>CM042836.1:184233807-184550405 GCA_023653725.1 Bungarus multicinctus | reverse complement strand
AGGCCATTCATTGTGGTCATCAATACTGGTGGGCTCACATATAGAACAAATAAAGGAACCGTCCAAGTAGAGTTTATGGTTCCTTGCAAATTCCCAAACTTCTTCCATTCTCTTCCCCACCCCCCTCCTATCAGTTCAAACTCTTCTAAGATTATAATGAATCCATTCTCCAGGCAACATACCTCGTTGTACCACTGTTTTACCAAGCAGATGAGTTTCTTCAGCTGGTCGCATCGGCCCACTATGAAATCCTTTTGCAGCTCCGTGAAGCAGGCAGAGAACTCGCCAGACTTGCCTGTGTGTATCAGATCGACGTATATCTGAGGGTTTGGCATGGAGCCGTCATATTGGCCTGTCAAGAGAAAATTCAGCTAGGCCTCAAAAGCCCTTTTTGAAATTCTCCACCAACTTTGTAAACAGAGAATCTTATTCAATTTCTCCAGTGGAAAAAGAAACCTTCAACTGCTTCTAACCATGAGCTCCTTTGCTCCTGAAGGAGCCCGGGAAAGAGAGACCCCCCTGAATCTCTGCTGGGACTGCGGGGAAACTGACGAAGCCAGGTGGGTGCAAAGCACACCAACACTCACACCCCCTCACAGCCCTTTCCGCCCAGAAAAACCTCGCCCATGTTCTCCCTTCCTTGGAAATGATGGCAGAAAGAGATTTTTTCTGCTTGCTCCTCAGTTCCCAGTTTATTTGTCAGAACCACAGTGGGTCCCTGGAGGATTTTCTGAGTTGCTTCCACAAGTTACTGACATTCGCTTTAGAGCAGCGGTCCCCAACCTTTCCAGCTTGGTGGCCTGACCTGGTGTGTGTGTGTGTGTGAGAGAGAGAGAGACAGAGACAGAGGGAGGGAGGGAGGGAGCCAGGCAGGCAGGTGTGAGCGCACACACACAGAGCTCCATTTGTAGGAACTGCAGTTGTGCGCACTCTCCAGTTGTGTGAGTGGAGCTTTGTGCACGTGTGCGCTTGCCCATCTCTCCCGCGACTAGGTTTCGAACAGGGACCCCTGCTTTAGAGGACAGACTTCAGTGGTCTCCATGGCGCTGGTGCTCCCTGCCCATCCCTAGCTGGGGGGGGGAAAGGGGGCTTTCCTTGCTCAGGAAGAAAACCCACCTAGGGCATCGTAGGCCGGCAGGATATCAAAGTCAATGAAATCCTCTGTCTGTCTTGAACGTAACTTGAATTGGAGCACCCGAGGGTTGGGCCACTTGGATTTCTCAAATATAAGTTCCAAACGCATCTTCTTCTTGCAGTCGCTGAACCACCTTACAATCTCCTCTAACATCCTCTTCGGTTCCTCTTCCATGTCTGTGTATTTTTTGGTAAGCTTTAATAAGAACCCCAGGTCGGTATCTGACAAATATCGCTCTCCCTGGCCTGCCTTACGCCAGTTTGCAATATCCTTATTGAGCATCTTCCGAAGCATTTCCTGCTTTAAGTATTTTTCTAAGAGGTTACGGAGCGGCACCAGGTCGGCCTCTGACATGTACAGCTTCTTCTTGCATTCACAGAGCCACATTTCAATCTTCCGAGTTATCTTCCTCGGGTCTTTTTCCCGGTCTCTGTAACTTTTGAGAAGGTCTATTAACAACCCCACGTCAACCTCTGACAAATACGGCTCCTTGTGCCATTCGCTGAGCCGCCTTTCAATCTCCTCAATGATCATCGTCCGATGCATTTCCTGGTCCGTGTAACTTTTGAAGACGTCCAAGAACACCACCAGGTCGACATCTGACGAATACGGCTTCACCTGCCGGTTCCTGACCCGCCTTTCAGTCTCTTCAAAGATCTTCTTCCGATCCATTTTTTTGTCTGTGTAATTTTTGATAAGATCCAATATCCGCTCCTGCTCAGTATTTAAGAAATACAACTTTTTCGACTCCTTTTCAATCAGGTGCATTAATATTTTCAATTTTTCTTCTTGGGCGGTGTAACTTTTGAAGACTTCCGAGAGCAGCTCCAGGTCAGCATCTGACAAATACGGCTGCTTCTGCCATTCCTTGTTCCGCCGTTCAATCTCCTCGATGAACTTCAGCTTCTCTCCCTGTGATTTGATGTCGTTAAACACAAAAAAAATCTTCATTATAGTATGTGACGAATACAACGCCTTCCATATGTTGTACCACCTTGCAATCTCCTTAAGGATCATGTTCCGATCCTTTTCCTGGTCTTTGTAAAGGTTGTAGATGTTCAAGAACAGCTCCAGGTCAGTTTTTCCATTTTTCATGGATGTGCCTTTTCCCAGCGATCCTCCCTGAGAAAGGAAAAAGGAACAGTTTCAAGTAGTGAGACTCCTGGGTGTTTGCACCAAGAGATACACATAAGTGCAGCTGCCATCATCTGGTTGCCATTAGGAGGCGGAGGAAGGAAGTAACGATTTGGTTTGTGCCTAGCACACCACCAAGAACACCTTTCCTGATTATAATATATTTTTCCCCAGGGCTCCTGGCATCAGGGTCTTCCTTGCCCACTGGATAATCCAGCTCAGAGTCTAATTGCTCTATTTCTGGGATGGGAGAAATCCCAGAAATGGTTGCAGGACGGACAAAGAAGCTGCAAAAAAGGGTTTAGAAGACACCAGTGGCAAATCTCTGCTATGTTGTTGTGACGCCCCGTGTCTCCAAGAGGGGTGAGGTCATGAAGTCGCCAGGAACTGAACTCATCCCAAGGATTCTCACACGGATCAATCAGGCTGGCAGCTGTTGGGCAGCTGCAGTGCCAGCTAGGGGGTGGTTATTTCCAGCCACGGAGGGCTGCTTCTCCCTTCTGACCAAATGTGGGGAGATTAGACACTAACCGCTTCGGACATCCTACACAGCAGGTCCATTGGGAAGCAGAGGCGCTGCTGGGGAGAACTATCACACACACACATAGACACCATTTTTTCAAGGGATTTCCTGACTAAGTTAAAACAATCAGTGGACCATTTTGCCTCCAGGAGTTGCGAATGCTCCAACACTGGAACTATTTAAGAAGAGATCAAACAACCATTTGTGTGAAATGGACAGCCTTAGCAGGGGGTTGGACTAGAGGACCTCCAAGGTCCCTTCCACCTCTATTCTATTCTAAAATTAAAATATGCTTTTCCTTATTTTAAACAATCAAATGGAATGTTTGAAGCTACTCCAGGCAGAGCTGGTACAGGCCCCCCCCCCCCCCCCAGTTACAGAAGGACCTTGGAGGTCATCTAGTCCAACCACCCACCCACCGACACACACACACACACGCCCAAGCAGGAGACCATACACCATTGCTAACAAATGGCAGCATATATCTTGGGATGCTTTACAATGTAATTCAGGAGGTCTTGACAGCTTTAAGACTTGGGGACTTCAACTCCCAGAATTCCTCCTCCAGTCACGTCAAACTCAGGAATTCTGGGAGTTGAAGTCCCCAAGTCTTGAACTTGCCAAGTTTGAAGACCCTTGATGTAAATATAAAGCAACTTTCTGGAGGCAGGCAGGCAAACAGAATATTTCAAGGCCTAAAAACAAAGAAACAAACCCAACCCCAAGCCAGAACATCTTTGCCTAATCTATCTTTCTTTCTTTCTTTCTCTTCTTCTTCCTCCTCCCTCCTCCTCTTTCCTCCCTCCTTTTCCTTCCTTCCTTCCTCCTCCTCTTCTTCCTCCTCTTTTTCCTTTTCTCCTCCTCCTTTCCCAACACCGCCTCCCTTCCCGGGCAGAGTCTCTCTTTCCCCCGCCTGCTCGCCCATCCTCCGCTCACCTGCACCACCTTCAGCACCTTCGCGTCCTGGAAGCAGCGCGTCTTGAGGAACTCGCAGATGCGGCCGGTCTCCTCCTCGGCCCTGCTGAGAAACTCCCGGTTGGGCTTCAGGTAGTGGCGGTAGTAGTAGTCCAGGCTCCACGACGCGATGCCGCCGACAGAGTCCGTGGCCTGGCAGGGGCGTGGACTTTCAACGCGCAACTCTTCCGCCTCTGCGTCTCCTCCTCCTCCTCCTCCTCCGGACATGTTGCGTTTCCCCGGCTGGAGCGCTCGGAGAGCCGAGAGGCAGCTAGAAAAGGGGCGGCCGGAGGGGGCGCCTATCCCGCGGATCTTACCCGACTGAAGGGACCGACCCTCGCCGCGCCCAAGAGGAGAGGGGAGAAAGAGAGCGGAGGCAGGGAACCGAGGTTGGGAACGGTGTTTTATAACGGCGGACGGGGACCGCGAGCGTAGCCAGATCTCGCGGGCAAAGTACGATTGGAGAGAGGCGGGGGTGGCACTGCCTTTTATACCCCGCCGCAGGCTCCGAACGTTCTCGAAATTACGTTGAGCGTCCTGATTGGTTGTCGTCAGAGGTCCCAGACGGCAACCAATCAGGACGCTCTGTGTGCCGGAAACGCCCCAGAGACGGATGACGTTCGCGGTCCCCGTCTCCAGTTAAACCTTTATATTTACCTCAAGGCTCTTCAAACTTGGCAAGTTCAAGACGGGTGGACTTCAATTCCCATAATTCTTCCTCTGGTCGTATTAGTTCAGGAATTCTGGGAGTTGAAGTCCACCAGTCTTAAAGCTGTCAAAGTTTGTGGAGCCCTGATTTACATTGTAAAGCATCCCAAGATATATACTGCTATTTGTCAGGAATGGTGTAGGGCAGTGGTAGGGAACCTTGGCTCTTTTATCACTTATGGACTTCAACTCCCAGAATTCCTGAATGAGCTATAAAAAGTTCCCCATCCCTGGCCTACTGGTTTTTCAGTTGTGAGGGAAATCAATTTTTGATTTGAATGGGATTGTTCAATATACAAATGTCCTAATTTTTGACTTGAATGATCAATATTCTTTATATGTCCTACATTTGTATATTAAACAGTCCCATTCAAGTCAAAAATTGATTTCCCTCACAACTGAAAAACCACTAGGCCAGGGATGGGGAAACTTATGGCTCACTCAGGAATTCTGGGAGTTGAAGTCCATCAGTGATAAAAGAGCCAAGGTTCCCTACCGCTGGTGTAGGGTCTCCTGCTTTGTGTGTGTGTGTGTGGTTGGGGAGCGGGGGGGTTGAACTAGATGACCTACAAGGTCCCTTCCAACTCTGATAATCTATAATTTCCTTCATCGGACAAGATCAGCGGAGAGGCGCCTCCTCCAGCTGCCCCATTTTCAGCCGCTTCTCGCCCTCCAAGCGCTCCACCCTCCGTTTCCTGACGAAACTGGTCTGAAGGAGACGAAATAAAGCCATAGAAGCCACTGGGCTTTAGCCATGGTGGGCGTGGCCTAGTCGGCCTTCTGCACTATGGCGGGGGGGTGTCGTTTTTGCCCTCCCCGGACTCCGGAGGCTTTTCCTCTAGCCTCTGGGAGGATGAAAACGGGCTCCACGGGCTCCGGAGGCTCTCTGGAAACCAGAAATGGGCCCAGCCGTCCCAAACTTCCAGGAGGTCCATTTTTCGCCCTCTCCGACCCTCCGGATGCTCCCTGAACTTACGTGCATCCAAAACGGGTCGCGTGGGGGGCTCCTGGGAGGGGAGGGACGAGGTTGGGCGGGGCCAGCCAGGAGTGGGATTTGAGGGGGGGGGGGGTTCTCTGAACTGCACGGAATCTTAGCTAGGCGGCTCGTCCGAACCCCCAGCAGCCCACCGCTGCCTAAAATACTTCATTTTCCTAGGAGAAGGGTGGGTTTAAACTTCCAATAATATAAACTGAACTATATAAACCTTACATAACCCAGCACTCAGATTTGATTAGAGCGTTAACCATGTCCTGACAGCGAGAAGCATTAACCGGCGGAACGACTCGCCTCCAGAAAGCTGTGAGGGGTTCTGAACGGTTCTGAACGGACCGCAGCCTGGGCTGGGATTCAGCCGGTTAGCACCACTTTGGGAGAACCGGCTGTTAACTATGTCTGAGCAGTTTGGCAAACTGGTTGTTGGAAGAAATCATGAGGTCGTTCAGTTATTTGATTCCCACCACTGACCGCAGCCCCCTTCGGCCCCAGGGAGAGGAGGGTTTGGGGACCCCTGGATTGGAAGACCTCCAAGGTATTATCAATATCTAGATCTCCAGAAAGGCCCTCATCAATACTTACAGGATTGTTAAAAGTGATATAATGAAGGTGTGATTAATTAAAAAGGCGACCTGTACAAAAAAAAGAAAAGAAAATACATCGGGTTGTTTTTATAAGCATGAATGTTTTGAGTTTTATTTATGTATTTATTTTTTATTATTATTTTTTATTTTATTTATTTTCTCAAGCGATTATAAGGTAACAGGTGTAAGTATAAACATGGTTATGAATATATGAAGTGGATACATATAAAAAAAATAAAAGAAACATTAGGACAGGGATGGTACATTGGTGCATTTATTTATTTATTTATTTATTTTATCAATTGCTTACAAGATAATAGGTATAAGTAAAAACATAGTTATGAATACATGGATACATATAAGAAAAATAAAAGAAACAATAGGACAGGGACGGTAGGCACGTTGGTGCACTTATGCACGCCCCCTACAGACCTCTTAGGAAAGGGGTGAGGTCAATAGTGGACAGTCTAAGGTTAAAGTTTTTGGGGTTTGGGGAAGAAACCACAGAGTCAGGTAGAGTATTCCAGACATTGACCACTCTGTGGCTGAAGTCGTATTTCCTGCAATCAAGTTTGGTGCAATTTAACATTGAGTTTGTATCTATTGTGTGCTCTTGGGTTGTTATGGTTGAAACTGAAGTATTCATTGACAGGTAAGTCATTGCAATGTATGATTTTATATACTATACTTAGATCAGACCAAAGACGGCGTAATTCAAGGTTTTCTAGGTCTAGAATTTCAAGTCTGGTGGCATAAGATATTCTGAAACGAGTAGAGGAGTGGAGAACTCTTCTTGTGAAATATTTCATGCCAATGTCCGTACTGTGTTAGTTGTTAAGTGAGTCTGGCTTCCCCATTGACTTTGCCTGTCAGAAGGTCCCGAAAGGGGAAACAATCACGTGAGACACCGTCACAAATTCATAGATCATAGAACCATGATGGCCGACCTATGGCACGCATGCCGGAAGTGGCACGCAGAGCCACTTCTGCCAGCACACAAGAGGTCGCCCGGGGTCATGCACGCATGAACAGGAGGGGGGGAATCGCATGCGCATTGCATCATGGGTACAGGCACACCCGTGAGCGCACACTTTTGGCACGCAACGTGGAAAAGGTTAGCCATCACTGTCGTCGAATGACAGAGACGGAAGGGGTCTCGGAGGTCATTTAGTCCAACCCCCCCGCTCGAGCGGGAGAGTCTACTCCAACAATCAGCCTCTACCAAGGATCGAACTCACAGCCTCCTGGATGGGAGGTGAGAGCTCCACCTTGAGGCCACCGGAGTCATCTGTCAAGCATCCGAAGGTAAATCACGTGACCCTTGGGGAATGCTAAAACGGTTATAAGTGTGGGAAACGGTCGTAAGTCATGTTCTACAGTGCCGTTGAAACTTTGAATGGTCACTAAGTGAGCCGTTGTGAGTCGAGGACTACCTGTAGTAGTGGAGAGCGTGCATAAAAGTGTATATATAAAAAAGAAAATTCCTAGCGTGAGTGACCACTAGATGGCAGCAGCGAGACACAAACGCTTCTAATGCTTATTCTGAATTACTGGTATCTTGATATAGAGAGACTGGCTTGAAAGGTACAGCTACAGATTAAGAGTTGGGAGGGACCTTGTAGGTCCTCTAGTCCAACCCCACCCCTCCTCCCAAGCAGGAGATCCTACACCATTTCTGACAAATGGCAGTCCAGTTTCTTCTTGAAAGCCTCCAGGGATGAAGCTCCCACAACTTCTGAATGCAAGCTATCCCATTAAATATAGAATAACAGAGTTGTAAGGGACCTTGTAGGTCATCTAGTCCACCCCCCCGCCCAAGCAGGAGACCCTATACCATTTCTGACAAATGGCAATCCAGTTTCTTCTTGAAAGCCTCCAGGGATGAAGCTCCCACAAGTTCTGAATGCAAGCTACCCATTAAATATAGAATAACAGAGTTGTAAGGGACCTTGTAGGTCATCTAGTCCAACCCCCCGCCCAAGCAGGAGACCCTACACCATTTCTGACAAATGGCAATCCAGTCTCTTCTTGAAAGCCTCCAGGGATGAAGCTCCCACAACTTCCGAAGGCAACTTCTGTTCCACGGGTTGATTGTTCTCACTGTCTCCTTATTTCCAGGTTGAATCTCTCCTGGTTCAGTTGGTGACTGCTTTGTTTTGGTAGATGCCCTTTTAATAGTAAACAGGGATTGGAAGGGACCTTTGAAGTCTTCTAGTCCAGCCCCTTGCTCAAGCAACCGACCCTACACCTTTTCAGGCAAGTGGCTGTCCAGTCTCTTCTTGAAAACCTCCAGTGATGGAGCACCTAACAACTTCTGGTGGCAAGCTGTTCCACTGGTTAATTGTCCTCACAGTTAGGAATTTTCTCCTTAATTCCAGATTGCTTCTCTCCTGGATTAGTTTCCATCCTTTGTTTCCTGTCTGGCCTTCTGGTGCTTTGGAGAATAGCTTGTCCCCTTCCTCCTCTCTGGGGCAGCCCCTCAAATATTGGAAGACTCCTGTGTCCCTCCTGGTCCTTCTTTTCTCTAGTCTGGTCAAACCCAAATCCTGCAACCGTTCTTCATATGTATTTGTCTCCAGGCCTTTGATCCTCTTAGCTGCTCTTCTCTGCCCTTTTTCCAAAGTCTCTCTCTTTTTTTGTTTGTAGCGGGGTGACCAAAATTGGTTGCAGGATCCATCCAGGTGTCGGAATATCACAACCAATTTTTTTTACTCTACCGTTTGCTTATGCAAGATAAGCAACCACAGCACATCAAAACTTTGGTCAAGTTTGGGAGTTAGGTGCTTTTAAAAAAAAAAAAACAGGTAAAAGTTTCATACTGCAACCTGGAGTCTAGAACCGATGAAGCTTCTCGGATGAGAAGTGGAAACACCTTCAAAGAAAAAAAACCCCAAGAAAATCCAGTTGCCTCTTGGAAAAAAAAACAAAAGTACCTTTGCGACAACCAGGACTTGGATGACTGAAGAATTTCCATAGTCATTTAACTGCAACCTGTTTTGAACAGAAAACAAAAAGCAATTGAAAATTAGCTCAGCCCATCGTACACTTTGAGAGCGGAGAGTTAAAATTTCCAGCTTTATTAGGATTCTAAGTGGACGCAGATAAATAGCAAACGACAGCAGGAAATGCCCCATATTATTGCTGTTACATATTATTGCCTCTCACAGCAACGAAGTTAGCTCCTCCTTGGACAGAGCCACGAGGGTCAGATTCCAGTTTCAGTACTCCAAGATTCTCCTGTCTAGCTTTGAGTGACAGGGCCACAAAAAGACCTTTAGGACATCCTCAGGTGATGCTGAGGACCACAACACCAAAAGCCATGTCACCTCGAAGCCCTGGACTCTGGACTTAACTCTGCCACTTCAGACCCGTGCTTTAATCGCCAAGCAATAAGCACAAGATAACAGAGATAAAGGTTAATAATAATAATAATAAGCAAGATAAGGGCTCATGCGAGCTTCCTTGGGCTTTTGCAGGGCATCTAAAAGTAACCTCTGGCCTGCTGGGCATCCCTTCTCCATTGATGCGGAGACCATGGTCACCAAAGGGACAGAGGTGCCTTGGTATGGCACTCTTGGAATATTTGCCTCCAGTTTTGGTCGCCACGATGTAAACAAGATGTTGAGACTCTAGAAAGAGTGCAGAGAAGAGCAACCAAGAGGATTAGTAGGTCTGGAGGATAAAACATATAAAGAATGGTTGCAGGAATTGGGTTTAATGAAAAGAAGGCCCAGGGGGTGACATGATAGCAATGCTCCAGTATTTGAGGGGCTGCCCCAAAGAAGAGGGAGTCAAGCTACTCTCCAAAGCCCTTGAAGGCAGGACAAGAAGCAAAGGATGGAAATTAATCAAGGAGAGAAGCAATCTAGAACTTAAAGAGAAACTTCCTAAAAGTAAGAACAATTAACCAGTGGAACAACTTGCTACCAGAAGTTGTGAATGCTCCAACACTGGAAGTTTTTAAGAAGAGATTGGACAGCCATTTGTGTGAAATGGAATAGGCTTTCCTGCTAGAGCGGTAGGTTGGGCTAAATGACCTCCAAGGTCCCTTCCCACTCTGTTTACTGTTAAAGGGACCTTGGCCAAAACAAAGCAGAGACCATTACCTGTTGGTGTTGCAGGTTCCATTACCTGTTGGTGTTGCAGGTTCCCAGGCCAACTCTATAAACTCTCCTTGCTCTGTAAAGGTGCCAGTAATTCAGAGAAAGAGAGGGAGAAATATTATCATTAGATGTTCTTACTATGTTTAAGGCAGGATTTGCCCTTCCTGTCAATTCACATTTTTTCCCCACAATAAATACCTTATCTTCAGATTAATAAAATTAAGCCAAAAGTGTGATTGGTTGGTTGGTGATCCAACCGTCTCTCCGGTGAAACCTCATCCAATCTGGGTTGTGAGCCCTGATTCATAGTTTAGTATTGTGGGGAAACATCCGGCTGTAGTTTCTTTATGATTAACCGAATCATGGGTTAGTGCACTGTGCGAGAACCATGATTAACCAAACCATGGGTTAAGGCACTGTGGGAAAACAGTATCAGTGAATTAAATTCCTATTGTGGAAGAATTATAAAGATAATACTCTAGAGATAATCCACCTTCCCGCCTACGCCGATTTTGGGCTGTTTGGCATGGGAAGAATTAATCTGCTTTTTCTCAATTATCCAAAGAGTACAGAGAATTTTATACAGTACAAGCTGCGTACTCTAAAACCTTAATACTTGCTGGAGACATGCTGAAATCTGAAATCGCATAAGCTGAGTAATTTCCAACATCAAGAGCCGGTTGTTTTCAGCTTACAAGGAAATGCTGAGAGGAATATTTTGAGTAAGAACCCCACAAATATTTTCTCGAAGTAGGGAGTTTTTACAAAATTCTCCAGCTTCTTGGAAGCTTCTTGGATGAGAAGTGAAATGTCTTCAAAGAAAAGAAAAAAGAAAAAAACCAGGAAGTCCAGTTGCCTCTTGAAAAAGCACCTTTTGGACAACCAGGATATGACAGAGAATCCCCATAAATATTGAAATAAAGATTGGTTGTTTGATTTGGGCTTAGTGCATATTGGTGAACCCAGCCATCACAGCTCATAAATGGCTTAATATCATGCACAAACATCTCCTTTATAGTTTGTTTAGCGAACTATGATAAAAACAGCTTTATAATAGTAATATTTGATGGGTTGCCACAGAAAGAAGAAAGTTAACCTCTTCAATGCAGACAAGAGCAACTCGGAGGATTAAAGGCCTGCAGACCAAAACATATGAAGAACGGTTGCAGGAAATAGATATGTCTACTGAAAAGAAGGACTAGGGGAGACGTGATAGGAGTGTTCCAGTATTTGAAGGGCTGCTCCAAAGAGGAGAAGGGTCAACTTATTTTCCAAAGCCCCTGAAGGCAGGACAAGAAGCAACAAATGGAAACTCATCAAGGAGAGAAGCAACTTGGAATTAAGGAGAAATTTCCTGACAGTGAGAACAATTATCCAGTGGAACAGCTTGCCACCAGAAGCTGTGGATGCTCCATCACTGGAGGTTTTTAAGAAGAGACTGGACAGTCACTTTTGTCTGAGATGGTGTACGATTTCTTTCCTAAGCAGGGGGTTGGACTAGAAGACCTCCAAGGTCCCTCCCAGCTCTATTCTGATTGAAGGATTTCTCCTTAATGCCAGGTTGCTCCTCTCCTTGACCAGTTTCCATCCATTGTTTCTTGACCTGCCTTCTGGTGCTTTGGAAAAGAATTTGACCCTCTTCTTCTTTTGGGGCAGCCCCTCAAATATTGGGAGGCTGCTCTCCTGTCCCCCCTTAGTCCTTCTTTTCTCAAGACCGGCCATATCCAGTTCCTGCAGCCGTTCTTCGTATGTTTTTCTCCCCAGGCCTTTCATGATCTTAGTTGCTCTTCTTTGCATTTTTTTTCCAAAGTCCCAACATCTTTTTGCAACTTTTCCAACTTGCTTTGATTTCTGCAGAGAAGAAAGTGGCACCTAAGCCCCTCTCCTTCCCCCCCCTCCCTCCAGCTTTGGTTTTCCCAGAGCATCTAAGTTCCTCAAGGAAACTGCCCTGCAACCCTCTTAACTACCCCATCCACCTTAAGTGGCAGAGAGAGAGAAAAGGAGGCCTCTGTAGCTTTTGCCATTGAACACAATTGCACAAGAGACATATGCACTTAATTAGCTCAAACCCCACCCCACACACACACACACAGCTGCTGACCCCCCTCCCCCCCTCCCCCGTAACTCTATAGGTCAGCCTGGGTGGTACCACTCTAGCGTGATCAACCCTCGCTTGGTCACGAGCCAGGAAAGATGGGACTGCAGGGGGATTAAACCTGACCCCACCACCCTTCATCCTCCGGAGTAAGAGATCCTACTGCTTGCTTATCCTCGTGGTCTCTCCTGCAAGAAGCCCTTTGTTAGGGCTTATCGGCATTCCTAATAAAGGAGAATATTTGTAGCTCAGGGTTGGTGTGAGGGGTGCGTGGTGCTCTCTGAGCTTGCTGGTTTCCTTGCAGACGTTTCATGGCCCAACTAGGGAACGTCAGCAGTGCTAGAAGGGAATGGGTTTGGCAGGGAGAGGAGGAGGAGGAGAAAGAGGAGGAAGAGGAGGAGAAGGAGGAGGAGGAAGAGGAGGAGGAGGAGGAGGACTATGGGGTCTTCGGTGCTCTTTGAGCTTACTGGTTTTCTTGCAGACATTTCATGGCCCAACTAGGTAACATCATCAGTGCTAGAAGGGAGGGGGGTTTGCAGAGAGGAGGAGAAGAAAAGGGAAAGAGGAGGAGGAGGAGGAGGAGGAGGAGGAAGAAGAAGAGGAGGAAGATCACTGTAAAGTCCTTGATGTTCTCTGAGTTTGTTTGTTTTCTTGTAGACATCTCATGACCCAACTAGGGAACACCATCAGTGCTAGAAGGGAATGGGGGTTGAGAGGAGGAGAAGGAAAGGGAAAGAGGAGGAGGAATGTGGGGTCCTTGGTGCTCTCTGAGTTTGCTTGTTTCCTTGCAGAAAAGAGGTGAGGTCAATAGTAGACAGTCTGAGGTTATAAAGTTTTGGGGGTTTGGGGAAGAAACCACAGAGTCAGGTAGAGTATTCCAGACATTGACCACTCTGTGGCTGAAGTCGTATTTCCTGCAATCAAGTTTGGTGCGATTAACCTTGAGTTTGTATCTATTGTGCGCTCTTGTGTTGTTGTGGTTGAAGCTGAAATATTCATTGACAGGTAGGACATTGCAATGTATATTACTGAGAATCTCCGTAGAGATTTAAGGAGGAGCCTTCTCAGTAAAACAAGAGGTACAAGGTACAAATCAGCTACACCAGGAAGGAACACCTGAGTTGCCCCCCCCCTCTCTCCCCCTCCCCTTAGGAAAAGTGCCTGGAAGGCAAGAGAAAGGGCTGAGAATACAGCCGGCCCCTGTTTAGAACGGCAATGGACGCAACAATGCAAAACCAAGAAACAAACACCTTTACTCTGTGAGAATCACCCAGGGTTTCCACAGTCCCTTCTAGCCAACACAATCCTTCCGGTGCTGACACATTATCAGCTATTATCTTCCAAAATGCCACGTAATCAATCTGCTGAACACAGAGCAGCCTTCCTTGTCAGACAGCAGCACAATCCAAGTCCCTACGATGATAACAAACCCAACAGCCAATAAATCAACAGCCACCCAAAAAGCTAATGCAACCCTAAATTGCATTAACAGAGGGATACAATCGAGATCAAGGGAGGTACTACTGGTAATACCACTCTGTAAAGCCTTAGTAAGGCCACACCTGGAGTACTTCATCCAGTTTTGGTCACCACACTATAAAAAAGATGCTGAGGCGCTAGAAAAAGTACAAAGAAGAGCAACCAGGATGAGGAGGGGACTGGAGGCTAAAAACATACAATGAATGGTTGCAGGAACTGGGCTTGGCTAGTCTAGGGAAGAGAAGAACCAGGGCAGACAGGAGAGCAGTCTTCCAATATTTGAGGGGCTTCCACAGAGAGGAGGAAGGGGGTCAAACTATTTTTTAAAGCACCCAAAGGGCAGGCAAGGAACAATGGATGGAAACTGAACAAGGAGAGATTCAACCTGGAAATAAGGAGAAACTTTCTGACAGTGAGAACAATCAACCCATGGAACAGAAGTTGCCTTTGGATGTTGTGGGAGCTTCATCACTTGAGACTTTCAAGAAGAGATTGGACTCCCATCTGTCAGAAATGGTGTAGGGTCTCCTCCTTGGGTGGGGGGGTTGGACTAGATGATCTACAAGGTCCCTTCCAACTCTGATTATCTGTTATCTGCTTTAAATAGGGCCCCTGGTTCCCAAGCCCAGAGAATCCAGTCTTCTGGGAAATTCTTTGAGCCACTGGTGTTTCTGGACTACAACTCCCTTAGTCTCTTCCTCTTGTGTAGTAGGCTGTAGGTGCTGGGAACCAAAGTTGGCAGGCTACAATCAAAGCCTCTTTTAGAATAGAATAGAATTATTTATTGGCCAAATGTGATTGGACACACAAAGGATTGGTCTTCGGTGTGTAAGCTCTCAGTGTACATAAAAAAATACATTAATCAAGAATCATAAGATACAACACTTAGTGATAATCATAGGATACAAAATAAGCAGTCAAACCATACTAGGAAACTAAATAAAACAATATAAATTGTAAAGATACAAGAAACAAGGTTATAGCCATAAGACTTAATAAATTAATTATCTTTCCGTGGCTCTTTATGACACTCTTAGCTTAGCAAAGAGCCGTGGAAATATCCATGCTGGGCATCACAAGACAAGATAGAAAAACTTGTGTGTGGATTAGAGAACAAGTGAAAGAGAATCAAAGAATGGCAGGTAGACCGAGGCAGTCACAGAATGGATCCCATGTGATCAAAAGGGTCCACAAAAGAGACACAAAACAAGATGGATTGATGACATCGGCAAGTATGGTGGGGCCAATTGGCCAAAGAAAGATCGGGACCATACGAGTTGGAAACATGCAGAAGAGGGCTTCATCCTGGAGTAAATAGACAGTGGTAAAAGAGGAGGAGGAGAAAGGAAGAAGAAGAAGAGAAGAAGAAGGAAGGAAGAAGGAAGAAAAAGGAGGAGGAGGAAGAAGAAGAGGAGGAGGAGGAGGAGAAGGAGAAGAAGAAGAAGAAGAAGAAGAAGAAGAAGAAGAAGAAGAAGAAGAAGAAGAAGAAGAAGAAGAAGAAGAAGAAGAAGAAGAAGAAGAAGAAGAAGAAGAAGAAAGAAGTCCACAGGTTTTAAAGTTGACACAGTTGGAGAAGAAGAAGGGAAGAAGGAGAAAGAAGAAATAATTATTAATTATAAGCTGAAGCTGCCCTAATAAAATTCAGTGTCTGGCACCAAAGATCATGCTTTGGGCTTGAGGAAAGTTTGCAGAAGACAGAGGCAGGTCTCACTTGGCATGCAAGAACAAGGGAAGCCTGCTTTGAAGTCTTTTCAAGTCTCTTTTCCCTGCTTTCCTTTTACATTTAGCAGCTTATGTAGCACATCAAGTAACAGATCAAGGCTGAGAATATAGGCGTCTTCTTGACAGGAAGCCTCTGGGGAGCCAACGCCCGATGAGCTAAGAAGACCATTAGATTTATTACTTCATTCACAATTTTATTTGGCGTTGATGCCTAATGGCCGATGTCTTTCCAACAGAAGGGGAGCTCTTGCTGTAGTGTCTCACCCTCAACCACTTTGAGACGTGCGGACTTCAACTCCCAGAATGTCTTTCCATTTTCCGTTTAATTTCTGTCATTCCCGCTTGGTGTTCGCACCTCGGCATCCTTTAAAGAAACTCCGTGCCACCATTTCTTCGATACGGATCATGTAACTTTTGTCCCGCGGTGAGTTGGCTGCAGTAGACTCCATTAAGCTGCAGTTCCTTCGATTAAGCAAAGCCATTTAAGCCAGCCAGTTAAGCAGGGCCCTGGAAACACACCTCCCCTGTTGTAGAGCCAGCCTTGAGATCTGGGTATACACACGCACACAAACACACATCCTACGGGTGTTTTGGGGAGCTTTTCAAGAGCTGGCACTTCGCCCAGGCCTTTAAAGAAGGGCACATCTTTACAGATAATCAGAGTTGGAAAGGACCTTGTAGGTCATCTAGTCCAGTGGTCACCAACCAGTGGGCTGGGGACCACTGATGGTCCACAAGAAAATTTTGGTGGTCCGCAGAGAAATGTCATCCCCAAAGCAATTAATCCAGGCTGCGCGGGAACACAAGGCTGCGCCGCCCACATGGCCCGCGGGAACACAAGGCTTGTGTCGCTTTTAATGCACACATGAGGTAGTGAGGGGAGGGGGGAAAGGGCAGAGGGGGGGAACTTGCCCCACTAGCCCCCACGCACCTGGCCTGGACACCAGGCTGCTTCTTTCCTCTTCTTCCTTCTTCTGCTTTTGGCTGCACGGAAGGAAAGCAGCCAAAATCTTTCTTTCTCTCCCCCAAACTTTGCCAGAAATGAATCTTTGGGACTCCGCAAGGCCTCCTGCTCCAAGAGTCTGCGCCGGTGCAACAAGTCTCACAAAGACTCATTTCTGGTGGAGTTTGGGGGAGAAAAAAAAAGACTTCTGCTGCTTCTGCTGCTTTCCTTGCATGAAGCCGAAAGTCTCTCTCTCTCCCTCTGAGAATGGAGCTGGAGACGGTATCCTGCGACCCCAAACAAAGAACGATCGATCGGTAGGAAAACGGGGTAGGGGATTTTCCTACAGACATTTTTGAGGATTTTCCCAGGGTCTCTGCTGCTTTCTGCAGAGGCCCTGGAAAAAAAAAAACATCAGCAAGCCGCCGTCAGTCAAAATTCATAGTAGTGGTCCGCGGGATTTAAAATTATGAGTTTGGTAATCCCTGAGGTCCAAAAGGTTGGTGACTCCTGATCTAGTCCAACCCACCCCTCACCTAAGCAGGAGACCCTACACCATTTTTGACAAATAGCTTCAGTCACTGAAGCCTCTTTTCTTTACAGTTTAACATTTTTGTTGAGTGTTATGAGTGAAATTTGGTTATTATACTTGAGAATATAAAGAACCAAACTGAAGCCATTTTGTGTTCGCAGTTTGACCTTTTAAAGCTCAGAACAGTTATGAAATGTGTTTTTGTGAGACAATTTATTGGCAATCACTGGGAAGAATGTCAGGGTACTCTGACATTATAAATGTCACACTAAGGAATATTAACGTTTCCTTTTAATTTTTCTGGAATGTGAAAAACAGGACATCTGAAAATGTTGGAAGTTTTCGTTGGAAGGTTGTATAACGTCCATATATGGAAAAAGGAAGTGATTTGATAAACCTATATAAGCTGTATTCACTGAAAGGAGGGCGTCTCCTTCCTCCTAGAAAATGTTTCTTTTCTGGAGTTGAACCGAGTCCATACTGCAGTATTTTCCCTAATAAAGCATCCTATAACTCAGATTATCAAAAGTCTGTTGTTTCATTTTTGAAAGCTTATAACATTGAGTTACAAAATAGTGCAAAATACAACATACCAAAGTAAATGGAGAAACAGTGGGGGGGGGGAGGAGGGAGAAGAGAGAAGAGAAGTGAGGGAAGATAAGAAAAAAGAAAGGAAGAAAAAGTGGCATTGACTTTAAACTCTCTCCGTTGCAGTGAAAAAAGGCATTAACATCAAATCACAGCGTTTCTGCTTTCTCATAATCATCTGAACAAGCCATTTCAGTAAAGATCTATCTATCTTGGTAAGACCCAAAATCAAAAAAAGTTTTGTTCTTTTTCACCTCATTTTCCTCTGTTATTGCTGTGTTGCTTTTAACCGCTTTCCTATTTTCTTGGGAATGGCCCTGGGTACTCGAGCGCCGGGAGGGTACAAGGCGAATAAAAGAAGCAAATAAAACATTTAATTATTATTATTTTAATTTCTGCAACCTGGCAAACGATCTAGAGAGAGATCACACTTCTGAACATTGAGGTTAACAAATGGCATGCCTCTGGAAATCACAGAGCACAACATGTTGCAGCAATGAGCAGCTTGAATTAATTACGTATTTGTGCATCAGCGTGTGCTTCTGTGTGCTTCTACGGGATTAAGATAAACCGAGACAGAGAAACAGAGAAAGCAGCGCCAGAATAGATGCAAGTGCCAAAGAGCCAGGAAATCAGCCATCTCACCAAGTCTTGAAATTCAGGACGTGTTTGACCAACACTGCATCCAGTTTTGGTCACTGCATGACAAAAAAAAAAAAAAGAGGTTGAGACTTTGGAAAAAGTGGAAAGAAGAGCGACTAAAATGATTAAAGGCTTGGAGATTAAAACGGTTGCAAGAATTGAGTTTGGCCAGTCTAGAGAAAAGAAGTGGAGACAGGATAGCAGTATTCCAGTATTGCCACAGAGAAAAGGGGGTCAACTTATTTTCCAAAGCGCCAGAAAGCAAGAAACAACAGATGGAAAATGATCCAGGAGAGAAGCAGTCTGGAACTGAGGAGAAACTTCCTAACAGTGAGGACAATCAACCAGTGGAACAACTTGCCACCAGAAGTTATAGATGCTCCAATATTGAAGGTTTTAAAGAAGAGACTGAACAGTCACCTGTCTGAAATGCTATAGGCATTTCAAATGCTATAGGGGGTTGGACTAGGAGACCTCCAAGGTCCCTTCCAGCTGTATTGTGATTGATTGATTGATTGGGGTTTGCTGGTCCTCCTCAATCTAATTTTCCTTGCTGGGTTCTTGTGACAGCACTAACAAGCTGCATCTAAATCAGGGCTTGGGATGGGTTGGCAAAACATAGACAAACTGTAGGAAGTTAGCACCCACCCCTCTCCTAGAAAATTGAAATAGCCTAGGAATTATTAAAAAGGCAGAATATTTCCCCTAAGAAGAGTAGAAACTCAAGAAGCAGAAACTCACCCCAGAAGGAGAAACTCACCCCTACCTTTGTTAATGGGGGGGGGGCACTAAGGCCTGGCCCAGAATACTTTACATAAGAAGGAACTCCAGGTAAAGCTATAGAAATTGCCAAAAGCTCTTTTAAGGGCATAATCACCCAGCAAGACTAGACCAAGCCTGGAACTCAGGACAGCCTACAGAGTTGCCCCTGGGAGTCTGACAACCAATTAGAATACAAGCTCCAATTCAAATCCCAACAGAGGGTATAAAACCCAGCACTCTCAGTATCTCTCCCCTTTTCCTTTTTTCTTCACCTTTGAAGTATGTGATCAGACTTCTCTGGAGCTCCAGGCCACGTGGTTCTGTCCACCATTAAACCTTCCAAGCCGCCTCCATGTTTCTAGTGTCTTTTTCCCCACTTGGAACTGAACCCAGAAGGATATTTCTTCCAACAAAACCTAGGTTGCATCAGCAGAAATAGAATATTCTGATCCCACGAAGGCATCACGCTACCCTCTTTCGTCAGGGTCTACTTCACAAGCAGCCTCCTTTCGGATGGGTTCAAAGAAATGGAGAGCCTCTTTGACCGAGAAGATAGATCAAGACAACACGATTCATTCTAGGAGGAGAGCTAGAAGATGCTGGACGGGTCAAAAGGGCCTTGGTGGTGCAGGCTGTTAATCATCTAGCACTTAGTGCAAGCTGCCTGCAGTTAGTGCCGGTTCGAATCCCACCAGGCTCAAGGTTGACTCAGCCTTCCATCCTCTCGGGGTAGGTAAATTGAGGACCCAAGATTGTTGGGGGCAATAAGCTGACTTTGTAAAAATGCCGCTTGGGGGGGCCAATAAGCCCTAGAAATAAGCAGGCATATACAATGGAATGAAGGCTATTGCCGAGCACTTAGCGTGGTGCTCCATAGACTGTAAACCACCCTGAGTCTCCGGAGAAGGGCGGCATATAAATGTAATTAAAAATAAATAAAATAAAAAAGTCAGGGAAGTGGCCACCTGAATTCCTCCCTCCTGTTGAAAAGAGAGCGGACCTAGACAGCTAGATTTCGACTTACCGCCACAATTGAGCCACCACCAGATGGACTCACAACTGGCTGGCAAACCGTACTCAACGAGTAGTCAATGGGTCTAAGTCTACATGGAGGGAAGTAAGCAATGGGGTGCCACAAGGTTCCCTCTTAGGCCCAGTACTCTTCAATATCTTCATTAACGACTTAGATGAGGGAATAGAAGGGGAACTTACCAAATTTGCAGATGATACTAAATTGGCAGGAATAGCCAGCACCCAGGTAGAAGGTAGGCTCAAGATCCAGATGGATCTTGACAGACTAGAACACTGGGCCATGTCTAATAAAATGAAATTCAATGTAGAGAAAAGTAAAGTCCTACACTTAGGCAAGAAAAACCAAAAGTACGCATATAGACTGGGTGAAACCAGTCTAGCAGGAACTGTGAGAGGGATCTTGGAGTCTTAGTGGACAACCAGCTAAACAGGAGCCAGCCGTGTGCAGCAGCAGCCAAAAAAGCCAATGCAACCCTAAGTTGCATTAACAGAGGGATACAATCGAGATCAAGGGAGGTACTAATACCACTCTATAAAGCCTTAGTAAGACCACACCTAGAGTACTGCATCCAGTCTTGGTCACTACATTATAAAAAAGATGTTGAGACTCTAGGAAAAGTACAGAGAAGAGCAACCAGGAGGATTAGGGAACTGGAGGCTAAAACATACAACGAACGGTTGCAGGAACTGGGCCTGGCTAGTCGAGGGAAGAGAAGGACCAGGGAAGACATGATAGCGGTCTTCCAATATTTGAGGGGCTGCCCCAGCGAGGAGGAAGAGGTCAAGCTATTTTCTAAAGTGCCTCTAGGCCAGACAAGGAATAATGGATGGAAACTGAACCAGGAGAGATTCAACCTGGAAATAAGAAAAAACTTTCTGACAGTGAGAACAATCAACCCATGGAACAGAATTTGCCTTCGAAGAGACTGGACTGCCATCTGTCAGAAATGGTGTAGGGTCTCCTGCTTATGCAGTGGGTTGGACTAGATGACCTACAAGGTCCCTTCCAACTCTGATCATCTGTTATCTGAGTCCCAAATTTCCATTAAGTGAGACATTTATGAAGCAAAGTTTTGCCTCATTATATGAACTTTCTCACCTCCATTGTTAAGCAAATCACTGCCATTGAAGTTCACATAACTAGTTATATATTATAGACAATAATTATATATATATATATTATTGTCTGGGTATTTAACTTGCTTAACAATTCTGATTATATTCTTAATCTCCACCCCTTTTTTGCCAACCACTGGTAAAATAAGATTCGAATGTCTGATAATATTCTACATCTTCTTTCTGCTTAATTTTCAACGTCAATCTATCCATTTCTACACAGTCTAGTATCTTCTTAATTATCTCTTCATCTTGCGGTGTTTCTCTAGCTTTCCAATATTGTGCAAAGGTAATCCTCACTGCTGTCAAAACATGCCATGCTAAATACATAGAATAGAATAGAATAGAATAGAATAGAATAGAATAGAATAGAATAGAAGAACTTTATTGTCATTGTACAACTACAACGAAACTGTGGATGCACCCCAGCAACTGTTTGCAATACAGTAAAACCAAAGGACTTAAAAATAAAGATTAAAATAAAAAAAAAATAAGAGTACCCACGTTTCCATTCGCAATTTGAGAGTGCAATATCTACGAATATACACAAAATATACATCCAGCACTGACTGTGACGCTTTGCCAAGTGTAATGCATAAGAGATAAATTGTACTGTAATAAGTTATTATACATCTGTATGAGGTATTGCAGTTTCACATCTTTTCACATCTTAATATGGTAGTTAACTTATATTTATTTGCACACTTCTCTTTTCAATTTTTTCTGATATCATCCCTAATTAAAAAAAAAACAACAGTTCAGGTTTAAAATCTTTATGTTGTTTCCCTTATTATCTTTTCTAACCACCTGTGCCACGTTTTTTGCTTTAGCACAACTCCACCACGTCATAAAACGTGGCCATCTTTTGATTCCCTTTCCCACATCTGCTAGACCTGTTTTGGAACCTTTTAGCTAATGTAGCAGGTGGCAAATGCCATCTATAAAACCTTTTACATAAGGGTTCTTCAGAAGAAGTTGCCATTGTTAATCTACAGTTCCTTTCTCGTACATTTTGCCAGAATGTTCTGTTCTGATCTGATCTGTTCTGTTCTATTCTGTTCTGAAACAGGCTTTTGTACTTGGCATAGCAGAGATCCATTTCGGTCCCCAGAGAAACAGGTGCTTTCCTGGGAAAAAAAGTGGGGGGATTCCCACCTTGACCCCATCAATTGCCTCTGAGCCAACTGGCAGGCTCCCTCTTGGCTTCCTGCCTCCTTTTGACCTCCCCAACCTGCCTGCCTGGCCAGGTTTTTGCCTTACCTGAGCGGATCCGTTCTTAGACGTCCCATCAGGTGATGAGTGAGTCATCCCAGCCTTTGAGAGGAGCAGGAAATGGAAGAAGCACCTGGAGGAAGAGAAAGCCAGCTCTGGGCCAGCAGCCTGAGATGACTTTCCAAGGCAGCCTGCAGTCCTGTCCTACACACACATACACACACACAACACACACACAAGCCAATTGTGTTCCTCTACAGGTTAAGTTCTCAACTTAGGACCGCAGTCGAGGCCAGGAATGTATGCTGCGAAGCGAGACGTTTGCAAAGTGACCCGTTTGATGACTCGTCTTGGCCCCGTTTGTGTTAAGGGAATACCTGTTAAATGTTGTTGCATGAGTCACACGGTCGTGAAGTGAACCTGGCTTTCCCTTGTCGGCTTTGCTGGTCGCAAAAGGCGGGGGGGGGGGGGTGTCAGGTGACCCTGCAAATGTATATCTATCTATCTATCTATCTATCTATCTATCTATCTATCTATCTATCTATCTATCTATCTATCTATCTAAAAGTGAAATGCCACTCACACGTCATCACAAAATCTCCAGAACCGTAGAAATAAAAATATTTTATGAGTTGACAGGTACTCTGTTTCTTCTCTCTCTTTTAACAGATAATCAGACTTGGAAGGGACCTTGTAGGTCATCTAGTCCAACCCCCCCCCCCAACCGTAAAGCCTATAAACTCGAAATTTGGCCCGTATCTTCCTCTTGGCTTCTAGGGGCTCACTAAGAAAGGATTTTTCAAAATGACCATCAAAGCATTTAGAGTATTTCCTATATTATTATTATTGTTATTGTTATTATTATTATTATTAACACGCTCTGATGCTAAGGAGTTCTACTCCCCCTCCCCACCTGAAAAGAAATCTCTTTCAAATGCAAAACACAAGCAGAGGAGACGAGTTTCCGTTTCAGAACACCAAGCAGCTTTAGTACAGAACAGTTGAGCTAAGCTATGCCCAGGCTCCTTGCTGTCTCCTTGCTCACACAGCAAACACTGCTTCAGTTTCCAAACAGCCCTCAACTCTCACACACTGACAGGACGTTAGCCAGATGAATACTGAATGATGTTGGTAGGCAGAGGCAGAATTTTTCCCCCTTACTTTCCTCCCCAAAAACTAAGCCCGACCGCGTAGTTTTGTAGTGAAGCAGAGGTATCAAGCTTATACGCCATTGTCACTTTAAACGGTAATTCAATGAAACGTTGTAAGTCTTGGACTACCTGTATTTACACGAGAGACTGAGCAAGAAATGCCCGTCCATCTATCCACCTGCTTATGAGTTACTGTGAGAAACTATTTCAAAGAAGAGAGTTACGCCACGCGTGTTTTACAACAGGGGTCTCCAACCTTGGCAACTTTTGTAAGACTTGTGGACTTCAACTCCCAGAATTCCCCAGCCAGCTTTGCTTTTATTCCCCCTCCCCTCCTTGGGGAGAGAGGAAGACATTTCTCTTCTCATCCCAGCTGAAATTCTAAAACGGACAAGAGTTGAGGGATACTCTTGAGGGTTGAGGGCTATGACGGATATTCTGACCTTCCGGCGCGCAATGAAAACCCTATTTTTTAAACAGGCTGGCCTGGCCCAGTAACTGTGTTTTTGGTTTTTAATTAATTTTAATTGGGGTTTTATTAGCTTTTAATTTTTAATTGAATTTTGAATAGACAGCCGGATCTAATTATTTAATCTATTTTTAATTGTATTTATTATATTTATTGTATGTTTTTTAGTAGGCTGTACACCGCCCCGAGTCCCTTTTTGGGAGAGGGAGCGGTATAAAAGTTTGATTAAATAAATAAATAAAATAAATAAATACAGAATACGTTTTCATATGGTGTCTGTTTCATTAAGGGTTGGAAAAAAGAGATAGAAAAGTAGAAATTGGGAAAACAGTATTACGTATACTGATACATTAATTATGAATATATTATAATTACCACGGATATGTAAGTGTTAAAAGTTGAAAGATTCTGATTATGTATACCTAAATAGTATTATTATTGTTATTAGTACTGCGTATAAAGTATATCGACCCAGACAATACACTGTTCACTAAGAAATAAAACTATCTATCTATCTATCTATCTATCTATCTATCTATCTATCTCTATCTATCCATCCATCCATCCATCCACCCACCCATCCATCTATCCATGATAATATATTATTATAATATATTATAATATATTAAATTATATTAAATATTTTATAATTTTATTTAAAGTTTTTTCTTTATCAACTGTAAGTGATAAGTGATAAAGAAAAAACTTTAAATAAAATTACCTATCTCTATCCATCTATCCATCCATCTATTATAATATATTATTACAATGTATTAAATTATATTATAATTATAATTTTTTTCTTTATCATCCATAAGTGGTAAGTGATAGAGAAGTGTGATCTGAGCTGCTGTCTCCCTATATATACTGGTGGGGAGGTTGGCTGTGTTGTCATTTCTTGATTGGTTGATAGAGTTGATGTTTGCAGATTGGCTGGCTTTTTCTTAAGAACATGTGTGGCTGAGGTATTGGCTGTGTGTCTATCAGCCTCCTGTGTTGTACCGACTTGGGTAATGGGCTGTGTGATGAACTTCTAAGTTTTATTTTTGTGACATCCTGGGTCTTGTGTTGTAATTTCCTGGGTCGTTGGCTGTGTTGCAACATCCTGAGGTTTTGGGTTGTAACCTCCTGAGTTCTGAGATGTGATATCCTGAGCAGGTGGCTCTGATGTGACGTTCTGGGTTTTGGTTTGGCTCTGAGTTTGAGGCCTGGCTCTGTGTTCATGGCGTGTGTCAGTTTGCTTGGTGTGGGGGTCAGGGTGCATGGCAGCTGGTGATGAAGCCGTGGTCTGGTTTCTGTACGGTGGTTGCCTTTCATCTATGGGGTGGGTTTGGGTTTGAGTCTGGTGAGGGAGATTGGTGATGGCGTCATGTGTTGATTTTGGGTCCGGTGTTGGTTTTCATGGCTGGGATTCGTTTGTTAATAAGGGCTAGTTTCTAAATGTCTGGTAGGCGGAGATTTATAACATTTATTTATGTACATTCATGTTATCGAGGTGTTTCTCTATTTCGATTGCTTCCCTGATTATTCTCTTGTTGAAGTGTTCAGTATTGGAGATTAATTTGGTTCCCTCAAAATTAATTTCATGTCCTGTGGCTTTAAGGTGCTGGAAAAGGGAGGAAGAATTTTCTTCTTTTCTGTCTTCTTGTGTTCTGCGATGCGTGCATTTATTCTCCTCTTGGTTTGTCCAATGTCTGTGGCTAGGCAATTGTTGCATGATATTTCATAAACTCCTTGGTTTTCTAGCTGGATCTTGTCTTTGGGGTTTCTTAGGATGTTGGCTATTTTTTAATCAGTGCCGAAGGCTGTCCTGATATTGTGTTTGTGGAGAATTTTGCTGACTTTTATCTGTGGTGCCTTTGATGTAGGGATAAATACATGTTTTCGTAGATTTTTATGGGTACAGGTATGCAGGTCTTGGCGTGTTCTGGTCTTTTCCCATGTAAGACTGAGGCTATCTTGCCAATGTTTCGACGAGATCTCATTCGCCATCTTCAAACTGGTGCTTTACTCCAGCCTGAAGATGGCGAGTGAGATCTCGTCGAAACGTTGGCAAGATAGCCTCAATCTTACACGGGAAAAGACCCGAACACGCCAAGATCTGCATGTATGTATATATATGTGTGTGTGTGTGTGTGTGTGTATGTATGCATATGTATATATGTGTGTGTGTTTTCTGAGGTTTTATATATATATAGATCTTTGGTTATTCGGGTTTTCTCCCACGTAGAACTGGAAGTATCTAAGCGACGTTTTGATGAAGTCTCATTCATCATCTTCAGGCTTGTGTCTTCGGCTTCGAAGTATATATATATATATATATATATATATATGTATGTATGTATGTATGTATGTATGTATGTATGTATGTATGTATGTATGTATGTATGTATGTATATATGTATATATATATAGCTGATAAGGAGAGAGCCAGTGGTGTAGTGGCAATTACAACTGCCTCACATGTAATACTTCCCTGGTTCGAATCCCAGTAAGGGTATGGCTAGCTGAAGAGAGCTAACTAGCTTGAAATAGATCTATACTAGTCTCCCTTATTTATTATTTAAAATTATCAGCTTAAAAACCTTACACATATATATATATATATACATACATTCATATTACATACCATACCATACCATACCATACCATAAATTATATTATAACATTACATTATATTATTTAAAGTTTTTTCTTTAAACTTTTTCTATCTATATGAAAGTCCAGTTGTATTAAAAAAAAAAAGGCGTTTTCCTCGCCGGGAAAGAGCGCAACTGCTACCCACCCACCCAGCCAGGACCGGAGGGGGTGCGAGAGGCACCATCGAGTCTAAGCCGGCAGCTAAGACTCCCGGGGCTGAATGGAAGCATGGGAACCCGAGGGGGCGTGGATCCGCGGGTGGTGTTGTCGGCGCCGTCCAATCCCAGGCGGGCTTGGCGGGACGAGCCCACCCCCCTGGGCTTTAAAAACGAAAAACAAAAATAAGCCGGCTTGCCGCGCGCGCTCTCCATTCATTCCTTCCTTGGCCATGGTTGCCTTTGCGCGCTTGGTGCTGCTGGCGCTGGGCTTCGCGCTGCCTTGCACCCGCGGCTCCTGGACCGAAGCCAATACGGCCTGCGCCACCAGGGCCACCGGGGGCCGCTCCGGGCTGCTGAGCTTCCTCTGGCTGCGCCCCGACGGCTCCCCCGCCACCGTCCTGGTGCAGAGCCTGTGGGATCTGCGCAGCGGGCAGCTGCTGGAGTGCGCCCTGCGGACGGAGCCCGACGTGACCCGCCGCTACCTGGAGCTCTGCGGGACCGGAGGGCTCCGCCACCCCTTGGCCCGCGCCTCCTGGGACCCGCGGCTGCGGAGAGAGCTGGACGCCTTGGAAGCGCGCAAGGGAGCCTGCAAGGGAGCGCCGGCCGGCCGCGCACCGGCGGCGGGAGGAAAGCGGGAAGGGCAAGCGCGGCCGAGGAGCCGGCGGGGTTTGACGTTTCCCGGGACGCTTTGGTGCGGAGCCGGGGCCACGGCTGAGATGCCCTCGGAGCTGGGTAAAAGGGGAAGGGAAGGGTGGGTGGGTGGCAAGGTCCACGGGTAGGAAACCGACCCCTTACGCGCCCACCCATCCGCTCCGGCCCAAATTCCCCGAGGGTCCCCAGTTTTTGTGGCTTTAAAAAACTCAAATCAAATCAAATCCGGGCGCTTTGCTGACTCTTTGCACATCCACGCGCGGGGAAAAGGTTAAAAAGAAAGAAAAAACTCCAGGCGAGAAATGTGTGAGACGTTGGAAAGCCAGTCAGCAAACGGTCGGTGGAACGCCTTGCCACCGGTTCAAACCTTTTCTTGTCAGAGTACAACGAGTGTACAATGAGATTGTCTGAGCCTCCCTTCGGTGAACCCCCGCCCCTCCCCAAACACAAAACGACTCACTAGAATTATAGATTACAGATTACAGAGTTGGAAGGGATTTTTAGGTCATCTAGTCCAACCCCCAGATGCTGCAGTGGGAAGCGGGAGGTGCTTTGGAGTAGTAGTTTTGTCTTGGGGGGGACACATATCCCCCCCACATCAGTTTCTGTCTCTCTAGTATAACAGGTTAGCGTTTCTTAATCTCAACCACTTTAAGAGAGGTGGACTTCAGCTCCCAGAATTCCCCAGCCGGCAGACTGAATTATGGGAATGAAAGTCCAAAACCCCTTAAAGTGGCCGAGGTTGAGAAATTCTGGGTGTAAAGCCCAGGGCACCCCACTATGAGTGGGATATCCCTGATCATGTGACCATGTAAAGGTTTTTTTTTTTTTAAGAACAGGGATCTCCAACTTTGGCAGCTTTAAGCCTGGAGGACTTTCAACTCCCAGAATTCCCTAGCCAGCAAGAATTCCCCAGCAAGCTGGCTGGGGAATTCTGGGAGCTGAAGTCCTCCAGGCTTAAAGTTGCTTAGGTTGGAGATCCCTGTTTTAGAAGACTCCCAGTGGGGTGAAATTCCCAATTCCCGGTGTTTTTCATCTGATGCCAGTTCCTTCCTTTTCGAAGGGGTTTTCCAGGGCCCGGATGTGTGTTGCCGTGAACATGACAGTTGCGATGCTCACATCACAGCTCTGGAGTTCAAATACGGCATGCGTAACTACCGGCTGCACACCATTTCTCACTGCAGCTGCGATAACAGGTGAGTACAGGCTCCTGCTATGCTCGGGGGTGGAGGTTTGATTTAGCCTGGCCCAACCTGGCACCTTCCCAATCTGTTGAAGACGTTTCGCTTCTCATCCAAGAAGCTTCTTCAGTTCTGACTTGGCTGGTAGGGAAGGATTTATATTCCTTGCAGAAAAAGCTGGTCATTTGCATCCTTTTTAGAGGGTCGTTGAGGCCACTTGGAGGTTTCTCTGTGTCCTCAAGTCATCTGAGTGGTGCAAATGGGTGTGAAGTCTTGTTGGAACTGCTGAAAGGACTGTGTTGTAGACTGGAGATCGATGATGTCTTATCCTTCCCTCTCTGTTGAATTTCAATTTGGACATCGATGGCCTCTTTGACCCTGAAGACACAGACAAACCTCCAAGGGGCCTCAACGCCCCTCTCAAAAGGATGCAGATGACCAGCTTGTCTGCAAGGGAGATAAACCCTTCCATTCCATTTCTTAAAGCAGAAACCGTCCAACGTAATGCCCTCCCTCTGCCCCTCCACAGGTTCAGCGATTGCTTGAAGAACCTCAACGACACCATCTCCAACTTCATCGGGAACAGTTTCTTCAACTTGCTGGAAGTTCCCTGCTTCCAGCTGACAGAGAGCGAGGACTGCATTGAATGGCACTGGTGGGGCGGGTGAGTAAGCTGGGCGGGTGAGGAAGTATATTTTGAGAAAAAAGACACTCCTTGACTTATGACCTCCTTAATGTCGCCGTTGGCCAAGGGAGGGTGGTTGTCGTCCCGTTGTTACGACTTTCCTTGCCACCTCCGTTAAGCGAATCGCTGCGGCTGTGAAGTTGGTAACACGGTGGTGAAGTGAACCTGGCTTCCCCGTGGACTGAGTTTGGGTCAGAAGGTCGCAAAAGGGGATCACGTGACTTCTCTCCCCCTCCCCCCCCCGGGGACACTGTGACCGTCATAAATAGGAATCAGTTGCCAAGCGGCTGAATTTTGATCACCTGACTATCGCGGAGGCTGTGACGGTCATAAGTGTGAAAAAGTCACTTTTTTTCAGTGCCATTGTAACTCTGAACAGTCACTAAATGGAACTGTTGTTAAGTCAGGGATTGCCAGTGTTATATTTCCTTGATTTTTTTTTCCTGGAAAGTCCTTGACTGGCTTCGCTGTTTTTCCTTTGAGCCTTTTTCCCAGCTTCCCAAAAGCACAAAGCCGACTCCTCGTCCCGATAAAACCTCTTTTTATTTACGTTAAAGTGAATTCTTCTCATTCACTTTCCGGCAAACAGTCTTTCAAGAGATTGCACAACTGCAGACCTTTAATCAGGCTTGGAAAGTTGCCAGACCGATATCTTCCAAACGCGACGCTGTAGCAGCAATTACTTGGCAAGGAGTCAGAAACAGATCTCCATCCTCATGGATTGAACTGATTTGTTTCCTGCAAACCCCACTCCCCTTTCGCTCCTCTCTATTCCCTCTGGGAGGGGCCATTCAACGTCCATCTGTGCCTTTACTCCCGAGTCGACCCTTCTTCCTTAGTTGTTCCCTTCTCCTGGCAGCTCTGTGCATGTGCACACTGGGGACAGGCTCCAGCTGTTCTTCTTCCCCATCACATCTTCTTTAAGTGTCTCTTCAAAGATGGTACCCCAAACTGGTCCCAGTATTCAAACTAGGGGCAGACCAGTGAACTGAACAGCAGAGTTGCTTCTCACTTTGGGAAATCTTGACGCAACCTAAAAATCTGTCCGTTTTTGTTGCTGCTACATCCTATAGCAGAACTCATACTTAGCTAACTTTTTTTTTTTGCTATGATCCAGTTAATATAACTTGGGATTCTAGGAAGTTTCGATCTCCTGGAATTGTGGGACCCCTTGTACATACAGGCCAGGTGATTCATGCTCTTATCTTTTATTGGATTCCGTTTCTATCCCGCTATTTCCCAACCTTCATGAGATCTGGAAACACGGGCTTTCTCCTCCCCAAATATCCCAACCAACACGGCCCTTGATAAAATTTTTGGAAGCCCGTCTATCTCCGTGAATTGGAGAACGCTCCTGTCAATCTACCCAGATGGTTCCAGATTTGTTCTTTTGCCTAAGCCGTCTCCACACCCAATTGTCTGGTGACTCAATCTACAGTTTTCTCCACCTCCACCTCCACCTGCCGGCCCTAAGTTTAAGTTTGGCCTTTATTCCCCTTGCCTTTAAGGCCGAAACGTCTTTTCAAGAACCTGTTAAATCTTGCTTGAAAGGATGGTGGAGCTGGGTTTGCACAACACACAATTTGCAAGCGGCCCAGTCACGACATAGTTCCGTGTCTTGTGGGAAAAAAGAACAAACCACCTACCTCTGTGATTAATTTTGGGCCCGGCGCATCGCACAAAAGCAAGACCGGGCCAACTTGCATAACCCAGGTAAAGGTGTGGTGGACTGAGCAAGGCGCCTGGCTTTCTTCTCCCCTGTGCTAGGTGTAAGAAGTATGGCATGATGCCGCTGGCTTACTTGGTGTATCCAAGCCCATATCAGCCCATCGGCAACCCCGAAGCTACCACTTCTCCTCTCCAGCCTCGACGGCATCGGAAACCCGGCTCGAAAGGCAGAAAAACGCGGAGGAAGAAGGTGAAAAAACCCAGTTCCAAAACTCAAGATCCCATCAGTCCCTTCTCCAAGCTGAATCAGGTCACTCGCCTCCCGGGGAGGAGCTCTCCAGGTGAGGAGACTGTGCTAAGGTCACCTGCCTTTCCAACTACATTGGAGCCTGGCCCCAACCAGATGGAGGGTGAGATTCTCGCCACACGTCACCCGGTTGTCTTTTCTACAAAAGAAACTTCCACCAACAAGACCTGGCAAGGAGAAAGGCCCTTCACTGGACCGTCTGCAGGACACGGGCAGGTTTCTAAGCCAAGACCAGGTGAGCCAAGCCGCAGCCCGAGTATTCCTTCTGGGACCACTTAAATGCGGGAGGTTTTAGGAACGAGCAGGTAAAATATTTGCTTGTTGCTTCCGGGGCTCTTTTGAAGCTTTGCCAAAACAGAAAACTTCGGTGCAGGTGGACTTCAACTCCTAGAACTCCCCAGTCAGCAAAGTTTTGGCTTTACTCCTGAACCTTTGTTTCTTAGCTGTTCTCTTCTCCTGGCAGCTCTGTGCATGTGCACACTGGGAACAGGCTCCAGCCGTTCTTCTTCCCCACTGATCTCTGACTCCGAAGGCAGCTGATAACTGTCAGGTGGCCCTGGCCCCATTTCTGCCTCCAACCCAGAGCCCTCGTCCGAGCCTTCCCCAAACTCCAGGACTGGCCCATGTTCCTCCCCAACCTCCTTGCTGTCCGAGCCTGCAGGCTGAGGAATTCTGGGAGTTGAAGTCCGCCAGGCTTAAAAGTCGCCAAGGTTGGAGAACCCTGGCTTTGGTGTTTTTTGGCTTTATGTAGCTAGGTGACGTAGATGTCTAGAGTTACAGGACAACCTGGGAAACCTGTGTTCAAACCCACACTTTGCTGTCAGGGGCTCTGTGATTGATTTATTTTTACAATAAATCACAGATTTATTTTGTAATTTTGAAAAGCTCCCCTGGGCCATGCCAAAAATTCCCAAAAGGGCAACTCCTGGGCCGAGCGAAGCTCAGCCTGAAATCTGGTGAGAAGATCCCAGGCTTAAGAGCCCCAATGAATGAATGAATGAATGAATGAATGAATGAATGAATGGTTGGAAGAAAAGGGGAGTTGATGTTCCCAATGGCTAAATCAAATGCCCAAATAGTAATCAGCGGGATGCCCTCCCAAAATGGGGGAAGTGGGTGGGTGGGCTTACATTGCTGATTCCCGGCTCCTGACAACCCCTCCCCCCCCCAATTGGGCTGTTCCTGGCCAGGGTGGAAAGAGCTGGTGAGGGGGCTTCGGCACCGTGAATTCCCCAACTGAACTGGGCCTGCTTTTGTTCCTTCTCCAGGCGTGTCGCGAAGATGCCGCTGCTACCAACGGCTGGACCAGTGCCCTTTCCAGATCGGCCCCCACGAGTTCAAGTACCAGCTCCACAATTCAGACGATCGCACGCTTTTCCACTGTAACTGCACCCACCAGTAAGCACCGTCCGTTGCCCCCACCCCTCTAGAAGTTGTGGGCAGGGGTGGGATCGGACAGGGTTAACTACCAGTTCGGTCATTTACGAGGTTCGGTGATTTACGATGTGCTTCCCTGCACGGACGCATCTGTAAATCGTCATCGGCATGCTGCGTGCAGAGAAGCAGCCTTTCAAAAAGCCCTTTTTCCTGCTTTTTAAACTGCAGCTGTGCCTTGCACGGCAACTGAAGTTGAAAAAATCAGGAAATAAAGGTCATTCCTTTCCTCCTCCCCCCCTCCAGGTTGGCCCGGTTCCTGCGCAGGAGGAAGGGTCCCAACGAGGTGGAGGAGCAAGTCCTGTCCCACTATATCTCTCCTTCCTGTTTCGTCCTGCAGACCCACCCAGGCTGTGGGACGGGAGACAAAAGCTGGCCCAAGTAAGTAGAAGCGAGAGGAGTGGGGAGTTTCCCACCCAGGGGTGGGATTCTACCAGTTTGCACCTATTGGCTAGAACCGGTTGTTAACATTCTAAGCAGTTTGGAGAACCGGTTGTTAGAAGAAATTCCTGGCCTAATCCTGTAAGGAAGGCAGGAAGGAAACAGTCTGGTGTTGCTTACAGAAATTGCCTCTCCATTAACCCTTATTACATTCTTGGCAGGACTAGACTTCCTGTCTCAGGAACCTCTCTGGAGTTTCCCCCCCCTCCTTTGCTGGTACTTTGCTTGTGTGGAGTGACCGCTCAAAGTTACAAGGGCACTGAAAAAAGTGACTTATGACCATTTTTCACACTTACGACTGTTGCGGCATCCCCACAGTCCTGAGAGGCCAGGCGAGGAGATGCGTGCCTCGATGTGAGTGATGTTGAGTTGGCCACACCCAGCCAATAACATAACCACCAAGCCATGTCCACCAAGTCACATGACCACTAAGCCACGTCTACCAACTAAGCCACTGCCCACAGAACCGGTTGTTAAAAAATTTGAACCCCACCTGCGTGTGCCCCATTCCTTTACTCTTTCCTTGCAAACCAAGTACGTAGGACGAAAAGTAGCCCATCCTATCCTCCACAGTAGCCAACGATCAGAAGGGGGTAAAGCTTGGAGCCCCCTCCCCCTTTTCTGACCAATATATTTTACTGCACGATAGCTCGCCCACCAAAGGCCTGGGAGACTAAAACATACGAAGAACATAAAACATAGGAAGAACGGCTGCAGGATTTGGGTTTGGCTAGTCTAGGGAAGAGAAGGACCAGGGGAGGACAGGATAACAGTCTTCCAATATTTTTGAGGGGCTGCCACAGAGAGGAGGAAGGGAGTCAACCTCTTCTCCAAACCCATCAGAAGGCAACCAGGGATTGGGATTCCCATTTTTTTTTTAACAACCGGTTCTGTGGGCGTGGCTTGGTGGCCATGTGACCGGGTGGGTGTGGCTTGGTGGTCACGTGACCGGGCAGGTCAAAAGAGAGAAACTCACTTCAACAAGGCTCTTTGGAGCAGGGGATTGGACTAGATGACCCCCAAGACTGGGTGGGCGTGGCTTGGTGGCCACATGACTGGGTGGGTGTGGCTTATTGGCCACGTGACTGGGTGGGCATGGCTTGGCCGCCATGTGACTGGGTGGGTGTGGCTTGGTGGTCACGTGACTGGGTGGGCGTGGCTTGGTGGCCACGTGACTAGGTGGCCACATGACTGGATGGGCGTGGCTTGGTGGTCATGTGACTGAGCGGGTCAAAAGAGAGAAACTCACTTCAAACAAGGCTCTTTGGAGCAGGGGATTGGACTAGATGGCCTCCAAGACCCCTTTCCCAGACAGCAACCCAAGAAACAGTGAGTGGAAACTTAACCAGGGAGAGAAGCAACCTGGAATTAAGGAGAGACTTCCTCACAGTGAGGACAATTCACCAGTGGAACGGCTGGCCACCAGAAGTTGTGGGTGCTTCCAACACTGGAGGCTTTTTAAGGACGACAGAAATAGCATAGATATCTCCTGCCTAAGAGCAGGGGGTTGGACTAGATGGCCTCCAAGGTCCCTTCCGGCTGTATGCTGATTCTCTCTCACTTTCCTGTCTGCTATATCTCTCCTTTTTTTGGGAAACCCATCCAACTGCCAACTCTTGGTTCGTGCTCTGCCCACAAGGAAGCCTGATTCAACCTTTCTCTCTCTCTCTCTCTTTCCCCCTCCTGCAGCTGCGTTGGCATCAGCAAGGCCATCCTGGCCCCGGCTCGCCACCTCACCAACCGGCTGAAGGGCAAAGAGGCGAGGGGCTCTTTCAAAGTGAAGCGCCAAGAAGGGGCATCCCTCGAGGGAGCTGCCCATCTCTTCGACACGTGTGTGCAGCTGGTACGTGCCAGCCTCCGGCCGGTGCCCCACTGAGCGAGGGTGGCCTTTGCCACGGCACACACGCACACGAGAGAGAGAGAGAGAGAGAGAGCACCAAGCCCAGGAAGTGGATACAACGAAACGGAGCCGTTCCTCCTCCCACGTGCGTTCCCTGCCCAGTACGGATGACACAACTGCTGGCATGAAGCAGAAGAGGGCAATCCACGGCGCCACGCCAGCTGGATATCTCCTGCTGCCAAAGGAATTGGCCTCAGCAGACCCGGGACCCTCAAAAAACTCGGGGGTGCTGGGCCTTCGGGGGGCGGGGGGGCGGCTGATGGTACTGAGTCCAAAACGAAGGGACGGGGAGAGATGAAGCCGCAGCCAGGTGGGGCTGTCCAGGCGACTTCGCACACCTCTCAAAGCAGAGGGGGCCTGACCAAGACTCCTTTGGCAGGGAGGGGCAGGGGTCTTCCACCCCGCCCCACCCCATCCATGTTCTCCATGCAAAGAAAGGGCAGCTTGTAACTTATTTGGGGAAGGGAGAATGTCGTGGGGCCCTGAACGATGTCGCAATAACATGTTTTCTAAACGTGGCTTGAGGTCTTCTTGGGTTTTTGGGGGGGAGGGAAGGAAATGAAGGACACCAAGAAGTAGGGGGGGAAGGAGATATCAGAGATGGTATTCAGTCGGTTCAGACCAGTTCTGGAGAACCGGTAACGGAAATTTGGAGTAGTTCGGAGAACCAGCCAATGCTGCCTCTGACTGGCCCCGCCAACCCCATCGATTCCCTGCCTCCCATTGAGTCCCAGCTGATTGGTTGGGTCTTCTTTGGTTGCCCTGCCCAGGAGAACAGAGCTGGAAAGCCGGTTAGTAGGGTGGGGAGAAAAGGGGGATTTCGCAGTACATCCTTCTCCTGCCACACCCACCAAGCCGTGTCACATCCACCAAGCCACGCCCACAGAACCGGTAGTAAAAAAATGTGAATCCCACCTCTGAGGGGCATCGCCTCTTCTCCGCCACCCACCGTCCCCTGCGCTGTGAGGGCAGGCACGGCCTCCTGGAACATTTGTACGATGATTTATTGGGGAGTGAGAGAGAGAGGTAGGACAGATTGTCTCAACTCTGAACTCCTCCCGGGGAAGGTCCCCAATCTGGAGAGAGACCAGCCCTCCCATTCCACAGTTTCCCCCGCCTCCCCCTCCCCCCCACCAGAGTTCTACATTCCAAGTTGCCCTCCATCTTCAGCCTTGGGTTGAACCCCTCCCTGGGCATGGCTGGGATTCTGCTGGGGATCTCCATCATCATCAGCCTGGCTGGGCCCTCAGCGCTTACAACATGGAGGCCTCTGGAAATGGCCTCCTCCTTTTCTCCGTATTGTACTCCTCTCGTTCTGTCTTCAAGCTGGGAGCTTTTGAGCTCATCGGCCAACCACCGGGAAGCTTCGGGCTGCTCCAGATGAAGGGGAGGTAGAGGGGCTTTTTTCCTGCAGCTGGTGCTCCCTGTGGCAGGCCAGAACAGTGTTAGGGTGATCCAGTTTGGGGTTCCAACAACGGTGTTTGGTGGGAGAAAGAGCTGTCCCCAAGGAGGACACGGAGCGAGTAGCACAGGAGGGACAGGCTCCGTTGGTTGGGCTCCGATGCAGACACGGGGCAACTGTCAAGCTGATGAGATGGGGTGGCACCACGGCAGCTCCGTGTCTGGGTCTGCGCCCCCTCGGGACAGCTGCGGTGAGGGTGTGCAAGGCAGGCCAGGAGAAGAGTGGGCAAAGGGCGTCATCACACACACTACGCAGGATGGTTTCCCGGTGGGCTTTGCTGCCTTAGTGTCTGGTATCGCAGCTGTGGTTATTGTGGAGTACCCCCTCTTGCGGGGAAGTACTAAACAGGGCCGCAAGCCCGGCCGTGGGGCTGGTGGGGCTCATCCTTCGTCCAGGCAGACTCGGGTCAGTGCTGTCACGCCGGGAACCCATGACCCGATCCACCGTCTCCAAACGCACAGCGGGCAGCAAGCCCAGATTCCGCGGATCGGCCCGGGACAGTGGAGTCTCCTCAAAGCGCCAGCTTGTACGGGCCTGGGAGGTGACAGAGGAGGAAGAGGAAGAGGAGGAGGAAGAGGAGGCCTCGGCATTCTGCGCCATCTCCCGTGACTTGGAACGGTGCCGTGGGCTGTCCTTGGAAAACTGGATGCTGGGAATGTCCACCTTCAGAATGGTACTGTGGCGGCGTCCCCGGGGCGAGGGGCTGCGGCTGGCCCCTTGGTCGCGGCTGGAGGATCGCAAGAGCAGACCCTGGAACTTGGCCAGGCTGGGGCTGCGGCTACGGTGACGGTGCATCTTGCCGGGGCTAGGGCTGCGGGATTTGGGGCCGAGGAGCACCAGCGTGCTGTCGTCATCCTCTTCGGAGGTGCTGTTGGTGCTGTCCGTGGCACTGCTGACTTGCTCCAAGGTGGGCAAAGAAATCTAGGCCAGGAAATTGAGGGGAGGGGGAGAAGGAATGTCAGTTTTCCTCAAACCACAAACACTGTTCATACATCGCCTTGGACTCTTGGAACAGAGTCGCTCTGTTCACACAATATGCCAACGAACCCTCCGGAGGATGCCTGGATCACCCAACATGCAAAGACAACCGTTGGGTTCCCAGAATACGCTGACCGTACACCACTCAACCTACTGTAGTTCTTTGGTGGAAACACAGCCACACAAACTTACACCCAACTTGCTATGGACAACTTGATGGGACCAAGTCACCATGGCCAACTCGACGTGGGACTAATATCGAACAAATAGTGGACTAGAATAATTAAAGGATGCCAAAGGAGGGACAAAATGAAACGGGGATGACAAAAATGAAAATAATGGTTTAATTCTTTTCAATAATTGCATTAAATTGTGGAATTGTCCTGGGGTGACTTGGCCATGGCGAGTCGGCCACGATAAAGTGTCCCATTCCGTCCCAGACAAAGGTCTCCTAGCCAAGACTACTGGCATCTTCAGTGCTGGTGCAGCTACTGAACTAAATGACCAAAGTATTCGTATGCTGTTGTGTGCAACACAACTAGATTTCAACAGGAATGAAAATAATAGAAAAGTATAACACATCCAGTTCCACAGACTTGAGAACTATGGACTGCAATTATGACCAAATTGGGAGTGCAATTTTTGTCGTCAGTCATGCCAATCTTAAGGAAACCAGCAACCAACGTCATAAATCATTGTTTGCTGTGTCTATAGGACTCCGCAATCCGGGCATAAATGTAAGCTAGTTGCCAAGCACCAGAAATGCAGTCATAGTCATTGACACAGACACAGTCATGCCATGTAAGTGGAAAGTTGTTCATGGCTTCCTGCCTTCTAGCTGCTCACCTGGAAGGGATCCGTCATGCCCACCATGCAGCTGCAGTTGTTGCTGTAGTAGCCAAGGATGTAATCCCCCTTCCCTTTAGGCAGGGACTCCTCGGGAAAAGTTAGCTAGAGTTGGAAGAGAGAAAAAAAATAGGGGAGATGGAAGCCCAGCAGAAAATGATCCACAAACCAATCAACCAACCATTCTAATAATTCTAATTCATATTCTAATTCTAATTAACTCTAACACTACTCTAATTCTAACTCTTACTCACTCTTACTCCTACTCTTCCATTCCACTCCATTCCATTCTACTATATTCTATATTATTCTATCTTCTTCTTCTTCTTCTTCTTCTTCTTCTTCTTCTTCTTCTTCTTCTTCTTCTTCTTCTTCTTCTTCTTCTTCTTCTTCTTCTTCTTCTTCTTCTTCTTCTTCTTCTTCTTCTTCTTCTTCTTCTTCTTCTTCTTCTTCTTCTTCTTCTTCTTCTTCTTCTTCTTCTTCTTCTTCTTCTTCTTCTCCTCCTCCTCCTTCTTCTCCTTCTCCTTCTTTTATTATTATTCTATTCCATTCCATTATTTTGTTAATTCCTATCCCATCTTCCCTCTGGTCATTTGTTTTCAAAACACCAACTCTGTGAAACAAAACGAGCAGTTTCAGTGGTGGTATTCTACCGTTTCGGCCCAGTTCTACCAAGCCGGTAGCGGCGATGAGCAGCGGACACTGAACCGGTTATCTCTGCCACTTTGCTGTTGGTCCCACCTGGCCACCTGGGCTTCCATACTCACCTTTATCCTCTGCTTTTGAAGCACACCCGCTTTGCGTGGCATAGCAGAGTGCCGTGTAGCAGCTGCTGAAATGACCGGGAGAATGCAGGCTTGCAGGAGGCGAGTTGGAAAACTTCTGTGGCTGTGCAAACACCTCTGTGCCTCTGCAAAGTCTGAGTTTGGCCCGCATGCCTGTGCAAAGTGTGTGCATGCACATAAAGCGCTCCTACAAGCCATGCCCACCAAACCGGGTTGTAAAACTTTTTGAATGCCACCACTGAGCAGCTTGATCACTCAGTGAACTCCAGGTGAAGGCTCTGATCTGGGCTTGTCCAGCACCAGGACCTCCAGATCTGCATTTCAATCACCAACGACATTGCCCACTAGGGGAGGACATGTTCCTACGGTGCAAATATAACCATCGAGCCAGCCCTTCACCTTGGATGTTGCCTTTTCCTGAGACTAAACCTTTTCACCTAGCTCCATTTGCTCCCGTAGTCTTACCTGGTAGAGGTGGCTCTCTGCATCTTCCTGCTTGGCCCATACATAGGCTATGTAGTCCTTGCAGTGCCGGAAACCCACCTACGGGGGCAGAAATAGACCAATATTCAAATACAGCTCATCTGTCTGGAATCCGCACTGCATATCAGACATTAATACCATTGAGCGAGTCCAGAAATATTTCACAAGAAAAGTACTACACTCCTCTGCTTGCAACAGAATACCCTACATCACCAGGCTTGAGATTTTGGGCTTGGACAACCTAGAACTACGCCGCCTATGGTTGGACTTAATCGTAGTACACAAACGTAGTCCACTACAATGTCCTACCAGTCAATGACTTCCGCTTCAACCGCAACAATACAAGAGCACACAACAGATACAAACTCAATGTCAATTGCTCCAAACTCGATTGCAGAAAGTACGACTTCAGCAACAGAGTGGTCAATGCCTGGAATGCACTACCTGACTCTGTTGTTACATCCTCTAACCCCCACTCCTTTAACCTTGTCTACTATTGACCTCACCCCATTCCTAAGAGGTCTGTAAGGGGGCGTGCATAAGTGCACCATCGTGCCTACCATCCCTGTCATATTGTCCCCATTTATCCGTCCCCATTTCCTGTTTTCATACTCCTGTTTATTCTTATACCTATCATCCTGTAAGCGATTGACAAATCAAATAAATAAATGAATTACGAGAGGTTTCCACAGTGCCCCCCTGAGGCTGCTGAGACACCCAGATCATTCTGCTTCTCTGCCCTCCGCTGGGAAGCGTTCATGCTGCCTTTTAGGATGCCAACCACCTTGTCCGACCAACCCTTCTCACCCGATAGAGTGCGATCCAATCCCAGGAACTGCGGTGGAAAGCCGAAGAAGTTCTGTAGTGGACCACGGCTTGCTCCGGCTTGGTCCACTCATCGGCCACTTGGAGTTCCACCAGTGGCACATCGGCTCGGGAACCAAACTGCCAGAAGAGTTAAGTTCATCGTTGATCGCCAGATTCACTTATCAACTTATCAAAACTTAGTTCTAGGTTGCTTCTCTCTTTGATCAGTTTCGATGGGGGTTTTTTTGAGCCTTTTGGTGCTTTGGAGAATAGGTTGACCCCTTCTTCTTTGTGGCAACCCCTCAAATCCTGGAAGGCTGCTGTCATGTTCCCCCCTCAGTCCTTCTTTTCTCTAGACTAGCCAAACCCAATTCCCACAGGAAATGTTTTGCAAGAGATCAGTGGCTAAGCAAAAAGCAGGAAGGAAATAGAAGAAGCACATTTTGTAGCTTGCTCTCCTTCATCCTTTTCTCTCCAGGAACTTACAACAGTTCGTTTAATAGTGTTTCTGAGCAGACAAGACTAACATGTGGCAATTGTAACTGAAGGTCACAGTAGGAACATGGCCAAAGGTGACAGCAGGTTTTTTCCTAAAAACCTGGAGTTCCACCAGTGGCACAACCACAGGTATCCACAGGCTCAGGTGTGTGTGTGTGTGTGTGTGTGTGTGTGTGTGTATCAATAGGGCTATGCACCAGAGGCGGTATTCAGCCGGTTCTGACCAGTTCTGGAGAGCCAGTAGCAGAAATTTTGAGTAGTTCGGAGAACCAGCCAATACCACCTCTGACTGGCCCCGCCAACCCCATCTATTCTCTGCCTCCCGAGCCCCAGCTGATTGGTTGGGTCTCCTTTGGTTACCCTGCACAGGAGAATGGAGCAGGAAAGCAGGTTAGTTAGGTGGGGAGGGAATGAGGATTTTGCAGTATATCCTTCCCCTGCCACACCCATCAAGCCACGCCCACCAAGCCACACCCACCAAGCCACCCACAGAACCAGTAGTAAAAATTTTTTGAATCCCACCACTGCTGTGCACTCACCTGCACTGCAAAAACGGAGGCCACAGGCTTGTGGTCGCTCACAGTGTACTCCATATGACTGCAATAGCAGAGCTGGGTCACAGTCAGATTCCCACCGCTGGTTCTCCCAGAATGCACTGGGTGGGCCCCACCTTTGATCTTCCATAGGATACGGTCTGTCCAAGCTGGTTTCCTCTTCTTAGCACTGGGGGGCAGAACACAAAGGACAGGAAGTGAGGACCTAAGTGGAGGCTAGGATAGTGTGTATTTTGTAAATCAGTGGCCCCCAACTTTTGGGGCACAAAGGACCGGTTCCGTGGGGGGATGTTTTACCGTGGCCCGGGGGGGGGGCATGATTTTGTGTGTTGCCTGCATCCCGTGGATGAAGCTTCCCTTGTTTGTGTGGTCTGATTTCTGGCATGCCGTGGCCTGGTGCCACTTCACAAAACGGAAGAGGGGTTGGGGACCCCTGTTGTAAATTATGATTATGGGTGATCACCCAGCCAGATGTTCAATCTGGACCTGGCATCTTTATCCAGGTCCTGGGGTAAACAGATGTGGAAGTTTGATGGGGTTCAAGGTCTCGTCGCAGGATGTCAGCCGTTGTAAGCCAAGCTGCCTTTTGCAATTGACGGATGGGGATTTTTGACAATGCCGATGATGTTTTGGGATTGGACCCAAAGCCTTTGCTACTATGGCTACCGACTTTGCTTTCATCTGCCACAGTCATTCTACTTCTATTTGCAGGACTTTGTACTTGGTGATTTTCTCCAGGTTTTCTTCCTCTTGTCTCTTCTGACCTGGTCCAGGTCCTGCATTTCCTGCACTATCCAGATATTTTTGTCTTTCTTATCAACAGCTATGAAATCTGGGGTGTTGTGTGGCAGGTTTGCTGCTAAACATTCTTCCAGTACCTGGAGGACTAGGGGTATGTGATTGTCCATGGTCTCAGGGTAGATGAGAATATCAACCAAGTAGACAAGGACACCCTTATAGAGGTGCTCGTGTAGCACCTCGTTTATTAACTGCACGTTAATAAATCTGCTTATCTGCTTGAATTCTAAAATCTCAGAGCAGTTTAGCTGTTTTTCTTTTTCTATGACTTTTTCCGTTTTGTGATCCCCTCCAGTCTGAAAAGTTCATAAAACAGGGACAAAACTCACTGAACAAATGTCTCATTCAACCACAGACGTTTTGGGCTCCCTTGTGGTCATACGCCAATCAGCCAATCAATCAATCAGTCAATCAAACAATCAATCAATCAATGGCTCAGTCCAACTATTGATCCCCAACCCGCCAATTGTCCTCCATACCTGGTGTCATACATGTTAGTTCCCACGTCGAATTTAAAGGTCGGGGGGAAATTGAGGAACCCTTCTTGGAATCCTTTCAGGATGGGCCACGTGGTTTTTGCAATGTTAAGCTGCAGAAGGAGAGAAGCCAGGAGATCAAAGCTTTGTGATTGGGGTTCCTTCTCTCTTTCTCCTACACTTTTCACTTCACCATGGTTATGCACGACTCCTGTCCTCCCAGGTGCAGTCAACCACATGGCAAGAGTGTTCAAGAGCAACATTATTACCCACTAACATCCCTGTCAAAATTATTATGGCTTCAAAACTCATTTAATCATTGCCCTGAGGATCACTGGTTGCCCTCTCCCCTCTTTGGGAAAGTTTTATAGCTCCTGCTGCTTTAAGAAAGCTCAAAACATCCTCAAAGATCCATCTCATTCTGGGCACCCTTTTTTGAACTATTACCATCTGGCAGACGGTACAGGATAATAATAAAAACAAGGACAAATAGGCTGAAAAACAGCTTCTATCCCAGGGCAGGAACTCTGTTTAATTCTCCTGTATAGTACAATATTAATGCAATATCAGGTGGTTTTCATTTCAATGGAATAGAATGCGAAGGATGGGTGTTTGTGTTTTATTTTTTATAGTTATAGTATTTACTGAAGATGGCATTTAATTGCATTGTATGAGGTGCAATGACAGTAAAGTAAACTAAACTAAAGAGTTAAATATAAGTCAGTGGTGTGTGGTGGCAGCCAAAAAAGCTAATATAATCCTTGGTGGTGTAAACAGAGGCATAGAATCAAAATCATGTGAAGGATTAGTATTGCTTTATAAAGCCTTAGTAAGGCCCCACCTGGAATGCTGCATCCAGTTTTGGCCACCACATTATCAAAAAGATGTTGAGACTTTGGAAAAAGTGTAGAGATGAGCAACTAAGATGATTTTAAGGGCGTGGAGACTAAAACTTATAAAGAACGGTGGCAGGAATTGGGGATGGCCAGTCTAGAAAAAAGAAGGACTAAGGGGGACTTGATAGCAATCTTCCAGTCAACTTAGTTTCCAAGGCACCTGAAGGCTGGATAAGAAACAATGGGTGGAAACTGAACAAGGAGAGATTCAACCTGGAATTAAGGAAAAACTTCCTAGCAGTGAGGACAATTAACCAGTGGAACAGCTTGCCACCAGAAGTTGTGGGTGCTTCATCACTGGAGGTTTTGCAGAAGAGATTGGACAACCATTTGAAATGGTATAGGTTTGCTGCTTATGCAGGGGGTTAGACTAGAAGACCTCCAAGGTCCCTTCCAGCTCTGTTCCGATTGATTGACCTCAATCCAACCGGCTGCTACCACTCTCCCATTCCCTCACACTCTGCACACACAGGTATGTCTCACCTGGTCCTTCTCCCACAGCTGATGGAGGATGTTGTTGTCGATGGCGTATTTCACGTAGCGAATGTCCAGGGTCTCGATGCGGAAGTTGAGATCCCCAAACCAGAAGATGAGGCTGGAGGGGAGAGAAAAGGGAAGGAGAAGGGAGTAGTGTGGAGAACCTTTTAACAATAAAAATCCGGGAGGTTCTTAGACACGGGAATCTTCCTTTTCGATTTGCAAAGCCACCTCATTATTCTCCTGTTAGAAATAGAATAGAATAGAATAGAATACTTTATTGGCCAAGTGTGATTGGACACACAAGGAATTTGTCTTGGAACCAGAATCTCTCCACCCAGGGATAACAATCTTTGTACCCGAGGATGTATTGCTTCTGAAATTAATTCAGATGTTGGAATTCTTCTGGCCCTAATTTTTTAATATCCACAACTCTGGATTCTAGCAGAATAAAATGGAATTGCTTTAGATAGCCACCAAGGGCCTTGTCCTAGCTCTTCAGAAATTGACTTTTCTGGCAGGTGTCAACCCTGGAGTTGTAAAAAACACAAAGGAAGCCAAAGCCAGAGTCTGGGAACCCCATACTAGGGAGGATCCATGTCCATCTCTCTCCCAACCCCCCCCTTAAGAAGCTTCCTGGTCAATTTTATTTATTTATTTTATTTATGTATTTAATTTATATTGCTGCCTATTCGCCCAAGACGACTCAAAGTGGTTTACACAATGTAAAACCATATTTAAAACAAAAAAATTAAAAAAACAATAAAAACTAACAAAAAGAATCAAATAAATTAATAAAGTACAACAGAACAAAATTGCAATGGAAAGACTATTATCAGTTCCCAATTGAAGAGAACAATATCTTTGAAATAATTATACGACTTAGAATGTAATTGAGAAAAGGGAATACCATGTGAAATCTGACTTAAAACACACACACACACACACAAATGCATAAGTGATACCTAGTAGTTAAAAGATTATTGTTATTAATGCGGAATGTGGTAATTAAAAAATGACTATATTATGGTAAACTTTCACAATGAATTAATGGAAATAAATTGGGGGAATGTATAAAGGAAAGGGATGGCAAGCTCGAATTGACAATGAAAGGGGATAATTTTTGGATAATCAGAATTAGGATGAATCATATTGAACAATGAATGGAATAATAGTATGTAATAAACTTGCAAATGTGACAGATAAAAGTAAAGATGTGTAATGAGCACAGAAATTAAAACAAGAATTTAGATAAAATTGTAAAATAAGGCATGAGAATATTTAAAGAAAAATGAAATAATTAACCACTGTGCCACAGAGGCTCAAAATGCTCCAGTCATCACCTTTGTCCCCGCAATACTCTCTTCTTCAACTTTTTGAGATACCTAGTAATCGATGGTGGGATTCATTTTTTTTTTACTACCAGTTCTGTGGGCATGGCATGGTGGGCATGGCGTGGCGGGTGTGGCAGGGGAAGGATATTGCAAAATCCCCCTTCCCTCCCCACCCCACTAACCTGCTTTCCAGCTCCGTTCTCCTGGGCAGGGCAACCAAAGGAGACCCAGCCAACCAGCTGGGACTTGATGGGAGGTGGAGAAGAGATGGGGCAGGGCCAGTCAGAGGCGGTATTTGCCGGTTCTCTGAACTACTCAAAATTTTTGCAACCGGTTCTTCAGAACCAGTCTGAACCGGCTGAATGCCATCTCTGCTAGTCATAATTGTAAGTTATAATTGAGCTGCAGTTTCTAAAGACTGGATTCCACCTGTTTTGGGTTGGCCTCTATAGGACTGAGTAGGGACAAATTCCATCGATCATTGATCAGGAGTCACCAAACTGTACCTTCTGAACGGACAAGGCTTGTCCCCCAGCCTGGAAGGACCTAAGAGTCTGGTACTCACTCGTGGTCAAGAATGCCGTTGGCCGAGGGCCCCTCGAACTGCTGCAGGTGGAGGATGGTGGTGAAGTCCTCCTTCCGCTGCTCCGCCTTCTCCATGTGAGCCGGCAGGTGGCAGTTCAAGAAGCAAACCATGTGCCCGAAGATGGAGAGCCGGACGCTTACGCCTCCCTTGTTGCCCTGCAGGAAGGCAGGGAGAGAAGCCATGGGACGGAGGGACAGGAGGCAGAGAAGATAGAAGAGAAGGGAACAAAATGGGACAGAACAGAAATATGATAGAATAGAATAGAAATATGGAATAGAATAGAATGAAATCAGAACAGAAATATGATAGAATAGAGTAGAAATATGGAATAGAATAGAATGAAATCAGAACACAAATATGATAGAATAGAGTAGAAATATGGAATAGAATAGAATGAAATCAGAACACAAATATGATAGAATAGAGTAGAAATATGGAATAGAATAGAATAGAATAGAGAATGGGAGAAGGAAGGAGAATAGAATAGAACAGAATGAAATCAGAATAGAAATATGATAGAATAGAAATATGAAAGAACAGAATAAAAAATAGAAGAGAAATAGAATAGAATAGAAACAGAATAGAATACAATAGAATGAAATCAGAACAGAAATATGATAAAATAGAATAGAAATATGAAATAGAAGAGAAATATGAAAGAATAGAATAGAGAAGGGGAGAAGGAAGGAGAATAGAATAGAATAGAATGAAATCAGAATAGAAATATGAAAGAATAGGATAGAAATAGAATACAATGCAATGTAAAACAATAGAATGAAATCAGAATAGAAATATGATTGAATAGAAATATGAAAGAATAAGACCTTGGAGGTCTTCTAGTCCAACCCTCTGCTCAGGCAGGAAACCCTACACCATATAGTATATAGGTAGTAAGTATAGGGTGTATCGTACCTATACCCTATACTAACAGTGAGGACAAATAACCAGTGGAACCGAAGTTGCCTTCGGAAGTGGTGGGTGATCCATCACTAGAGGTTTTTAAGAAGCCATCTGTCTGAAATGGGATAGGCCAGGTTTCTTGCTTGAGCAGAGGGTCAGACTAGAAGACCTCCAAGGTCCCTTCCACTCTATCATGATTGCTCAATTGCTGCTCCCGAATTCCTCCAGCTTAGTTCCAACTATCAACCCCACCACGAAAGGCAGGCTTGAAAGCAAAACTCATGTACCCAGTAACCGCCGAGGCCCGTCCGGGTGCAGTCGGTCTGGATGTCTTGCAGGAAAGGCAGGTGGTAGTACTTGGCAAAGACAAAGAGGATGACTCCTTGCATCCGTACCGTGCTCACCTGAAAGATAGTCAAGAGAAAGGAAAGCACCGAGTTCTTAATTCTGCACCTCCACAGCCGCAAATAAGCCGAGGACTTGAGGGCTTCCTGGGAAAATACCAGCTAAAGCCATATTCTCAGAGTGTCAATTCTTAAAACATTCCTATGCCTGTTCTAGTAGTTGGCATTAAAAACAAAAAAGAACAGTACAGCAAAGCGAAAGCACATTCCAACTCTTCTCTTTAAAAGATTGTAACTAAACTACCAGAGTTTTTGCCCAGGAATATGTTTAATTGGAGAATGTGATTGATGACAACTCAGCCTGTGAATAGTGCTTTGAATCCTTTGAAGTTCTTTGAAGGTTGGCTCGAGAATCATGATTTAATTAGGGCGATTGCTGGAATCCTGACATAGAGCTGGAAGGGACCTGGGAGGTCTTCTAGTCTAGCCCCCACCCCCCCACTCAAACAGGATGGGATTCAAATTTTTTAACAACTGGTTCTGTGGGTGTGGCTTAGTTGGTGGGCATGGCTTGGTGGTCATGTGACTGGGTGGACATGGCTTGGTGGTCCTGTTATTGGCTGGGCATGGCCAACTCAACATCACTCACATAGAGGCATGCATCTCCTCCCCTGGCCTCTCATGGCTGCAACAGTCGTAAGTGTGAAAAAGGGTCATAAGTCATTTGTTTCAGTGCCATTGTAACTTTGAATGGTCCCTCCACACGAGCAAAGTACCAGCAAAGGAGGGAAAAAAACTCCAGAGAAGTTCCAGAGACAGGAAGCCTAGTCCTGCCAAGAATGTAATAAGGGTTAACAGAGAGGCAGTTTCTGAAAGCAACACCAGAATGTTTCCTTCCTGCCTCCCTTACAGGATTAGGCCAGGAATTTCTTCTAACAACCGGTTCTCCAAACTGCTTAGAATGTTAACAACTGGTTCTAGTGAATAGAATCCCACCCCTGCCTATATACCCATGATGGTGAACCTTTGGCACGTGTGTCATAGGTGGCACACAGAGCCCAATCTTTGGGCACATGTGCCGTCGCCAGCTACTCTTCTGGTTAGGGTTAGAGTTAGTCAACCAGCTGGTCTTTGCGGGCACTGGAGTGCTGGAAAACGGCACGAAAAATGGCCCAAAACAGGCTCTTTTTCAGGGGTTTTTTTGGCTGATTTTTGGACCATTTTCCAGCTGGTTTCCAGGCTGGTTTCTGGCTGATTTTCTGGACCATTTCCAGATCAAAAATGCCCCCCAAAAACGGTCCAAAAAACAGCCAAAAAACATGTATGCGCGCACCAGCCAGCTGGTCTTTGGGTTTCTGGTACTCTGGCACGAGCACATGCATGCACACACATGCACACACATTCCACATGCACACACTTGCACACACGAAAAGGTCCGCCATCACTGCTATCTACCATTTTAGATAAGTGACTTGTCTTCCAAACCTTCCCAGCTGACCTTCAACAGGCGAAGTCAACGAGGGAAGCAGCGTTTGCTTAATGGCCATGAAATTCACTTGACCAGTGGCAAGGGGACTGAAAATTGTGACTTATGACCGTTTGTCACACTTAACGACCGTTGCAGCATCCCTACCATCACGTGAGCAAAATCCAGACCGTTGGCAACTGCCTCTAATCTATGATGGATCCCGGCGTCTTATGATTTCCTTCAGCGACCTTCTCACAAGTGAAGTCCAGGGGGAAAGCCGGATTCACTTAACAACCGGGTCACTCTCTTAACAACCGGAGCGATCTCGCTTAACGACTGACGCCAGAAAGTCCGTAAAATGGGGACGAAACTGACTTAACGAATGTCTCACTTAAGTCACCTCCGTTGTGGTCAGAAGTTGAGTATTACCTGTCCTTCTGACTGGTAATTGAGCCGGGATGGATCTGCTCTAAGGGCAGTGACTTCTGTACATGCTCAGGAACTGGTGCTCCGGAACAGATCAGAAGAAGGATCTGCTTCTATTTGCAAAAAAATGTCCTTTGGAGGAAAAAATACCCACACAGCTTTGGGAAAGCAGCAGCTGGTGTACTGAGTTTACTGTACTAAACTATTTATATTTCTAATTAAAGCAAATAAATAAATAAATGATTAAAAGGCAGAAGTCTCTCTCTCCCCCCCACCCCCGCCCTTAAATACATTCGACAAATGGAAGCTTCGGCAGTCGGAATCCGGGGTTGCAGGGAAAATTCATTCTCTTTGATTTTAATTAAAGCCTTTCCGATTCGCACGTCGCTTTGGTGTGAAGTGCTACCAACGTGCAAACTCTGTCCTTTTTCTGGATTGTGGCTGACAAATAACAAAAAAGGAGGAAAATCACAAAAATACATTCAAGGGAAACAGCTTACAAAAAGTACACGATTATGGGAGAACGATGGGGCAACACCGCAGAAGATCTTTGGGGAAACGGAACAAGAATGGGCCAACAGATGGATGGATGGATGGATGGATGGATGGATGGATGGATGGATGGATGGATGGATGGATAGATAGATAGATAGATAGATAGATAGATAGATAGATAGATTAGAAAGATAGATTAGAAAGATAGATAGATAGATAGATAGATAGATAGATAGATAGATAGATAGATAGATAGATAGATAGATAGATAGATAGATAGATAGATAGATTAGAAGATAGATTAGAAAGATAGATAGATAGATAGATAGATAGATAGATAGATAGATAGATAGATTAGATAGATTAGATTAGATAGATAGATAGATAGATAGATAGATAGATAGATAGATAGATTAGAAAGATAGATAGATAGATTAGATAGATAGATAGATTAGATAGATTAGATAGATAGATAGATAGATAGATAGATAGATAGATAGATTAGAAAGATAGATTAGAAAGATAGATTAGATAGATATAGATAGATAGATAGATAGATAGATAGATAGATAGATAGATAGATTAGAAAGATAGATAGATAGATAGATAGATAGATAGATAGATAGATAGATAGATAGATAGATAGATTAGAAAAATAGATTAGAAAGATAGATAGATAGATAGATAGATAGATAGATAGATAGATTAGATAGATTAGATAGATAGATAGATAGATAGATAGATAGATAGATAGATAGATAGATAGATAGAAGATAGATAGATAGATAGATAGATAGATAGATGGATGGATGGATGGATGGATGGATAGACAGACAGACAGACAGATAGATACTGTAGATAGATAGATAGATAGATAGATAGAGAGAGAGAGAGAGAGAGAGAGATAGATACAGATGATATATAAATAGATAGATACAGAGAGAGATAGAGAGAGATATAGATGATATATAGATATAGATAGATAAAGATATATAGATAGATAGAGATATAGATAGAGACAGATTATATAGATAAATATATGATAAATAGATATAGATATATAGATATAAATAGTATATATAGATAGATATAGATATAGATAATATTGATATAGATAGATATAGATATAGACAGATATATAGATAGATATAGATATAGATAGATAGATGGATGGAAAGATAGAGATATAGATAGATATGGATCTATAGAGATAGAGATAGGTAGATATATAGATATAGATAAATAGAGATATAGAGATAAGATAGATAGAGATAGATAGATTTGGAGGAAAATATATTCAAAAACAAAGGTTCAGAGTTTACATTTTAAAAAGCAGACGTGCTCAGAAATGAATTAAAGTAAAAGGGAAGGCTGAAAGGCTGGTCTTTCTCTCTCTCCATCTGTAAGAATGTGGGTTTGCTTTCCTGGAATAATATTCTCTTATGTGTGAAATATATGGAGGTAGGGAAAGCTGTATCACAGCCTACTTACCAGTCTCCTGTTTACAGAGAAGTATTATTATTTTTAATGGTATTCCCCCTCCCTTAATTCTGTCAGCTTTTCTCCACCATTTTAAAACCCCGAATTCCTTGCATGCAGGCATTGCAGGCAGTCCTCGGCTTACGACCGACATTTCTGTCGCTCAGTGAGACATTTCTCAAGTGAGCTTTGCCCCATTTTACGATGCAGCAATGGTCGTAAGTATGAAACGGTTGCCAAGCATCCGAATTTTGATCACATGATCGTGGGGAGGCTGGAAAGGTCGTAAGTCGCTTTTCCCTTTGCCTTTGTAATTTGGAATGATCACTAAATGAACCATTGTAAATCAAGGACTATCTGTATTAGCTGGCAAGATCATTTATGAACATTTTGGAAGTTGAGGTCCACATCGAGGCCTCTCTCCCAGCTCCGATAACTTTGGTCCTGCATTATCCACGCCATCCAAATCTTTACAAAACAACTTACACAAGGACAGAATCATAATATCCGGGGAAGTTCCCCACTGCGAGCCCCACAGAGAAAACTGTTTCAGGGAAAGCCCAGTCTTTATTTTTATGCCAAGCAGATTATATAAATTCCTTTTTCGCGTTGCCAGATAATGTAAAGAACGCAAGTGGATCGGCTGGGCTGTTATCTTGACCACAATTTCTTTTCCCTTTTCTTTGCAGGAAAGCACTCTCTCTCTCTCTCTCTCTCTCTCACACACACACACACACACAAACACACAACCTTGCGTTTTGCAGCCACGACAGGTTGCATTCACCCAATATTCTGTCCAAAAAAATAAATAAAAATGAGCAAGCATTCAATCGTTGGCACAAAATGAAGCTGGGAAAACTTTACTTCGGTCAGGGACACACACGTGTACGTTGGTATGTATTGGTGCATTGTGCAAATGCTATACACACACGCACACACACATAGTCGACTCCAATATTGTGGCTCTTTTTCAAAGGGAGGAAAGAAAACTGGGACTCGGCCACAAAACGCCCTGGGCATAGCAATGTACGTTCGACAAACTTGGCTGTAGGAAGGAAAAACCGAGTGACAGTCCAGCTCAGTTCATTTCCGGCGTCCTGCAGGGTGGCCCTGAATCTCATCTGAATCAATTAATTTAGGATCCGGTGTGCACAAACCCAGGAAAGGCGCTGACCCAGTAAACCCAGTTACATCTATTTCCTGGGCTGCCCTGTGATGAGTTTACTCCAGCAAGTAGGGCATCTTTTTTGGATTGTGAGAATTCACTGCGGCGGCCTGAAAACAGCTCCTCTTGCTCCCAGAGGAAAAGTATAATTCGCTTGGAGTGGGCTAGCCACACTTGTCCAAAATGACTAGGAAAAAAATGTTGGGTGTCAGGTGGCTACTTGGGAAGTTTATTCAAGGTGGGTTTGAGCAGTACATTTACTCCGAGGGAATGGTATAATTTGCATAAAAATGGTATAAACACAGGCGTAGAATCAAGATCACGGGAAGGATTATGCACCAAGTATGCACCAAAGACAAATTCCTTGTGTGTCCAATCACACTTGGCCAATAAAGAATTCTATTCTATTCTATTCTATTCTATTCTATTCTATTCTATTCTATTCTATTCTATCATCTCTCTCTCTCTCTCTATAATATCTATCATCTATCTATGTATCTATGTATGTATGTATGTATCTATCTATCTATCTTAATATCTATCATCTATCTATCATCTGTTTATCTTAATATCTATCTATCTATCTATCTATCTATCTATCTATCTATCTATCTATCTATATCTCTATCTATCTAAATATCTATCATCTATCTATCTTAATATTTACCATCTATCTATCATCTGTCTATCTTAATATCTATCTTAATATCTATCTATCTATCTATCTATCTATCTATCTATCTATCTATCTATCTATCTATCTATCTAAATATCTATCATCTATCTATCTTAATATCTACCATCTATCTATCATCTGTCTATCTTAATATCTATCTTAATATCTATCTATCTATCTATCTATCTATCTATCTATCTATCTATCTATCTATCTATCTATCTATCTATCTATCTATCTATCTATCTATCTATCTATCTATCTATCTATCTCCTCTTTACAAAACCCCAGTAAGGCCACAGCTGGAATCCTGCAACCAATTTTGGTCACCGCGCTACAAAAAAAGAGATTGGGACTTTGGAAAAAGCACAGAGAAGAGCAACTAAGAGGATCAAAGGCCTGGAGATTAAAACATAAGAAGAACGGCTGCAGGTTTTGGGTCTGGCTAGTCTAAAGAGAAGAACTGGGGTGGGGAGGGGGTTGACATGATAGCATAATTTCAGTATTGGCTGCCCCAAAGAAGAGGAAGGGGTCAAATTATTCTCCAAAGCCCCTGAAGGCAGGATGAGAAGCAAAGGATGGAAATTAATGAAGGAGAGAAGCAACCTGGAACTAAGGTGAAACTTCCTAACAGTGAGGACAATTAACCAGTGGAACAGCTTGCCACCAGAAGTTGTGGGTCCTTCATCACTGGAGGTTTTTAAGAGGAGACCGAACAGCCCTTTAATCTGGGATGGTATTGATTCTCCTGCTTGAGCAGGGGGCTGGACCAGAAGACCTCCAAGGTCCCGTCCAGCTCGATTCAATTCTAAAATTGTCGTGCAGTTGTGATGTGACGGGTGGAGAAACTCTGTTTTCAGAGGCTCGCTTAGAAGAGCTGGTGCCTCCTGCTTCGGCCACGTGAGCTGAATCCATAGATCCTTCTGAGCTTCATTCATTTTCACAGCTGGAGAGGAGTCGGCTAATCGGGCAGACATTCAGCGTCATGTGGCCGAGTGGTGACGTGCGGGAGGAGGGTTACAGGGGAAATTAAACGCCTTAAGCCTTCTACTCCCTTTGCCCTTCAAGCTGCTCAAAGCAGATACAGGGATCTGACCTGGGGGTGAAGGGGGGGGGATCACTCCCTGAAATTCTTCCCCCCCTCCCACAAATGCCAGAATAATCCAGATGTTGGTCCTATGCATGCCGAAGGGATTTAAAGCTGCTCAACAGCCTTGTTTTATCAACCACTCCTGCAAAAAATCCCTTTCGGATTTTCCTCTGAAAGGTAATGAATAAAGAAACATAGTAGAATATATTACAGCATTAAGTAGAGAGTTACTCTATAGGCATTTGCTATCTTGCTGTTAGGTATTTGTTTTCTTGTATGTGTAGAAGTATTTCTGTTAAGCATTTATCATTCTATAGGCATTTCTTATCTTGCTGTTGTAGAAAAGGTTTCCTTAACCTTTCACTTGTTGTAAAACAATTATAAACATATGCCTGCAATCGGTTACATCCTCCTCCTATTAAGACTGCATGATTCTCCCATCTAAATCAATCTGAATCCATATGTTTTCCTGGATTGATACTGTTTCACCCCAATATCACCCCCCTGAGAAGGAAACTACCTCTCTGGGAAGGTAGCTACCTCCATCCGGAGGAATCCACACAGGGGTGGGATTCAAATTTTTTAACAATCGGTTCTGTGGGCGTGGCTTAGGAGATGGGCGTGGCTTGGAGGTCATGTGACTGGGTGGACATGGCTTGGTGGTCATGTGACTGGTTGGGTGTAGCCAACTCAACTTCACTCACATCGAGGCACGTGTCTCCTCGCCTGGCCTTTCATGACTGTGGGGATGCTGCAACAGTCGTAAGTGTGAAAAAGGGTCATAAGTCACTTTTTTCAGTGCCATTGTAACTTTGAATGGTCACTCCACACAAGCAAAGTATCAGCAAAGGAGAAAAAACAATATCCAGAGAAGTTCCTGAGATAGGAGGTCTAGTCCTGCCAAGAATGTAATAAGGGTTAACAGAGAGGCAGTTTCTGTAAGCAACACCAGAATGTTTCCTTCCTGCCTTCCTTACAGGATTAGGCCAGGAATTTCTTCTAACAACCGGTTCTCCAAACTGCTTAGAATATTAACAACCGGTTCTAGCAAATAGGTGCAAACTGGTAGAATCCCATCCCTGAATCCACACCTTTGAAGTATGCTGTTAATAGCCTTCTTAAGTGGTCAATTGTGATCAATTAGCAGGACAATAGGAGAAGAGATAATGAAAGGTAAACATTGCCGGAAAGTCATTTGTCTTTTGCAGGAAAGATGTAAATCTAAGTTAGAAAGTTTTGCAATGCAGTTACTCGACTTCTAAGGATTTTAAAGGTATAAGAAGACTTTAATTTCTCGATATGCTTTGTAGCCTTCCTCTCATATCTATCTTGTGTGTATGTGAGGATCGGTCTTACCCTAACCTTATTGGATCAATTAAAGTTAGATTTGTTCTTCAAAGCCTCTGGGCTTGCAGCCCATTCCTGGCCCTTGAGCCATTCAGAACTGGACCATGGAAGTGGAAAGCAAGCACAGGTGTGTGCACATCCCCACTTGCGTGAGCTGCACACAGGCACGTGTGTGCGCTCCCCATCGGCACCAACGGTAGGTGCCCGCCGCTTATGCAAATGCAGCTGTGCATGCTTCCTCTCCCACTCCACCAGTCTGCAAAGCCGGAAGGATCGGGGAGACGCTGGCTTACCAGGACAAAATTAAAGGGGCTCAGCACCTCCATGAAAAGTTCACTCCACTGGTCGGTGAAGAGTGCATCTTTCAGGCGTTTGTTGATCATGGAATTCACCTCCTGCAATCTGCAAAAAAAAAAATCTGTGCAAAATCATCAGCTTTCCTTCTGGGCCCTCCCCACCCAGAGGCTGCTTCTCCCAACTCAGCTTCTTCCCCAGAGATGCTGCTTGACAATGCTTGCAACCCTACAAGGAGGGGGGAAATGTGCTCCCCGCAGGTTCCTTCTGAGCAGCGCCACAACTATTTGCCACTTTGAATTTATCCCCCTCAAAAAATTGCAGGTGAGTTTCTCTTCTGCTTGAAAGTCCCAAAGGTGCTTCCCGCCCCCCACCCCCCAACAGGCAACTGGAATTTCTAGTTTTTTCTTTAAAGAGGTTTCGCTTTTTCTCCAAGAAACTTCTTCGGCTCTGACCGGATGGTGGGGAAGGGAAGGATTTATACTCCTTGCAGACAGCTGGTCATTTGCATTAATTTTAGAGAGTCATTGAGGCCACCTGGACACAGGTAAACCTCCAAGAAGCCTCAACGTCTATCTAAAACAGGGGTCTTCAAACTTGACAGCTTTAAGGCTTGTGGACTTCAACTCCCAGAATTCCTCCTCCGGTCATGTTAGATCAGGAATTCTGGGAGTTGAAGTCCACAAGTCTTAAACTTGCCAAGTTTGAAGACCCTTGATCTAAAAGGATGCAAATGACCAGCTGTCTGCAAGAAGAATAAATCCTTCCGTTCTCCACCATCCATTCAGAACTGAAGAAGCTTCTTAGAGGAGAAGAGAAATGTCTTCAAAGGAAAAAACCAGAAATTCCAGTTGCCTCTTGAAAAAAAATGCACCTTTTTTCAGAGTTACGGCCTTTGCAGCTTCCCCAGAATCAGGTGATCAAAAAAATTCAAACGTTTGGCAACTGGTTCTTACTTATGACCTTTGCCAAGTCAACAGGGGAAGCCCGATTCACTTAACAACTGGATTACTAATTTAACGACTGCAGAGATTCAGGGGATAACCTTGGCCCCCCAGTTCTGGGGTTCGCTCTCTTGGTTGTTTGCTGCTAATGAAAGGACCCACCAGTCTCCCAGGAAAAGTGCCTTCCCTCTGCCTTACCCAATAGCAATCATGTCACTGTCACAGGAGTCTCCGGGGTTGAGGTGCAGGAAGGAGGTGACGTCGCTGGGGGGCATGGAGGTGCCGACGTTCCACGTGACCACCGTGATGCTGTGGAGAAAAGGGAAAAAACAACCACGTTACCCCAACATTTTGTTAGGCCTGGTGTGGGATCTCCGAAAATCTGCCATGGCCAGCATCCTGCTCTCCCGCTTGGCCAGGGGGTTGGACTGGATGACCTCCAAGGTCCCTTCCAACTCTCCTGTTATTCTGTTAACGTGCCACGGCCAAATCTCTGCAAGACAAAAGAGCTACGCTCATATTGAAGAAACGGTGGGATAGAATCGTTTAAAGAAAGGATGCCAAAGGAGGGAGAGAATAAAACGGGAAGGGCAAAAAAATTAAAATGTGTCCAATCACACTTGGCCAATAAAGAATTTTATTCTATTCTATTCTTATTGTACCCTATGGCTATCATTAAGTGTTGTACCTGATGATTCTTGACTCTCGACAAATGTCTCTTTTCTTTTATGTACACTGAGAGCATTTGCACCAAAGACAAATTCCTTGTGTATCCAATCACATTTGGCCAATAAAGAATTCTATTCTATTCTATTCCATTCCATCCCATCCTATCCTATTCTCCTTCTTTCTCCCTTCCTTCTCATCCTATCCTATTTTCCTTCCTTCTCCCTTCTCTATCTTATCCTATCCTTCTATTCTATTCTATTCTTATTATACCCTATGACTATTATTAAGTGTTGTACCTGTTGACTCTCAACAAATGTCTCTTTTCTTTTATTTACACTGAGAGCATTTGTACCAAAGACAAATTCCTTGTGTATCCAATCACATTTGGCCAATAAAGAATTCTATTCTATTCTATTCTATTCTATTCTATTCTATTCTATTCTATTCTATTCTATTCTATTCTATTCTATTCTATTCCATCCCATCCCATCCCATCCTATTCTCCTTCCTTCTCCCCTTCTCTATCCTATCCTATCCTATCCTATCCTATCCTATCCTTCTATTCTATTCTATTCTATTCTATTCTATTCTATTCTATTCTATTCTATTCTATTCTATTCTATTCTATTCTATCTTTTCTTTTATGTACAATGAAAGCATTTGCACCAAGACAAATTCCTTGTGTGTCCAATTACACTTGGCCAATAAAGAATTCTATTCTATTCTATTTTCCTATTCTATTTTCCTATTCTATTCTATCTTTTCTTTTATGTAGAATGAGAGCATTTTGCACCAAGACAAATTCCTTGTGTGTCCAATGACACTTGGCCAATAAACCCAGCAGTTCGAAAGCGTGTGAAAAATGCAAGTAGAAAAATAGGGACCATCTCTGGTGGGAAGGGAAGAGCGTTCCGTGTGCCTTCGGTGTTGAGTCTTGCTAGCCACATGACTACGGAGACGTCTTCGGACAGCGCTGGCTCTTCGGCTTTGTCACAGAGATGAGCACACCGCCCGCTAGAGCCGGAAACGACTAGCACGGATATGCAAGGGGAACTTTTACCTTTATCCAGATGTTTCAAGGCCAGCAGGGCGTAACGCCTTTTGGCTAAACTGTAGTTGGCTAATCGGGGGTCCAGGGTGCTGGGAGGACCCCACCTTCCCCTTTACCCCCAATTCTGCATCGCAGCGGGAACGCAGGAAGGCGCCCGCCAGGCCTTCAGTGCCTTAAAACCCTCCCGGGATGCGTCCGCTCTCGTTCCTTGCTAAAGAAACCAAACTTGACAGCAGTAAAAATATCTCCTGTGAAAATTGCTCTGGGGGGGGAAAGCGTCTCTCTCTCTCTCTTTCTCTCTCTCTCTCTCTCCTTGGTGGCATTAATGGGGGTTTGGAAATACGAATGTCAGGAGTGCTATTTATAAATGGAAGCAGGGCTATTGGGGGTGTGAACGCCAGGCAATGTTATCCGGCTTTTAGCAACTACCCACGTTGGCATCTTGAACAGCAAGTCAAGAAGACTTCCAACAAGGAGGAGGAAGTAAGCTTGACTGGGTCGGTCTCCTCCTCCACCCACCCAAAGCCCTCCATGGGGGATGCAGGAGCGGGCTGGAATTATGCAAAGGATCTCTAGCCACTTGTGGGATCTCTTTTTGTGAAGTGGGGGCAAGGGGTTCAGATGGGTCTTTTGTTGACGTACCTGGCTCCCTGCCACGTCTCATCGGCCCTACCCGGACTCCTAGAGGTAATAGCCGGGCTGGCGGTTGAGACCCCAAGGCTCTTAGTCATGGGGGATTTCAACCTGCCATCGCTCGGTGAAACCTCGGGGTTGGTCCGGGAGTTCTTGGCTTCCATGACGGCCATGGACCTGACCCAGTTAGTTTCTGCCCCCACTCACATGGGAGGTCACATGCTGGACCTGATTTTTGTCTCTGGGCAGTGGTTGAATGACTGTAATTGGGGGGATTTAGTTATTACGCCCTTGTCATGGACAGATCATTCCCTCCTTAGGCTGGATTTCTGTTCCGCTACCCCCCACCGCAGGGAGGCGGAGCCACTTAGATGGTTCCGCCCCAGGCGCCTAATGGATCCGGATCGGTTCCAGAGGGAGCTTGGGCCATTTCCTGAATCTCTGGCTCTCAGCTCGCCTGGAGACCTGGTGGCCACCTGGGAGGGGTCGGCCGCCGGGGCCCTAGAGCGAGTTGTGCCTATGCGACCTCTGACTCGGCACAGATCCCATTTGGCTCCGTGGTATACGGAGGAGCTACGGGAGATGAAGTGCCGAAAAAGACGTCTTGAGGGCATTTGGAGGGCGAGCCGTTCTGAGTCTGACCGAACACAGGTGAGATCTCATATTAAGACTTACCTTGTGGCGATAGGGGCGGCGAAATCTTCGTATTTCTCCGCCCTTATTGCATCAGCAGAAAATCGGCCTGCCGCCCTGTTTAGAGTGACCCGCTCTCTACTTGAACCGAGAGCGCGGGATGACCTCTTGCAGGGTAGAGCGGAGGAGTTTTCCCGATTTCTGCATGATAAAATCGCTCAGATTCGGGAAGGGCTCGACTCCAATTGGGTGGTCCCGGGGGAGGTGTCCGGGGCAGGTCTTGAGAGTGTTATCTGGGGGGAGTTCGATCCTGTGACCGCTGAGGGTGTGGACAGGTTGCTGGGGGGTCTGAATGCCACCACCTGTTTATTGGACCTGTGTCCTTCCTGGTTGGTTTCGGCCGCCAGGGAGACGACACGAGGCTGGCTCCAGGGGATTGTCAACGCTTCTTTGAGAGAGGGGTTGCTCCCTACCGCCCTGAAGGCGGCGGTGGTGCGCCCCCTCCTCAAGAAGCCTTCCCTGGACCCAGCTATTTTAAACAACTATCGTCCAGTCTCCAACCTTCCCTTCGTGGCGAAGGTTGTTGAGAGTGTGGTGGCACGTCAGCTCCCCCAGTACCTGGAGGAAGCAACTTACCTCGATCCGTTCCAATCGGGCTTCAGGCCTGGACATAGCACTGAGACGGCATTGGTCGCGTTGGTTGATGATCTCTGGAGGGCTCGTGACAGAGGGTTCTCCTCTGTCCTGGTCCTATTAGATCTCTCGGCGGCTTTTGATACTATCGACCATAGTATCTTATTGCGACGGTTGGAGGGGTTGGGGATTGGTGGAACCGTCCTCCGATGGTTCTCCTCCTTCCTCTCTGACCGTTCGCAATTCGTGTTGGCGGGGGGGGAGAGGTCCACCTCTAGGCCCCTGGTTTGTGGGGTGCCTCAGGGGTCGGTCCTTTCTCCCCTCCTGTTCAACATTTATATGAAGCCGCTGGGCGAGATCATCCGTGGTCTTGGAGTGAGGTGTCATCTGTATGCAGATGACACCCAGCTGTACATCTCCACTCCGGACCACCCCAACGATGCTGTGGGGACTATGTCTAGGTGCCTGGAGGCCGTGCGGGACTGGATGGGCGGGAACAGGCTTCGGCTCAACCCATCCAAGACCGAGTGGCTGTGGTTTCCGGCGCCCCGATATAGCCAGCTGACACCTTCGCTGGCTATTGGGGGGGAGGTTCTGCCCCCCACAGAGAGGGCTCGCAACCTGGGAGTCCTCCTGGATGTACGGCTGTCGCTTGAACATCACATCGCGGCCGTCTCCAGGGGGGCGTTTCATCAGATCCGTCGGATCTACCGGTTGCGGCCCTTCCTGGATCGGGACGCCTTGCGCACGGTCACTCAGGCCCTTGTCACCTCTCGCCTGGACTATTGTAATGCCCTCTACATGGGGCTCCCTGCGGGGAGCATCCGGAGACTCCAGTTGGTGCAAAATGCAGCCGCGAGGGTGATTATGGGGGCGTCGCGTAGCGCCCATGTGACGCCTCTCCTGCGCGAGCTGCATTGGTTGCCGATGGCTCTCCGGGTTCGCTTTAAGGTTCTAGTTTTGACCTTTAGGGCGACCCATGGCATGGGACCAGGTTACCTTCAGGACCGCATTCTGCCAACGTTCTCCAACAGGCCGGTGCGTTCCCACAGGGAGGGTCTGCTCCGGGTGCCGTCGGCCGCTATGTGTCGTCTGGCGGCGCCAAGGGGTAGGGCCTTCTCTGTGGGTGCCCCCGCCCTCTGGAATACTCTGCCACCGGAACTTCGTACCGGCACGGACCTGAGGGCCTTCAGGCGCGCGTTAAAGACTTGGCTCTTTGAGCAGGCCGGCCTGGGCTGAGATAATGATTTTAAATTTGATCTCCATTTTTAACTTTAAATTGGGTTTTAAGGGTGGGGGGGGGGGTTTCCTAATTTTAGTCTGCAGCTGATTCAAATATTTAATTACTTTTTAACTTTTGTATTTGTGGGGTTTTTAGACGAGCTGTTCACCGCCCTGAGTCCCTAGGGAGAAGGGCGGTATATAAATGTAATTAATAAATAAATAAATAAATAAATAAACTGACAGAGGCAGGAGACTCTGCAGCAGGAACTGGCCAGCAAGTGAAGAGGAGGTGAGGAAGGGTCTCCTTGCTTTTGAGCAGGGGGTTGGACTAGATGACCTGCAAGGTCCCTCCCAACTCTGTTATTCTTGTATTCTATCGAGCCACTGCACATCTTGGCACCTTAAAAAGAACCACTGGCCATCTTAATCATCATCATCATGACAAATACCATAAACAAGTAAAATGAACCTCATTTTAGGAAGGAAAGGGTTCTCTGTTCCAGATGTTTCTCCCCCAAAAATAGATTAAATATAACCGGACAATTGTGGCAGATCTACAGCAGCACACCATCATCTTCTTTTAAAGGCCCCGTAATCCCTTGTGGGGTGGAGTCTTGGGCAAATGAATGGAGCTGAGTGTTTACTGGCCGGATGCCCTTCCTGTTACCAGTGCAGAGTTTTGTTCAGTGTGCCCAAAGAGAGAATTATCTGCCTCTACCAGCTCCTGTGAGTTCCACCTCTAGGCCACCGTGCCACTCCCTGGCTATCTTAATCCGGGAAGGAAAAAAACAGAATGCAAAATATAGGTTTTTTTTTCTTAGGGTTCGTTAAAACAGCGCTTGGGTAGACAGCCAAATTCTCCGGCAAGAGGTCAGAAAAATCCAGAATTGTTTGGCTTGTGATGCTTCTGCTCTCTGCTGGATCAAGTTAGCCATATGCATCAACTCCGACAAGAAATATGCTGGGGAACATGGCTGCTGGGTTTCCCAAGTTAGAGGGAACAACCGTTCCTTCTGCCCTTGAATGATAATAGTGACCTCACATCATCAAAGGAATTATTCTTGGCGAGTTTTGTCGAATTTTATGACTTTTCTTGCCACCGTCGTTAAGTGAATCACGCTTGACACCCTCCCTCCATAGGACAACTGCAACCATCGTAAGTATGAGTCGGTTGCCAATCGTCTGAATTTTTATCCCAGGGTCACAGAGATGCTGCAGTGGTCGTAAGTGGGAAAAAAGGCCTCACAATCAGGAGGCTGTGAATTCAATCCTAGCTAGAGGCACAGATTCCTCTTTCTGGGCACGTTGAGAATATATCTGCTGAATATAACTCCGCCCTGGTGACGGGAAGGGCATCTGGCCAGTAAACACTCAGCTCCATTCGGTTGCCCAGACACCACCCCACAACGGATTAATTATGGGGTCGTTAAAAGAAGACGACGAGTCACATTTTTCAAGTCCGATGCAACTTCAAACGGTCGCTAAAGGAGCTGTTGTAAGTCAAGGACTACCTATACAGTAAGCCCACGAGTGATGTCCTACACCAATGATGTCAACACTCTTGCAATAATGCAGGAGGCGGCTTTTGGCAAGCGCTGCTCGAGGGACACTGGAGGGCCAAGAGGATATTTGTCACCCTTGAGAAAAACTCCTGGCAGGAGACACTGGCAGCTCCTTGGCGTAAGATGGGAGTGACAAATCCCAGGGAATTAGCCTAATTAAACTGCACACAAGGAAGGGAGCCAGTTGGCATCCAGAAGTGAAAGATTGACTGCAGGCTTAAAGAGACCAGTAAGGTGGGTTTGCAAAGGCAGCAGTCCGGCATCAGGGATCTCCTGAGACAGGTGTTTCTCAACTTTGCAAACTTTAGTTTTCGGGCGCGAACCGGAAAGAGAGCCGAGAAAATATCTACAGACCCCTCACCTCCAGGACGTAAACTATTTCAACTTCTCCCCTCAGGACGCCACTATGCCAAAACAACCAGGCCTAAAGTCACAGCTTTTCCCTCCATGCCATAAATTCTGCTGGACATTTAATTCCCACAGCACTGTCTCAGTCCTTAAAGGATATTTTCCCCGTGTAGTAGGGCTGCATTGCAATGACCCTTCTCATTTTTTCCACCATCTCATTTCTCGTCTTCTCTATCTTCTCATCTTTCCTACTACCTTGTCCTATTGGTATCTTATGGGTGATCAAATGTCGCTTGTAACTTAATGACTGTAACTATGAGTATGGCCTATTATTTGCTGTTTATAGGTGAGCACTGGAAACAAATTCCATGTGTATCCGATCACACTTGGCCAATAAAGAATTCTGTCCTGTTCTAATTTCTATTCTGTTCTAATTTCTATTCTGTTCTAATTTCTATTCTGTTCCAATTTCTATTTTGTTCTAATTTCTGTTCTGTTCTAATTTCTGTTCTGTTCTAATTTCTGTTCTGCTCTATTCCTGTTCTGTTCTAATTCTATACTTTTTTTGTATTCTTTTTATTTTATATACAAAAAATTCATTCCATTTCAATCGTGCATCGATTAGGTACATATTTCAATTACTTAACCCTTATTAATAATGTTCTTCTTATCCAACTTAACAACATAGCAATAATCACATTCCCATATACTGTATATAGTATAAATGAAATCCAATATGTCTATTACATTAATTTCTCATTGCTCTATGAATATATCTAATCCCACTTAGTTTATTCTGTTTTCTATCCATTGGTAAAACAAGTCCCATACCATATAATATTCAGTATTCTAATTCTATTTTAATTCTAATTCTAATAATTCTAATTCTATTCCTATTCTTGGGGTTGGAGAGAAGGCCAGATCAAAATGCAAAGTGACATTTTTAAAAAACGGGGCATTTCAGGCCACGCTACAAAAGGCACACGTGTTGAGAGACATATTTACAAAATGAGAGTGTAAGGGAGGAGTGGGGGATAATGTCATGTTCAATTCATCAGATTTGCAAAGATGAGGCTCAAATGAAAAAGGCTCAGGGGGGAAAAATGGGAAAAGAAACGGAAGAGGTTAGGCCAGAAGATGGAAATAAATGCTGGCCTAGATTCAGCCCATCTGAAGGGCCATCCGGACAAGCCCTTTGTCTCTATCAAGCACTCTTATTTGGCCTGTTTGGGGAAGGGTCCCACCTTTGGGAGATGCCTTAGCCTTTTCATCATTCTGAGTTGCTTGCAGAATTGCTATCCATCTCCCTTCTTAAGGTTTAACAGAATAACAGAGTTGGAAGGGACCCTGGAGGTCTTCTAGTCCAACCCCATTTAGGCAGGAAACCCTAAACCATTCCAGACAAATGGTTATCTAACATCTTTTTAAAAACCTCCAGTGTTGGAGCATTCACAACTTCTGGTGGCAAGCTGTTCCACTGATTAATTGTTTTGACTGTCAGGAAATTCCTCCTTAGTTCTAAGTTGCTTCTCTCCTGGATGAGTTTCCATCCATTGTTTCTTGTCCTGCCTTCCGGGGATTTGGAGAATAGCTTGACTCCCTCTTCTTTGGGGCAGCCCCTCAGATATTGGAACACTGCTATCCTGTCACCCCTAGGTTTCTAGTTAACTTTAAGATGAATTCCCAGAATGCCCATCTTGATTTTGCTTTATTTATCGACTAAATTTATATACCGCCTGTCTCGCTGTTGGAGTGGCTCCGGGTGGCTTATAGAGTGATAACAGCAATAGAACTTAGACTTATATATCGCTTCCTAATGCTTTCCAGCCCTCTCTAAGCGGTTTACAGAGTCAGCCTCTTGCTACCCAACAATCTGGGTCTTCGTGTTTTACGGAAGGACGGAAGGCTGAGTCGACCTTGAGACGGTCAGAATCGAACTGCTGACAGTGAGCAGTGACTTAGCCTGCAATGCTGCATTCTACTAACCGCTGCGCTGCCAGGGCTCAAAAGTTAAATATAAAAACTGAAAATTATGGTGAAACTTAAGAGACTAACGCCAAGGGTACAGATTGCCATGGTGTTTTTGGAGGGCCCTTCTCTTGTACCCCATCCATCACATCGAGCAAAGAGCATCAGGGCCCTAAGCCAGCCAACAGAACCAGGTTTTAAGTTCCTTCTGGAAGAGCCAAATGAGTCCATCCTCGGTCTTAGAGATTGAGAAACGCTATTCTAAAGTTACGTCTCTGTGGATGCAGGTGTCAACACATAAAACATTTCTATGCTTGTTTTAGAGTGAACAGAAGAAATGGAGGGAGAAGAAATTTGAAAAAGCAGTGCAGCCATTTGGAACTGAAAGTGCATCCCATTCTTATTGTGCAAACATTATAACTAAGCTACCAGAATTCCTGCCAGGCAAATCTCTAATTGGTGTTGTGATTAGCCGGCAGCAGATATGGGTGGCTGAGGAGAGCGAGGACTCAGATGAGGGACCGGGACCATTAGAGAGTGGACTGCTGCTGCCTTCAGAGATTGTGGGGGCTGGCAGCAGCGATGAGGAGGTTCCCGAGGAGCCTGTGCCAAGTGCGCGTGCACGCAGGGCTGCTCGCAGGAAACAGCAGCTGCAGCAGCACGGGCGACTCGGGTGTAAGGCTGCAAGGTAATGGCCTCTCCTTCAAGAAGATAAAAGGCAGCTGTGAATCGGACGTTCTTTGCAGGAAGCAAAGACGTTTTGAAACTCAGCCTCGTGGACATTGCAGTATCGTAATTTGGTATTTGAAGACTCACGTTGCGAAATATTTCTTATCTGTGATTTTTGGCAGTCTCGTACAGTTTTGGCCAGGCTCGTGCTTATCAAAGTTAATTAGTTTGCAGCAGCCTTTTAACCGGGGATTCATAACAATCATTCAAAGATTTCTGGTCCCTTTGGTTCGTGTTTCTTTTACTGGAAAAGGATTTGGGTCAGAACAATTGGAGAACCTTAATTGATGACTCTTGGAGGTTGGAGAATATGTATTATGACACACCCCTCTGGGATGTGTCTCAGAATCGGCTTCATACAGACCACGCCGACATCTTCGTTCCTAATAAAATCTTTGAAATTTTTGAAGCTTGGCTCGAGCCTCATGATTTAATTAGGGCGACTGCCGGAATCCTGACAGCAGGGTGTGTGTGTGGATTTCTCATGCAGCCGCCTTCACTGACATCTCATCTGAGGGCCTGCCCACCTCAGCCGTGGCTGAGGCTAGTTATAACTCATTAATTTTGTTCAGAGGGTGAGAGTAGAGATTCTCTCCATTGATAAAATTCCCGGGACGCTTTTAAAATTGAAAGAAAAAGAATAAATATAAAAGCAAAGCCCCATTTTTCTTTCTAACAGAACACTGGATAAATAGTCATTGATAAGGGAGAAAGGCAGATTCGTGTTTTCGGAGCCTGCCTTTTGCCAAAATCGTTCACTGGGGGTTCTGAAATACACAACGAAGGGATGAGTAAATCAGGGTTACTATGGAGACCGCCCCCCCTCCTACCTATTTAATCTAACCGTGTGGTTTACTTGCAGCAAATGTTTACTAGGGTATTTACTGTGTCTTCACACAATAGACTTAAACCAGGTGGGTGAAATAAAAGAATTGCAATTGAACATCATATATTTAATTCCTTTTTACCTGGGCTAACTTGTCTGTGGCTTATTTCATCAACTCAGACTACGAGGCAACATATAATACAGTATATAGACCAATAAGCAGGTAACGAAGTTTAAAATACAGGGATAAAAATACAAGTTTAAAACCAAGGGCTACCTGTATTTTAAACTTGGTTACCTGCTTATTGGTCCATATTATATGTCGCATATGGTCTGAGTTGACAGAATACATTAAATCACAGTTAACCCAGGTGACAAGGAATTAAATATAATGTCAACTCAAAAATATTTCTCTGGTCTTTTAGAGTTGCCAGAAGAAAAGGAGTAGGGAAAGTAATGCATGCCTTAAATGTTTGCATAGATAACTGCTAGGCAGCCGAAGCTTCTGGCGCACAAGGTTATTACTGAAGAGCATGATTGATGACTCTTGGCTATGGAAGTGACCCATTGGGAATATACATTCAGGGGGTGGGGGGAAGACTAGGGTCAAGGGAGAAATGAAGGATGTGTCTCAGAGTCGGCTGCACCCAGGTAATGCCGGCATGTTCACTCCTAATAAATCTTCTTTAAACTCTGAGAGATGCGGCTAGAGACTAATGATTTGAATGGGAGTGGATTGTTGGAACCCTGACATATATGATAATATAGACTAATCAGCAGGTAACCAAGTTTAAAATACAGGCAGCCCTTGACCTACAACAGTTCATTTAATGACCATTCAAAGCTACGACAGCATTGAAAAAAGGGACTTAGGAACATTTTTCATAGCTACAACCTTCGAAGCATTCCCACAATCACCTGATCAAAATTCAGGCGCTGGGCAACTGACTCATATTTACGACAGTTGCAGTGTTTCCCGTGGTCACATGATCCCCTTTTGCGACCTACTGACAAGCAAAGCCAATGGGGAAGCCAAGATTCACTCAACAACCGGATGGCTAACTTATCAACTGCAGTGATTCACTTAACAACTGGGCCAAGGAAGGAGGCAAAAGTCACTGAACACATATCAGTGTTCAGGGAATTCTGGGAGTTGAACTCCACACATCTTCGAGCTGCCAAGGTTGGGAAGCATTGGCACCCATGCCTTCAGTGGTGGGAATCAGCCGATTTGCACCGGTTCCTCAGAACCGGTTGTAAACTTCCTGAGCAGTCCAGTGAACTGGTTGTTGGAAGAAATCATTAGGGCGAAGAACCGCTCGTTCAATTATTTGAATCCCACCAATGCATGCATTCCCTTAAGCCGCTTTAGGCTCTTTCGCCTGCTTTTGTGGTATCACCATCTGTCCATCTCCCCACCCGCCCACTCACCCATCCATCCACCCACCAACCCCCCTCGCTCTTCCCAGGCTGCACCTCACCGAAACTCCTTGTCCTGCCTCGTTTGTGGCCGGCTGAATCTTTCCAGGAAGTTCTCCGTGCGGTTGGTGTTGCTGCTGCTCCGTGGGTCTTGCAACTGGGGTGACAGACGGACCCTGGAGTAGGTGGGCAGCTCCTCCGACTCGGCCTTGGCGAGCATGGCAGATTTGGAAGGCCCCACCCTGCCCCCCGAGAGGTACTCGCTGGAAATGGCTTTGGAGAGAGAGCCCAGCCGGTGGGAAGAGCCCGGCCGACTCAGGCAGATGTGGTCGCTGGATTCGGCCTTGGGGAGGGAGTCCTTCAGTTCCACGGTGGCCAGAATCCCAGACGTCAGGGGGTCCAAGGCGCAGAGGTCAGGAAGGGCCCCCCTGCTTGGGGACTGGCTAAGTTTCATGGAGGGGGAGAGGTTGGAGAGCGAAGAGGAGCTGCCCGATCCAGGAGACAAGGGGCGCAGCTCTACCGGAGAACGCAAAGTTGGGGTGTTGTACCCAGAGGGTCCTGAGCCCTCCGGCTGGACTCTGCTGATCTCCAAGGAGAGAGGCGGGATTGGTCTGCCCCCAGCCGCCTGTTCGTGGGGTTCCGCCTCGGCTCGTCGACGGGACCCGTCCGGCTGTAGCCGAGTGTGGAAGGCTTCGCCCAGGGAGTCCGGCCGCGTCCCGCTGGGCATGTTCCCTCCGATGTAGGAGACCCCGCTCGATCCCTCCGGCTGGTAGCGAATGGCTCCCTCCGGGACAAAGGGCATGGCGACGGGAGAGAAGACCCCTGGGGAGGCCAACCCCACAAGGCTCCCTCGAGGGGGGATGGGCTGCGCGGGGAGCGGGGAGGGTGGCCCCGGGTGGCCCAGATCCCTCTGAAAGAGAAGACGGAGATGGCCGTTCAGACAACTAGACAGGAGCCAGAGGTTGAGTTGTTTAGAAAACGTAGAGGGACGCTAGGGTCTCCTACTTGGGTGCAGGGCTGGACTAGATGACCTACAAGGTCCCTTCCAACTCTGTTTATCTGTCTGTCTTACTTGTCACATTCTGGAGTCTGACTAAGTTGTATTGCAGGCTCTTCCGGGCACCCCCTAGCCCAGGGGTCTCCAACCTTAGCAACTTTAAAGCTTGTGGAGTTCAGCTCCCAGAATTCCTCAGCCCATTTTGCTAATAATAATTTGCTAATAATAATAATTATTATTATTAAATAATTAAAAATTCAGTGTCTACATAAACAGTGTGTTGTCTGGGTATAGTCAATTTTGAGAAACAATCACAACAATAATATTCATAACATTAATAATGATCATATCATCATCATAATAGTAGTAGCTTACCCATTTTAGTAAACTTTCCTTATATAATTAGTCATTCTCATATGCTTTTAAATTTCCAACTTCTCTTTCTGTTAGTTAGCCATTGATAAAACAAATCCCATGTTACAAAAAATATTCCGTTTTTTCCTTCTCCTTAATTGTAAGTGTTAATCTATCCATTTCTGCACATTCTGATTTTTTTTTTAATTACATTTTTGTCTCTTCATTTTTTCCACTATTGTGCAAACACAATTCTAGCCGCTGTCCACAGGGGTAAAATTAAATATGTATTCCCTTTATTGCATTTTTCTGATAAAATAATTCAGCGACTTTTTGACAAGCAAAATAAAAGGGGGAGCCAGATTTACTTAACAACGGGGTGACTAACTTATCAATGGCAAGGATTCATTTAGCAAATGTGGCAAGGAAGGTCATAACATGAGGCAAAACTCACCAAACAAATGCCTCGCTTAACAACATATATTAGGGCTCAATTGTCATTGTAAATCAGGGACCTGTATTTTCTTAGAAAAGAAGGTTTTCTTGCTAAAAGCAACTCCAGGAACTGGTTGGCCTACTGTGACTCTTGGAATATAGTTATTTACAACCCCGGTTTGTTGACTAACCACGACCTCATCTCCACCCTTGATCTGAGATCATAAATCTTTGGCGTGACTTTGGACTGCTAGGCTGGGAAAATTTGCCTTACTCAGCTAAGCCTTATCTACAATTAATTGCCCTTTTCTGCTATCTTGGGATTTGCCAAAGAAAGTCTGCACTACACAGCCCCATGAAAAAGGCAAGATGAAAAGCCACCTATCTCCTAAATTGCAATAAAAACGAGAGTAAAATCAGGTTAGCAAAGATGTTTAAAAACATGTCGGCCAAATGTTGGAGAGGCAATGAGATACCGGGTTCGTACTACCCAAAAAAAAAGGGATAAAAATACATACATGGTTAGAGAAGATGATAAAGCAAGATATAGATTTAAAGCCAGAAATATTTTTGTTAGGTACACTGCCAGAAACATATGACAAAGGGGAAGTATATTTCATATGACATGTCTTGATTGCACCGAGACTTGTATTTGCACAATACTGGAAAAATGAGGAAAACTCCTACAGATGAAAATATAATTAAAAAAAAAAATACTAGATTGTGTGGAAATGGATAGGTTAACATTAACGATAAAGAGCAAAGAAGATACAGAATACTTTTTTAAAAACTTGGGATTTGTTTTATCAATGGTTAGACAATAAAGGTAGAAATTAGGAGTTGGGAAAATACCTTGATATATAAATAAAGAATATTGTTATTACTTAACTTAATTGTGTACATGTGAAATGACCCAGACAATACGCTATTTACTTATATATATATATAAATGTTTAAATTAGATTTTTTTGGAACCAAGAGTAAAATCAGAACCGTCGCTGTCCTATTGTTTCTTTTTATTTCTCTTATATGTATCCATTGCATATATTCATAATTATGTTTATACTTATACCTATTATCTTGTAAGCGATTGACAAATCAAATAAATAAATAGAAATAAATAAATAAATAAATAAATCAATAAATCAATCAATAAATAAATAAATAAATTCTACCCCCACCAAGGAAACAGACCGAACAGCCTCTGGAGTCAACTGATGCAAAGGTATGTGAGAATGACCTTGCGAGACAAAGCAATGAGAAGCAATGAGGGACCAGCTAGATAAAAAGCTACTTAGCCCCCAGCAGGAATATGGGTGGGGGGGTGAATAAGGGTCTCAGAATAGAACCTCCCACGTTTTTGGGTAAGGGTGGGGGCAAGAAATGTGTTCAGACTTGCAAGATTCTGTTAATGTAATCTTACAATACCGCAGAATTAGATCATGCTTTTCTGCCTCGCTTAACGGATGTTTCACTCAGCAACTGAAATTTTGGGCTCCATTGTGATCTTAAGTCAAGGACACAAAGAAGAGGGGGGGGGGTCAACTTATTTTCCAAAGCCCCTGAAGGCAGGACAAGAAGCAACCGATGGAAACTGACCAAGGAGAGAAGCAACCTGAAACTAAGGAGAAATTTCCTAACAGTGAGGACAATTAACCAATGGAACGGCTTGCCACCAGAAGTTGTGGCTGCTCCATCTCTGGAGGCTTTAAAGATAAGAGTATCTGAAATGGGATTAGGGTTGGACTAGAAGATCTCCAAGGTCCCTTCCGGCTCTATTCTTATCGAAAAGTGAGATATTTCTAACTCTATGCTGCTCTATGGTAACAGATAAACAGGTAACAGATAATCAGAGTGGGAAGGGACCTCGAAGGTCATCTAGTCCAACCCCCCCCCCACCAAAGCAGGAGACCTTACACCATTTCTGACAGATGGCAGTCCAATCTCTTCTTGAAAGTCTCAAGTGATGGTGCTCCCACAACTTCCAAAGGCAACTTCTGTTCCATGGGTTGATTGTTCTCACTGTCAGAAAGTTTCTCCTTATTTCCAGATTGAATCTCTCCTTGTTCCGTTTCCATCCATTATTCCTTGTCTGGCCTTTGGGTGCTTTGGAAAACAGCTTGACCTTCCCTGTGGCAGCCCCTCAAATATTGGAAGATGCTCTCCTGTCTCCCCTGGTCCTCCTCTTCCCTAGACTAGCCAGGCCCAGTTCCTGCAACCATTCGTGGTAAGTTTGAGCCTCCAGCCCCCACATCATCCTGGTTGCTCTTCTCTGCATTTTTTCTAGAGTCTATGGCTCACACTCTGTTCTAAGGAAGGGGGAATGCTCATGTGCCAAAGCTTTAAGGGGCACCAGTGCTGGTCGGCCGTGGGCGATACCTGGACCCCCATGATCTGGGCTACCTCCAGGTCTTCGTCCAAGGGGTCCTTGGCCATGGTGCCATAGCCAGGCCTCTTCAAGAGGCTCCCCCTGTGGCATCCCAACAGCCGTGGAACTTTGGCACTGCCTGACATTCTCTGGCCATCCTTAAGAGAGGTGGAAGCCCCCACTGACCCGGCAGGAGCGAGAGGAGGATGGGGCTGGGAAGGGCCGTGTCAACTCATAAAACGTTTCTCTGGTCTTTTTAGAGCTGCCAACAGAAAGGGAGGGGGGAGCAGTGCAGCAGCTTGCAAACCGAAAGTGCATTCCATAAATGTTTTCAAAGATAGTAACTAGGTGACTGAAGTTTCTGCCGTGCAAAATTCTAACTGGAGAGCATGATTGATGACTCTGGGCTATGGAGGTGTCCCATTGGAGGATATGAATCAGGATATACCCAGGGGGGGTGGGGTTGGGGGGGAAACCAGGGTCAAGGGTGACCATGAATGATGTATCTCAGAGTCAGCTACACCCAGGCAGTGCTAGACAGTTTAACTTCCAATAAATCTTTTTGAAGTTTTGGAAGTTTGGCTCGAGACTCATGATTTAATTGGGGGTAATTGCCGGAATCCTGACAGCCCACAGAAAACAGGCAATCCGGGGTTCACACCCCCATGTCAGGAGGTCTACGACACTCTCGCCATGGCCAATTCGCTGCAGCCAGCTCTCCCCAGGATAATTCGCCACAGGATGAGAGTTAACACTAACATGGAAAAAAAATCATGGAATAAAATAATAAAAGGATGCCAAAAGGAGACATGAAATAAAAGATGTTGGGATTTTGGAAAAAAGTTCAGAAGAAGAAGAGCAAATAGGATGATTTAAGGGCCTGGAGAGGTAAAACATATGAAGAATGGCTGCAGGAATTGGGTTTAATGAAAAGAAGGCCCAGGGGGTAACATGATAGCAATGCTCCAATATTTGAGGGGCTGCCCCAAAGAAGAGGCAGTCAAGCTATTCTCCAAAGCCCCTGAAGGCAGGACAAGAAGCAACAAATGGAAACGAATCAAGGAGAGAAGCAACCTGGAATTAACAGTGAGGACAATTAACCAGGGGAACAGCTTGCCACCAGAAGTTGTAGGTGCTTTATATTAGAGGTTTTTAAGAAGAGACTAGGCAGCCATTTGCCTGAAATGGTATAGGATCTCCTGCCTAGGCAGGGGGTTGGACTAGAAGACCTCCAAGGTCCCTTCCAGCTCTGTTCTATTCTAAAATTAAAATATGTTTTCCATTAATTTTAAATAATCAAATGGAATGTTTGCATTGTCCCGCAATGAGTTGCCCCGTGGCCAATTGGCAGTGGCAAATTGACGGTGGCCAGTGGTCCCATTCCACAGGCCAGCCCCTCCCACCCCACCCCCCTTGAAAAGGCCAGGCTCAGGTGGCCTCATGTCAAATTCCCACATGGCTTTGGAGGTGGAAAGAGCCACGGCTTACCTTGCTCCTTCCTGGAGCGATCTAGAAGCGGAGAAATTGTTTTTTCTCTGGGCCTTGAGCCAAGCCAGGGTCAAGTAACTCTGAATGCATAATAAGATGCCAAGAGCAGAGTGAAATTATATCCCCTCTTCGTCAGGTGTGTTACACATCCCTTCTGAAAAGCAGGAGAGCCTGTCCGGCATTCAACCACCCAGGATTATCGATCCATCCGTCACCCGATTCTCCCCGGCTGGCAATTTGACACCGGGGAGGGCACTTTGGGGGCATCTGGAAACCGGGCATGATAGCAGTCTTCCAATATTTGAGGAGCTGCCCCAGAGAGGAGGAAGGGGTCAAGCTATTTACTAAAGCGTTTGAAGGTCAGACAAGGAATAATGGACAGAAACTGATCAAGAAGAGATTCAACCTGGAAATAAGGAGAAACTTTCTAACAGGGAGAACAATCAACCAATGGAACTGTAGCTCCCTCTGGAAGTTGTGGGAGCTTCATCCCTGGAGGCTTTCAAGAAGACACTGGACTGCCAGAAATGGTGTAGGGTCTCCTGCTTGGGCAAGGGGTTGGACTAGATGACCTACAAGGTCCCTTCCAACTGTTAATCTGAATCTATCTAAGATGATCAAAACATAGAGACTATGGAGACATGGAGACTAAAACATACAATGAATGGCTGCAGGAACCGGGCCTGGCTAGTCTAGTGAAGAGAAGGACCAGGGGAGACATGATAGCGGTCTTCCAATATTTGAGGGGCTGCCCCAGAGAGGAGGAAGGGGGTCAAGCTATTTTCCAAGGGACCCGAAGGCCAGACAAGGAATAATGGATGGAAACTAGACAAAGAGAGATTTAACCTGGAATAAAGAGGAATTTTCTGACAGGGAGAACCATCAGCCGATGGAACAGAAGTTGCCTTGGGAAGTTGTAGGAGCTTCATCACTTGAGACTTTCAAGAAGAGATTGGACTGCCATTTGTCAGAAATGGTGTAGGGTCTCCCGCTTGGGGTGGGGGTTGGACTAGATGACCTACAAGATCCCTTCCAACTCTGTTATTCTATATTCAACGGGACAGCTTGCCTTCTGAAGTTGTGGGAGCTTCATCCCTGGAGGCTTTCAAGAAGAGACTGGACTGCCATTTGTCAGAAACGGTGTAGGGTCTCCCACTTGGGAGGGGGGTTGGACTAGATGACCCACAACTTGGGTCTTCCACAATTTGGGAACTTCCAGCTTGGATTATCTGTTAATCTGTTAATGATCAGGACAGGAATTCCCACCATGGTCGTGCCCCCCCCCCAAAAAAAAAGTTGCCCTCCGTGACTCAGAAGGAAATCCAGGAGAGACAAATGGGCCCATATCTTTGCAAGGTGCCTCCGGTTGCCCTGCGCGATTAGGCAGCGCTATAAATTGTGTAAATAAAAATAAAACCGGTAAATAAATAAACCCCCTCGGGGTCTTCTCCTAAACGAGGGCCCAGAGCTTTCCATTTCTGCAAAATTCTCTTCTCCCGTCACGTCTCTGTCCCGGAGCCAGGAGGCAAACTGTGGGGCCCCCACACCGTTTTTTTTTTTTTCCTGGGCATCTCAGGCTGAGCTTCCTCTTGCAGCCCCCCCCCCCAGAGCCCCCCCTCTTCAATCCCTAGAAGCACAAATTCTCTCCCAGGCCTCTCTTCTTCTTCTCACAGATGGCCTCCCGCTGCCTCAGTTTCCCCTTCGGCAGAAGAGTGCCCGAGAGAGCAGAGTCGAGCCTACCCCCCCCCCCCCGTAGCCCTGCCATTGTCCTTCATCTCTCCTCTCCACCCCTCTCTCTATAAGGTGCTGAGCGAAGCAGACGCCGCCCCGGGCTGCCTTTCCCGGGCACCTGGCTGGAAGGAAGGGCACCTGGGCAGGCAGACCGAGTGGAGGGTGGTGGGGAGTTTGGAGCATCAAGGCCAGGCTGGATGGCCTTCAGGAGGCTGGGGAAGGGGGGGAAATGGCTCCCTCCCTCTTTTAGTCCGGATGGGGTGGATGGAGGGATTGGAAGCTGCTTGGGGCAGGTCCTCTCCCAGCTTCCCCCCATCAAAGGAGGGCAGCGATTGCAAAGGATAGGAAACGGCGGGTGCCCGTGTGGGTTTGCGTCTGTGTGTGCGCGCGTGGGGGGGTGCAAGGAAGCCCCGAATTCCGGGCCAACGCGTCCCTCCTCCGCCTCCAACCCCACGACGGCCCGGTCTGAGTCCACGCGCGGGGTGCGGGTGGCGGTGGGCGCAAAGGAAACCCACTTCCGTCCCGTGGAAGGGGCTCCGTCCCCAGGAGTGGGGGTCTTCTCGGGGACGGGGGGAGCGCAAGGACTCCCACGGGGATGGGGATAGGATGGCGAGCAAGCCACGCGCGCTCGCGACCGTCTCCAGCCCGCCGCCTACACGTGCGCCCGGGATGCGCGCTCTCTCTCTCGCTCGCTCTCGGCCGTGCACGGCGGGCCGAGTCGGGGGGAGGGGGGGGCAGACCCCCGGCAGTGGGCTCTTTTGCTGCCCGCGCCCCCTCTTCCCTCGCTCACCTGCAACGCCCGCATCCCTCGCCCGGCTTACCTGCGGACTCACCTTGCGCCAGCCGGCCGGCTCTCCCGCTGCTCGGCCCCTGGGCAGCGCCTGTCTGCTCCTCCCGGCGTTCCGGCGCGGCGGCGGCGGCGGCGGCTCCATCGCGGCAGCGCTGCTGTGGGGTCGCTCCCGCTGCTGGGGCCGGCGCCGAGGCTCCTTTTCCCGGGCGCTGGTGGCGTCACCCGCCGGTGGGGACTTAAAGGCACCGCAGCCCCGCTCGGCCTCCCCGCCGCCACCGGCTCGGGGATGGAGGAGGAGAGAGAGGGAGGAGGAAGAGGGAGGAGGGAGGGGGAGGAGGGAGGGAGAGGAAGAAGAAGAAGGAGGAGGAAGAGGAGGAAGGGGGGAGGGGGAGGAGGGAAGAGGAGGAAGGAGGAGGAGGAGGAAGGGGGGAGGAGGAAGAGGGAGGAGGGAGGGAGGGAGAGGAAGAAGAGGGAGGAGGAGGAGGAGGAAGAGGGGAGGAAGGAGGAGGAGGGACAATTGACGTGAGTGCCACCCGCAGCAACAGTAACAGCAGCAATAGCCGCTTCCGGAAAAGCTCGCCTTTCCCCCGAGCCTTTGCCCTCTGCGGAAAGCAAGGTTCTAGTCCTCAAGGTGCGGGATGCCTGGTGGAGACGGGGACTTGAGCGCAGCGGAAGGGAGCCTTCCTCGGCTGGCCCCGCCGAGCGATAAGACAAGTCTCCCCTCCCTTCCCTTCCCTGGCAAACGCGCAGCTGGCGATGCCAAATTAAGAGAGGAGAGAGGAAAAGGCGCAGGTTGGTGGCCGCGACTTCTGCTTCCGGCGCAGCTGGCCGTCGGGATCCACAGGTGGATGCCGAGCGGCTCCACTGACCCCTTTGGCACGCACAATTCCCAAAACACGGGAGCTGGGCGTTGTATAATAGCATGCAGGCGCACACCCACAAATAAAATCACCAAAAAACAACAACAACACCTCACACAAAGATGATCAGGTGCAAATAGAGCTCCGTTGGAAGATAGAATACAACAGAATGGGTTGGGAGGGACTTTTGGAGGTCTTCTAGTCCAGCCCCCTGCTCAAGCAGGCGAGAACCTCCACCTCCCTAGCAAGATCTGAAGGAGCAGGTCTGGGGCTGAGCATCATGGAGAGTTTTGTGTTTGTGGTCATTAAGAACCAATGACAACATGATGGCTTGTAATCATTAATCATCGCGTAAGTTCAAAGCACCTTATATATCTTTCTCCCCACCCCATAAAACCAGGATACAGAATGGGGAATAGAGTGAAACTAATTAGGGGAAAAAAAGATATTTTTAGAAGACTGCTTCTGCAGCATTTCCAACCATTTGCATCCATAAAATGGTGCTATTTTCTGATTTATGATGGATGAAATGCAGACTTCTTGCCTGGTGAATATCACTTTTGTGGTTGGTTCGTTTTTTCCCAAGGGTTTGATCTGGTCTGCTTTCCTCTCTCTCTCTCTCTCTCTCTCTTTTGCTATTTTTGCCTTCCTGGCCTGGCTTTTAAGCCGCTCTCACAGACAATGAGATTTTAATCTACTTTTTGCAATTCTTCTAATTTCTTTTATAGACTCTTCACTTCATTTTTGTCTGAGAATTTGTTACGGGCTGGAAATCAGCATCTGAATGAACATGATCGTATGCAATCTGAAAAAAAATGAGATTTTTTTTTTTGAAAATAACGTGCATTTATGCACAATCTAAAGACAATATCACGCAGAAAGAAATACAAGAGACCCCAGATAAAACCAGCAGGGTTGAATGAAGAAGTATCTAACAAACTGAGAGGAAAAAAAAGATAAACATAACAATGGAAAGAGGGGTAATGTACTGTATCTCTGTATTCATCCACTACATTCACTATACGTTTAAAAGAATATCAACAAATAGCCCAGATCCACGTGGACAGATCAGGAAAGCCAAGACTTAGAAATGAACTAAGACTTGACATGTTTCAATATTCCAGAAGCCAGAAAAAAAAAATCATTGGGAAGAAAAATAAGGAAGTTGAAAGCTTATTCCACTTATATTTGCTATTTAAAAAAATCTGTGGTTTTGTTTCAAGCGTTGCAACTTGCAACACACCAGCTCCAGGAAGTATAAGTCTCGTTCTTCTGTTCTTTATTTTATTTCATTTTTCCTTGGGAGCAGGTGCACAACCCCAGATTTTGGATAAAATCCAAGTTTCAGCAGCACTTTGCAAAAAGAAAAAAAAATTAAAACGCACAACTCAAACCTGGCATCCATTTGGAAGCTCTGCCCCCTGGTGGATCCTCATCAAATTGCACCCAACAATTGTACTTCGCATTCAGGTGAATGGATCTTAAAAAAGTAAGAATTGTTGCATGAACAAAAGCCGGATAATAATTCTTACCAGAATATAACACCAATCCTCTGCAGGTTAAAGCAAAACAAAAAACTGGTACGCCAAGCAAGAAACATGCAGCTTGCTATTGTCAGGCACTGTATGCGAGTGAGGTGTTGTGCTTTTTAATTAGGGGGATTTTCCAAAATGCGGATTAATCTCCTTCATTGCCTTGGCAAATGCAAAACATTAAAGAAAATCAGACTTAGAGCAAATAATTTCCCAACATTCAATTGTTTTGTGCTGCCAAATTTCAAGAGGAAACATAAGACACTGTACTCAGTCTTTTTTTTAAAAAAAAATTGAATGATAATATGCACACGGGTAATTTATCTGATTAGAAATCTTAAGAGGGTAGGATAGGCAACTGATTCAAGAGATCTTTTGTCGATGCAGAGTGTAGAAAACATCTAAATCTGGATTTACAGGTTTAGCGTACAATTGGGCCAAAAATAAACTTTGAAAACACCAAGTGCAGGTCTCAGTTAAGCAAGACTAGCCCTGGTTAGTATTTGGATGGGTGGCCAGTGGGAAACCTTAAATTTTGGCTGGATTGAAAAGTCACTCAAATCCCAAGAGCTGATAGAGAGACAAACCACTTCTGTACAGTGGCCAAAAAAGATCAATAAAAAAATCCTGGAAGCCCTTCAGGAATCTAGCTTGTTCAGTGGAGTCTTTATATATATAAAAGCGAAATACCACTTATGCATCATCACAAAATCTCCAGAACTGTAAAGCCTACAAACTTGATATTTGGCACATATGTTCCAAATCAAAATCCAAGAAAGGATTTTTTGAAATGACCATCAAAGCATTTAGTATTTCCTATATTATTATTATTATTAACATGCTCTGATGCTAAGGAGTTCGACTCCCACTCCCCACCTGAAAAGAAATCTGTTCCAAATGCAAAACACAAGCAGAGGAGAGGAGTTTCAGTTTTAATTTCAGAGCACCAAGAAGTTTTAGTACAGAACAGTTGAGCTAAGCCACGCCCAGGCTCCTTGCTGTCTTTCTTGCTCACACTGCAAATACTGTTTCAGTTTCCAAACAGCCCTCAACTCTCTTACACACTGACAGGACACTAGCCAGATGAATACCGATGGATGCTGGTAGGCAGAGACACAATTCCCCCCCCCCATTACTTTCCTCCCCAAAAACTAAGCCCGATCACATAGTTTCGTAGCGAAGCACAAGTATTGAGCTAGTAGAATATAAGCAATAATTAGATGGAAAGTTTAGCAGTTAAAAGATGGTATTACTATGGATGTTATTGAACTAGTTTAGAATAACAGAATTAGAGTTGGAAGAGACATTGGAAGTCTTCCAGTCCAACCTACAGCTTACTACACCATGTAGAAAAACAGTTGTCCAATCTCTTCTTGAAAGGGATTGATGGAGCACCCACAACTTCTGGTGGCAAGCTGTTCCATTGATTAATTTTTCTCACAATCAGGAAATTCCTCCTTAGTTCTAGATTGCTTCTCTGCTTGATAACTTTCCATCTGTCGCTTCTTATCCTGCTTGGGAGAATAGGCTGAGCCCCTCTCATTTGTGGCAGCCCCTTAAATATTGGAAAATTGCATCAACCGCTAAGGAGTTTTGCTCTGCGGGGCAAGACTTACTAAGGGAGTGGGGGCTGACTGTGTCTTTTCCTGTTTGACCTGCGTTGGAGTGAATTGCAGCTCAGAAGCCAGCGAATGCCCCAGAGATGTTGCTGCTAGCCCACGACTGTATTTTTTTCTCTGATTCACAGCCCCCCACCTGCTTTCCGATTTCTCACACTCGCCGTGACTCATGGAGTCTTGCTGCCGAGGCAGGAGTCCTGACGTGGCTATTATTAACGGCGATATTCTTAGAAGTCTTGCTCTCTGTCTCATGCAGAGAGAATCGGGACAGAGAAAGGCGATGCCTCTTCACCTTTGGGCAATCGGGCCGTGGAGAGGCAGAGTTGGCAGCCAGGATGCCTTGGCAGGACAAGAGAGGAAACTGGGCAGAGCCTAGGAATTTGCCATGGCCAACTTGCTGCAGGACAACTCGCCATGGGCAACTCATCACGGCCAACTCGCCATGGGCAACTCATCACGGCCAACTCGACATGGGCAACTCATCACGGCCAACTCGCCATGGGCAACTCATCACGGCCAACTCGACATGGGCAACTCATCATGGCCAACTCGCCATGGGCAACTCATCATGGCCAACTCGCCATGGGCAACTCATCATGGCCAACTCGCTATGGCCAACTCATCATGGCCAACTTGTTATGGCCAAGTCATCATGGCCAACTCGCCATGGCCAAGTCATCATGGCCAACTCACAATGGCCAACTCATCCTGGCCAACTCACCATGGGCAATTCATCATGGCCAAATCGCCATGGGCAATTCATCATGGCCAACTCACCATGGGCAATTCATTATGGCCAACTTGCCATGGCCAACTAATCATGGGCAACTCACAATGGGCAACTCATCATGGCCAACTCACCATGGGCAATTCATTATGGCCAACTTGCCATGGCCAACTGCTAAAGAAGGGACAGAACAAAATGTGAATGACAAAAATTAAAATAATGTTAACGAGAGGTTTCCTTGCAGAACGATCGGTGGGAGGGCCTTGCCCACAAAAGTTGTGGGTGCTCCATGACTGGAGGTTTACAAGCCGACATCGGGCATGCATTTGTATAAAATCTCCTGCTTGAGCAAGGCATTGGACTAGAAGACTTCCACGGTCCCTTCAGCTCACTTAACAACAACAGTGTCACTAATTGAACAACGGCACCGCTTCACTTCCCAATTGTGGCCAGGAAAGTCATAAAGCAGGGCAAAGCTCACTTCCCCCGTGTCTCACTCAGCAACATAAATTCGGGGGGCTCCATTGTGGTCCTAACTCGAGAGGTTTGGGGTGGGGGGTTTCAAACGGGGGCGCGCTGTGCCTATGGGGGAGGGACTCAGGCCCCCACCTCCCCTTGGTAGCTGCCAGCTCCAGTCGGGGCCCATCGTACCCTGCCCAGGAGCGATGGGGGCTTGTGGTCTCCAGGAAGGTCTCCCGGGAGGGATGGAGGAAGCGCGGGAGGGGCTTCGTGGGACCCGTCTGGGACCCACCCCGGGCGGGGAATCCGCTCCGGAGCCCCGCCTGGCTTGACGTGGCAGGAGCTGCAGCGGCGAAGGCGGCTCCGTAAAAAGCGAAGCGCGCCCGGCTCGGCTCGACTCGACTCGACTCGGCTCGATGGGGCCGCTGCTGCCGCTGTTGCTGGCGCTGCTGTCGGCCGTGGCGCCGCTTCGCGCCGTGCAAATCGACCGGAGCCGCTTGCAGTGGTTGGCCCGCGGGAAGGTGGAGGTGAGCGGGCAGGGCAGGTGGGCGTGGGGGGGGGGGGTCCAGATGCGGGCAGGGGGGGCCGCCTGGCCGGGGATGCGCGGGGTGTGTGTATGTGTGTGTGTATCTGCCTGCCTGCCTGTCTCCAGGTAGTCCTCGACTTCACATAGAATAAGAGCCGGAAGGGACCTTGGAGGTCTTCTAGTCCAACCCCAAACACAAGCAGGAGACCCTAAACATTTTAGAACATTCTGGCCAGCAATGCAGGCCCACATTTATCTTGCGGAACGGCAACGTGGCTGAAGCGAGTTTTGCTTCACTTCACTGTTATTGGATGAACCGGTGCAGCCGTTCAATTAGGAGCACAACCCGGTTTCCCCCCCCCGCCCCCGCGGATTGCCTGAGACCCCTCCCCTACCTCCAGTACGAGTCGCGTCAAGCACCCCCCCCAATGCCAAATCACGTGACCCTAGGGAAGCTGCGAGCGTCCTAAAAGTGTGGAAAAGGAGCGCAAGTCTCTTTTTACTGGGATTTCTTTCCTAAGTTGTGAGGACTACGGTGCCAAGATAACAGATAATCAGAGTTGGAAGGGACCTTATAGGTCATCTAGTCCAACCCCCCGCCCAAGCAGGAGACCTTACACCATTTCTGACAGATGGCAGTCCAATCTCTTCTTGAAAGTCTCAAGTGATGAAGCTCCCACAACTTGCAAAGGCAACTTCTGTTCCATGGGTTGATTGTTCTCACTGTCAGAAAGTTTCTCCTTATTTCCAGGTTGAATCTCTCCTTGGTCAGTTTCTATCCATTATTCCTTGTCTGGCCTACAGGCGCTTTAGAAAATAGCTTGACCCCTTCCTCCTCTCTGTGGCAGCCCCTCAAATATTGGAAGATGCTCTCCCGTCTCCCCTGGTCCTTCTCTTCCCTAGACTAGCCAAGCCCAGTTCCTGCAACCGTTCATTGTATGTTTTAGCCTCCAGTCCCCTAATCATCCTGGTTTCTCTTCTCTGTATTTTTCCTGGAGTCTCAACATCATTTGTATAATGTGGTGCCCAAAACTGCATGCAGCATTCTAGGTGTGGTCTTACTAAGGCTTTACAGGGTAGGTATTAGTACCTCACCAAGAGAAGCAGCGTGTGAGGGGCCCAGCCCAATCGGTGCCCACTGGCTGAACCAGACCCTTCCCCAACCTGGAGCCCCCCACCCCAAACTTTGATGCCAGTCACTCCCAAACAGCAGTGGGGCTCAAAGCCTTCAGAGAAGGGCACCTGGTTGGAGAAGTCCGGAGTGGAAAGGTTGCAAGGAAAAACATCTGGACTGCCCAGGCAGCTGGCGTGGTTTCTTTCCAACTTAACCCATTTTCAGCCCTAAAGTAACCAAACAAGCCAGTTTTGCGCATCAGGCGAAACAAAGTTAAACCTCAACCCACTTTCTCAGGTTTGAATGGCGTGTCTAGGTTTCGGACCAGCTCTTTTTAAGTCTGTTACGCAGAACACAGCCTGGGTGGTACAAGCTGCTAAATGAACTGTGCAGCCTCTGTTTAGCGACCGTTCCAAGTTACGACGGCAAGGTAAAAAAGCAACTTGGGGCCCGTTTTTCAAACATCCCCCTCCCCCACAATCCTGAGATTAAAAAATTCAGACCGCTTTAGAGGAACGGGTTCATATTTACGACGGTCGCAATGTTCCCAGGGTCGTGGGATTCCCCTTTTGCCAACTTCCCACCAGCCAAGTCAACAGGGAAGGCAGATTCACTTAACAACCGAATGGCTAATTTTATCAATGGCAGTGATTCACTTAACAACCGAGGTGCAGTGGTGAGAGTGTGCAGTCCTTCAGGCTTACTTCTACTGACTGCCAGCTGCCTACAATTTGGCAGTTCGAATCTTACCAGGCTCAAAGTTGACTCAGCCTTCCGTCCTTCCGAGGTGGGTAAAATGAGGACCCAGATTGTTGGGGGCAAAAGGCTGACTCTGCAAACTGCTTAGAGAGGCCTGGGAAGCACTGTTGAAGTGGTTTATAAGTCTAAGGGCTATTGCTAAAACTCAATAAATGTTTCACTTAACAACAGAAATGTTGAGCTCAACTGTGGTCATAACTTGAGGACTACCTGTATTGTGGTGCAGGCTCCAATCCCCTCACAGCCTTAGAAAGTCTTAGGCTGACGTGGCCCACTTATCAGAGGGGGGTGTCCTTATGGAGGAAATGGGCAGAGGGAGCTGTTGGGTGGGTGAAACTACCACCCCCTCTCACACCCATCTCCACAGGAAGCAAATTTGGCAAAGAGGATCCTCTGTGTTTGGAGGCAGACTATCTCTGAGTCAACCCTGGTGGGGGGGGGGGGTGCTTTTTGAAAGGCAAAGCAACTCTCGCCCCCAGCTTTGAACATTTAAAAACACAATAAATCAATTACACTCAAATTGCACAATTTCCTCAAGGGAGTGCTGGAAATTGCAGCAATTAAATTGCTGTTGTTATTGAAGGGTTGTTGATCTCGTTGCTGGATTGTTTCAGTCTAGGGGTTAACGGTGGTTCACAAGGTTTGCCGTGGTTTAAGGCAGTGGGGCCCCCTCCCAACCTTTTAGGGGCACCCGGGGATCAGGTTCCGTGGAGAGAGTTTTTTTTTTCCCACGGACCGGAGGGGACGTGGTTTCGTGGGCTGCCTGCATCCCAACATGGTTTCTGACATGCCATGGCCCGGTCCACAGTTAAGAGTTAAGGTTTTTTCTTGCAGTCTGTATCCTATGACAGCTAACTTCTCACAACCATGCTAAGCTGTGATTTGCTAGGCATGATGGAGTAAAACGCCCAGCTATCTTGTTTTACATGACATTCCAGCCATAAAAGAACAAATCACATTTTAGCTTAGCGTGTTCTCCAAGTTCTTGCCAAGTTGGAAGGCCCTTATCTTAATATAACCATATGTATTAACTCTAGGACAAGTAATGCTGACCTGACTAGAAGCTAGAATAGGGATAGAAATAGGGGGAATATTAGCATATATAATTTTTATATAATATAATCTATATATATAAAAGCAAAATACCCCTTACGCATCATCATGAAATCTCCAGAACCGTAAAGCCTACCAACTTGAAATTTGGCACATATGTTCCTCTTGGCTTCTTGGGGTTCACTAACAGGGGATTTTTCGAAATGACCATCAGAGCATTTAGTATTTCCTATATTATTATTATTAACACGCTCTGATGCTAAGGAGTTCTACTCCCCCTCCCCACCTGAAAAGAAATCTCTTCCAAATGCAAAACACAAGCAGAGGAGAGGAGTTTCAGTTTTAATTTCAGAGCATCGAGCAGTTTTAGTACAGAGCAGTTAAGCTAAGCCACGCCCAAGTATATTAATACTAGGAAGTTTGATGAATGTAACAAATACTATTAATACTATTATTGCTACTTGTATACCCAGAGGCCACACTGTTCGTGTATTGATATGGATGTATATTTAAAAATAAAAACCCAATAAAACTTTAAGAAAAAGAGAAAATGAAACTCGCAGTATGGAGAACAGACTCTTTCAAGAAAGAAAAGCAGTGGCAAGAGCGAATTACAAAAGGGTGTAAAGTCTGAGGATGCAAAAGACACCTTATTGGTCATGGGAACTGGAAATGAATGTGGACTGGAGGTGTTGTGGATGTGTGTTGCTGGGGTTGTGTTGTGATTCGAAGAGTGATACGCGGTGTTCTTTTAAAAGTCCCCTAACATGGTCTAGGCCAGGGGTCTCCAACCTTAGCAACTTTAAGCTTGGCAGACTTCAACTCCCAGAACTCCCCAGTCAGTAAAGCTTTGGCTTTACTCCCGAATCGACCCTTGTTCCTTAGCTGTTCCCTTCTTCTGGCAGCTCTGCGCATGTGCACACTGGGAACAGGCCCCAGCTGTTCTTCTTCCCCACTGATCTCCAACTCCGAAGGCAGCTGGTAACTGTCGGACGGCCCTGGTTCCAAAGGTGGGGAGGAATTCTGGGAGTTGAAGTCCACCAAGCTTAAAGTTGCCAAGGTTGGAGGCCCCTGGCTCTCGGCAACCTAATCTTTTCATTGCGGTGGGATGGCTACGGTTGTCGCACAAAAAACCAACCCAACCAGTTGAACGGGACTGTCCCTCTCACGTAGCCTTAGAAACACACTTTTTTGATGGTGCTCTCCTCTCTCTCTCCCCCTCTCTCCCCTAGAGCTGCGGAGGATGACGTTTGAACCGCCTGCCAGAGGTAAGCAATTCGCTCTCCTTTTCCCCTGGACCATCTGCTTCCCGGCTGGAAAACCCTCAGGGGGTGAGCAAACAAGTCCCTGCCAGCTGTGCTCAATACAGAATAAGAGTTGGAAGGGACCTTGGAGGCTTTCTAGTCCAACCCACCGCTCGTGCAGGAAAGCCCATGCCATTTCAGACCAATGGCTGTCCAGTCTCTTCATAACAACCTCCAGGGATGACAAGCTGTTCCACTGGTTAATTGTCCTCGCTGTTAGGAAGTTTCTCCTTAATTCCGGGTTGATTCTCTCCTGGATTAGTTTCCACCTGTTGCTTCTTGTCTTGGCCTTCTGGTGCTTTGGAAAATAATAGCTTGACTCCCTCTTCTTTGGGGCAGCCCCTCAACTATTGGAACAGCGCTATCCATGACCCCCCTAGTCCTTCTTTTCATCAAACTAGACCTACCCAATTCCAGCAACCGTTCTGTTTAGCCTCCAGTCCCCTAATCCTCGTTGTTGCTCTTTCCAGAGTCTTTTTTTTTTTTTTTACATCATGGTTTAACAAAACTGGATGCAGGATTGCAAGTGTGGCCTTACACAGGCATTGTAAAGTGGCAGTAACACTTCACGTGATTTTGATTCTGTTAATGCAGCCGAGGATTGTTGCATTGGCCTTTTTTTGAAGCTGCAGCACGCGGCTGGCTCCATATTTAAGCGGCTGTCCAGAAGGACCAATCTCAAAACTTCCTGTATGGGATTTCCAGAGCATCAGGTCCCAGTAAGGCTCCCAGGTTTCCTTTCTGGGCACTGGGAGTAGAAGCCAAGCCTTTCTCCTTCCTCTTTCTCCATCTACACCTGCAGCAGAGTCTCCAGCGACCAGTCTGTCTCCTAACAGCTGATTCTTCCTTTTCCTAGGTAAAGGCCTTTATCAACGAAGACCTGCCTTTGTAGTATCCTTTGTGGAGGTGTCACGGAGGCTCACCTTCTGTTGGGTTCATCCCCTACCTGGACTCTGCCGTCTTCCCCAATTGACGGTTGCCGAGTCTCAATCCAGAGTTCCCTCCCTGAACAAAGTGAGACAACCCCCTCTGGCCAACTCACTGCAGCCAACTTGCCATGGTCAACTCGCTACGGCCAAGAGTGGCAGGGTGGCCCAAAGGTGGAGTTCTCGCCTCGCAATCAGGAGGCTGTGAGTTCGATCCTAGGTAGAGGCAGGTGTCTCTCTTTCTGGGCACACTGAGAATATATCCGATGGGGGGGTGGAAAAACTCCGTACTGGCAACAGGAAGGGCATCTGGCCAGTAAACACTCAGCTCCATTCAGTTGCCCAGGCTGTAAGGGATTATGGGGTCATAAAAAGGAGATGATGATAAACTCGCTACGGCCACCTCACTGCAGCCACCTCGCCATGGCCAACTCCCCGCAGGACAATTTTAACAATTAAATTTAATTGTTTAAACTAAAAAAGACCTGCTTAAGTTTTGTCAATTCACATCTCATTCTGTCCCTTCTTTGGCATCTTTTCATGATCTCATCCCACCATTTCTTTGCTATGGTCCCAGGCGAGTTGGCCGTGACGAATTGCCATAGACCCCCGGAAGGTTCCTTGAAAGAGGCCTGCCACATTTATCTGTTGGGGGCAGGTTTTTCCTGCAACAGTGGCTCGCCGAGAGACAGTGGCTGCCTTCACTCCAGCAGCTTAATTGGGTTACTGAGTAAACTCATTTTTTTTTTGGGGGGGGGGGGGGCATTTTTGCACCCGTTGTAACTGAATGAGTTGTGTTTGCAGGAGTCCCTGGCTCCTTCCCTCTCTCCTCGTTTCTTTGATGTTAGTGTAACTCTTGTCCCGCAGTGGGTTGAGTTGACCATGGGGAGTTGTCCTGCAGAGAATTGGCTGTGGCGGATTGTCATCGATCCCTCGCTTGCACCTCCACAGGGAAACTCCTGCCACCCCCCCTTTTTTGCGTGTGATGGGATGCTTGCTAAAAACTCCAATCCTTCGAACGCATTTCAGGACTCCCCACCTCTGGCTGGGATCTGGGAGCTTGTAGGCGGAACCCATCGGGGGGGAGGGAGGGCAGCTTCAGGGAAGGCTATGTGCAGGGGTCCAGTTTGCGAAAGGCGGCATGGACAGTCCCGAATTCCAGCGTATGCCGGGAATCAAATCGCGACACGCGGCTGGCGGTGTCCTCCCCCAGCAGCCAATACGGCTCCTTAACGCTTCCCCCTTAAGCCACAACATGGACCTGAAATACCTGGCTGGAGCGGACCCTGAACTGATCCTGCTCAACATTCAATTCGAAGAGCTCCAGGTGAGAGGGGATTATTTTCTCACCTTTTCGCCTCCCTTCTCTTATCGGGCCTGTTAAGTCACGAGGCTTTGGGCATGTTTAGCTCGGCAAGGCTTGTGCCCTGCGGCCACCAGCTGTTAGTCCAACCCCACCGCCGCCCAAGCATTGGGCATCTCCAAGGATGCTTTGATTACAGAATAACAGCCTTGGAAGGGATGTTGGAGGTCATCTAGACCAACCCCTGGAGACCCTACACCGTATCGGACAGTCTCTTCTTGAAAGCCTCCATTGATGGAGCTCCCACAACTTCCGAGGGCAAGCTGTCCCACTGAATATAGAATAACAGAGTTGGGAGGGACCTTGTAGGTCATCTAGTCCAACCCCACCCCTCCGCCCAAGCAGGAGACCCTACACCATTTCTGACAGATGGCAGTCCGGTCTCTTCTGGAAGGCTTCCAGAGATGAAGTTGGTTAACATCCAGCTGTCTTGCCATGGTTGTGGCCAGAGGATGCTTGATGTCCCTACGATTTGCCTTTTAATTTTCAGAGAATCCCCTTGAGTGACATGTCCCGGGACGAGATAAACCAACTGATGCAAGAATTGGGATTCTACCGGAAAGAAACACCGGATTCTCCTGTTCCTGAAGCCTTCCAGATGGCGCCCGCCAATTCTCTGCCACCGGATGTGGAAGCCATGAAGAAAAGACAGGGGAAGGAGAAAAAGGGGGCTGGGGGCTCAGACCTATAGAATCCGTTGTGCTCGGTTGGTGTTTTGTGAGGGGCGCCTCTTGGAAGGGAGGGAAGCTCTCGAGGCCTTCAAAATATCTAGATAACCTGTAACTCCCTAAAGAAGATCTCTTTATTCAGATTCAGATGCAAACGTTAATCTGGAACTCCATAAAGATAATCTAATCTGGAACTCCATTAAAAAGATCTCTTTATTCAGATTCAGATGCAAAAGTTAATCTGGAACTCCATAAAGATAATTTAATCTGGAACTCCATTAAAAAGATCTCTTTATTCAGATGCAAAAGTTGATCTGGAACTCCATAAACATAATCTAGATAATCTGGAACTGCATTAAAAAGACCTCTTTATTCAGATTCAGATGCAAAAGTTGATCTGGATCTCCATAAAGATAATCTAGATAATCTGGAACTCCATAAAGATCTCTTTATTCAGATTTCAAAGATGCAAAAAGGCTGCAAACTTTGTTAAAGGGCCAGCCAGTTTGCAAACCGCAATGGGATTGGTTATGCAAGCTGGGGGTTTTTTTCCCCCAGCGCTGCCGTTGTTAAGAGTCTCGAAACAAACGGATGTAAATCAAGAGAGAGAACGCGGTTCTCTTTAAAACACGATTTGACTGGAAGCAGCCTCGAGCGATTTTACCCTTCCTTCCAAGACTGGCAATCTTGCATCGGGCACCACGCCAGGTGTCCCTGGCGTGGCCAGGGCTTCGCCTCCAGCTGTGCCTCACCTGTGTGGGACAGGATGAAGCCTTCTGCAGAAAGCTGTTGCTGCCGGAGGTGGATAGACACGTCCTATCGGGGCTGCGGGAGCGCAGGCTGTTGGGGAGCAGGTCACCCAACTCAAATTGGTTTAGGATAATTAACAATAAAGTTGCCCTTCGTCTACTACCAGCAGAGACCTGACTCACGTGGGGTTATTTTGGGCAGACTTTCCACGGGCAAAATTCCCTGCCAAATTTTACGGCTCGGTCACGAGACACAATAGCGAGGGGAATCCAAAGGTGCTTTTCTTTCTATTTATTTTTTCCCCCAAGGAGGCCACTGGACTTTTCTTGGTTTAAGAGGTTTCGCTCCTCCTCCGAGCAGCTTCTTCAGCTCTGAAGAACAACCGAACTGGGAAACTGAAGCAGCTTCTCGGGTGAGGAGCGAAACCTCTTCAAAGAAAAACCAAGAAAAATCCAGTGGCCTCCTGGGACAAAAAAAAACGCACCTTTGGGACAACCTCAACGTGGTTTGACTGAGAACCTCCAGAGGCGTTTAGCTAGGAGCTCTTGCAGACGTTTCATTAGCCAAAGTAGGTAACGTCATCAGTGCTAGAAGGGAGTGGGGTTTGCGGAGAGAGGGAGGAGGAAAGTGGAGAGGGAGAAGGACTGCGAGGTCCTTGGTGCTCTCTGAGCTTTTTCTTTCTTTCTTGCAGACCTTTCATTACCCAGCTAGGTAACATCATCAGTGCTAGAAGGGAGTGAGGTGTGCAGGGTCCTTGGTGCTGTGAGCTTTCTTGCTGACATGACCCAAACTAGGCAACGTCATCAGGACTAGAAGAAAATTAGGATTTCAAAGAGGAGGACTGAGGGGTCCTTGGCGCTCTTGCAGACGTTTCATGACCCAACTAGGTAACACCATCAGTGCCAGAGTGGGAGGAGTGTGGAGGCGAGGCGAAGGCAGGAACGAGGCAGGGAGCAACAATCCAAACGCTTTTATTCTCTTGGCGGTGCTGATACATTCTTGTGCTGGTGCGAGAAGGGGTTACAATCCCAGAGGGAGGCTGGGCGGCCCACAGCACAGTCCGCTGTCCCGTTGCCACCCCACGCAGCCCCAAGGACTGGCCGGCCCCACTTCGGAGTGACTCGAGGAAGCGGGCAAGGCAGCTCGGGAAGGGGGTGTGGGTGCCAGGGGAACCGTTCCCCGGCGGGAACCCACGGGAATAAAACTCCCCATCTGGGTCCTCCTTGGCCATGGAGTTGAGAACCCCCCAACTCAGCAGGCCTCTGGCAAGAGGAACATCTCAGCAACACCTGTTGCTGGTAACTACCGGTGGAAAGAGTCCCCCTGGGCTGGCACAGACCCCCTCCCCATCGCAGGTTTTTAAGGAAGCGCCCCTCCGCTTTTTAATAGTTCCTTGCGAACCAAGGAAAGTGCACGATGCCACGGCCGCGGCGCCCCAGCGCAAGAGGGCTGCCTCCCCAAAGACCGAGGCGAGCTAATTTGGGACGGGGTGGGGTCAAGAGAGCAACCTCCCTTCTCTCCCATTCCTACGTCACCCCCCCCCTCCTTCGCAGCTTTTTTCTCTGTGACAAAAATGCGTGCACAAAGTGAAAAAAAAACAGCAACACACGGCTATCCATGATCAGGCCGGCCTTTGGGCTGGTGGGGAAGCCGAGGCGGATGCAAAAGGCCAACGTCCTCCCCCCCCCCCCCAAGAGGCTTCTACATGTGGGGCTTCCCCAGCTTGGCTTGCCTTCAGCGGGGTGGGGGTCCCTAGGAACGAGGGGAGGGGGGGGAGGGGACAAACTGCTACCATCCAACGAAGGGAGCAGAGAAGGGAGCTTTTCTGTAAATGTCGGACACCACTTGGACACTCAGCTGACATCCAGATCTCTTGCAAGCAACCTCCCAACAGATCCTAAGGTTTAGAGGCCCAAAGGTGTCCCAGAGGCAACTGGACTTTCTGTTTTTCCTTTTGAAGACGTTTCGCTTCTCATCTGAGAAGCTTCTCCGGCTCTTGACTGGATGACGGTGGGGAAAGGAAGGGTTTATACATTCCTTGCAGACAGCTGGTCATTTGCACCTTTTGAGAGAAGGCCTTGAGGCCACCAGCTGGTTTGAAAGATGGGTCAAAAGAGGCCATCTAGGATTGATGGGGTTCTCCTGCAGGTGCCAACCCGGATTTCTTGTTGAGGCTGAGCAACGGGCGGTGAGGAGGGATGGTTTCCATTTCAGCTCCGTTTCATGGTACGCAGTTATAGTGCGGTGATTCTCCAGGCAGGTTTCCCCATCTTTTCTCACTTCTGCCACATCAACTTGGTGGCCCTCTGGATTAAAGGCTTCAGGGCAAGGAAGCCTAGGGTCGCTTGGACCATCAGAAGTGGGGAGGGGGCTACGGGCTTTTTTCAAAAACAAACAAGCAAACAAACAGAATAACTTACAAGCCACAATCAAAAACAACCTCGGTATAAAAAGCAGGTGTGGTGCAGAGTTGGCAGCCAAACCTTCCGGTCCCTTTTCCCAGGTTGGACGGCCTCGCCTGGTCCTTGGGATGCCCGAGTTGCCAACGGCCAGCCGGCAGTGGGAGAGAACGGGATGAGCGCTGCTACAGCCCCCAGAAGAACAGGAGGTGGGGAGTGGAGAAAGTGGGGGAAGCTGCCCCCCCCCAGCCTTTTGAGAGTGGGAGGGGGTGGAATAGGGTGTCTCTTGGAAGAGGAGAAGGGCTACAGGTGCGCCTGCCGCCGCTGAAGCTCGTGACGCCGCAGGTGATTGTAGAGGGACTGGACGTAGGTGAAGACGCATTTCGCATCTGGACGTCTCCCCATCACCATCATGTCCTCCACGTCCACCAGCGGGACGCAGTCCACCAGCATCCTGCAAAAGCCAAGGGACACGGGTTCGATTCGGGGGCGGCGGACGGGGACGAAGAGCCCACCGTCCTCTCGCGCTAGGCCGCGACGGGAGCCCAGGAGCCAGCTTGGGTCTAGGACAACTCGCCGCAGGACGGAATGAACACCTTTAATACTGGAGAAACGGTGGAAATAGAATTGGTGAAAGGAAGGATGCCAAAGGAGGGGCAGAGTGAAATGGGAATGGCGAAAAGTTAAAAACCGTGTTTTGGTCGTTTTAAATGATTTGTCTCGCTTTAACGACACACATTTTTGGGCGGTGGTCATAAGTTGAGGACTACCTGCATACAAATCCAGCAAAGTTTTAATATGGATATTGTTGTGGCCTGTCGGCTGCCCCTCCGGCAGCCAAATCAGAGGAGGAGGAGAAGACATGGGGGTCAGGGTCGGCATCAAGGCATGGGAGTTCCTAGGGGGAAGAGGAAATGGCGCAGGCAGAGAGCGAGAGAGACAGAGGCGGAGCCTGGGCCGTCCATCACCCCTCAGATGGGGAGTCAACAGCCCCCAGGTCTGGAGGTGGCTGATGAGGAAGAAGAGGAACAGCTGGGTCCAGTGCCTGACTGCGGATGCACAGAAGGCAGAGGAGAGGAGAGCAGTGGAAATCTATAGGCCGGTCCTTGGGGATGGAAGAACCCCCGCTGCTAGCGAGGTCCCACCACTCTGGGGATAAAAGGCAGGGGGAAGAAATGAATAGGTGTAAGCAGACAACTGTTCCTCTTCCTGCCGGACGGACTTGTTAGCGTGCGGTGAGAGAGAAACTTTGCCGGGGCTGCCGTCGCTCCCAGTAAAGGAATCATTGAGTTAACTACTGAGGGTTTGTCGTCTTTGGGGAACTGGGTCAGAACAGATAATCAACTTTTCACCCGCAGAGACGGTTGTACTGCAGAGCAGGGCACAGGCATTCTGACCAAAATAGCTAATCGTCCTTCCCTGGAGCAAAACAACACTTACAAAACGGTCAGGCTTCTAGTCCTCAGTGGGGCTGACCGGTGAACTAACGTCGTGGTTTTGGCGCCATCAAACTCCTTACGATTTAGCCTTCGGAGGGAGGAAGGCCGGAAATAGCCAAGGGCAAAAGGCAAAAACAAAGGACCGGCGGGATTAAACCCATAATCCCCAGCCAGAAGATGTAAATTCCGAGATCTACAGTTCTGCTCCTCGGAGGGCGCCAGGCCTGCAAACAGACTCCTCAGGGTGCCCACCAAACAATGACAGGGAGTTCTCACTTACCAACAGCTTTGCTTAGTGGACAAGGGCTCCCAAGCCACCCCCAAACTTTGCATCCGGTCCTCACACTTATGACGGTAGCAGCTTCTCGTGGCCCCGTGAATTGTCATTTGCACATGGCAGGAATGGCCCACTAGGGTCCCCGGGCACCTCGCTTTTAACAACCCGCAGGGACTCACTTAACAACCTGGGAGAAGCGAGGCCGTTAAGCCCACCGCGATCATGCGATGGTCTGCTTGCTGACCACGGGGCTTGCCTGTCCCAATAGCGGACGCTAAACGAGGGCTACCCGTACTACGGAAAGCAGTCTGAAAATCTCAAGTTATTTCTTTGATTATTTTTCAAAGCGTAACTGATTCTAACGGACTGACAGTATTTCCTGGGAGTGGGAGAGCAAAAAAAACCCCACCCCTCCAGTGAATTTGCAACCCATGGTTGACATCAGCAGGGCTGGGACGGAGAGAATCAAATTTCCCACCCCTAAAAGAGGAAGTCTCCGAGACGTGAACGTGGTTTTTTCCCCCACAACGCCTTGCCTTCTTCCAAAGGGGCCTTTTTTCTACATCCCACTTTGGCTGGCAGCCCTCGCAATCGCCTGGTGGTCTCCCATCCAAGGCCTTTCTCCGCCTGGACGCTCCCCAAACCACCAACAGGGATGAGGGCCTCGGGGCCATTTCAGGCAGCAACTCAAGTTACACACAGGGGCGTGGGAGGCAAGAGAGGAATTGATGGACGCCCTCCCCCCCCTGCAGCCCCCACTTCCCATGGAGGCAGCGCGGTGGGGGGAGTGGGGGAGGCCTGGGCGAGCTGCAAGCAAGCCAGGCTGCCCTTATAAAGCCATTGTTTAGCTTGCTCGGTGTGGGGCTTCCCGGCCTCCCAGGAGATGCTATTAACAAGGCCGGCCTGAGTCATTTTTTCCAGCTTCTCCCAGAACTTATAAGGTCTGGCAAGGCACGGGTGGAGGAGGGACCCTCCCTCACCTGTCTTGCTCTTGCCTTTTCCCAAAGTCCTGGGAAGGGACCCTCCCTCACCTGTCTTGCTCCTGCCTGTCCTAAAGTCCTGGGAAGGGACCCTCCCTCACCTGTCCTGCTCCTGCCTGTCCCAAAGTCCTGGGAAGGGACCCTCCATCACCTGTCCATCTCCTGCCTGTCCCAAAGTCCTGGGAAGGGACCCTCCCTCACCTGTCTTGCTCCTGCCTTTTCCCAAAGTCCTGGGAAGGGACCCTCCCTCACCTGTCCATCTCCTGCCTGTCCTAAAGTCCTGGGAAGGGACCCTCCCTCACCTGTCCATCTCCTGCCTGTCCTAAAGTCCTGGGAAGGGACCCTCCCTCACCTGTCTTGCTCCTGCCTTTTCCCAAAGTCCTGGGAAGGGACCCTCCCTCACCTGTCCATCTCCTGCCTGTCCCAAAGTCCTGGGAAGGGACCCTCCCTCACCTGTCCATCTCCTGCCTGTCCCAAAGTCCTGGGAAGGGACCCTCCCTCACCTGTCCTGCTCCTGCCTGCCCCAAAGTCCTGGGAAGGCCAGCCTACAGAGGCTCCTTCTAACTGCCCCAGGAGGGTCTTTGAGGAAACGACCCTCTTTTCCAGACCAAGGCACCCTAAGGCTGGGAAACCTCTGCATTTCTCGCTAGCGCACGCCACCTACCAGCTGGAGGGTGCATCTCTGACCTTGCAACCCCAGCCCCTAAACACAACCCCCACCACCACACCCCAAAGAAATCCCCCCCCCCAGGGAAGAAGGAGAGGAAAGCTTCTCACCGTAGCGCTGCAGAAGGGAAGGTTAAGACTTTTTGGTTTTGACCAGCCCCTTCTCAACCAGACAGCGATAGAACTCCTGGATGTACGTGTAAACGCACTTCCAATCCGGTTCCCTCATCCGGACCATGTCTTCCACGTCCAGCAACTGCGGGCATTCTGCCTGTGTCCTGGGGGAGGGGAGGGTGGGATTGTGGTGGAGGGAGGGGAGGAGGGGGAAGAGGAAGCCAGTGATCACAGCCCGGACAAATTTGGGGTGGGTGGGGAAGAGAGAAGAGAGAAAGAAAATCCGGACAAAGAGAAAGAGAGAGAGAGAGAAGAGAAAAATAAAACACAAGATACATAAATCCACTTCACATTCTCAGTGACGAGACCCACAAGTGCGTGCAAATGGGGTGAGCAGCCATGGACTCTCCACCATGCAATGCAAACAGAGGAGGGGATGTTGGGGTGCTGACGGATTGGGGAGTGGGCTCATTCCTGAGCGAGATGCAGAAGGGGGAGCGGAGGGGGCGACGAAAATCCAGACGGGATGGCCAGGACAGACAAGACAGACAGACAGACAAAAAAAGACCAGAGAGGTGGACAGGAGCGAGGTGCTCTTTGGGGCCTTCTGTATCAGTGGCCTATTTGCAACCGGGCCACGTTAAGTCACGGGGCGGTTGAGGCGCAAGCGTCGTAGGCGCTCGGGGTCCCACTCGGGCGAGCAATGGTGCCCTGCCCCTCCCACAAAACCACCCCTCGCACTTTCAGCCCCCACCACCACCACCTTTAAAGGTTGGGGAACCCTGCTCTGTATGGCAACATATAGAGAAGGGATGAGTGACTCGCTCTGCGTGCCCCACTCCCGAAACGGGCCTCCGCACGGCCCAGAGCGCGCCAAGTCAAGAAAAAAAAAAAAAGCGAGGAAGAATTAGGGGAGAGGGGAGGAGGGCAAGGCAGAAGCTGCACAGGAGACCCCTGAGTTTGGGCCGTGAGAGAAGGGCTGCCTCGGGCTCGTGGTCCACGCCCCAAACCCTCAGCGGAGAATGCGCCACGCTGCAGTCCGAACAGCCGGTCCCGCTCGCCTGATTTCACCCAAACCCGAATGGATCAGGAGCCACAGGCAGCAGAGGGGGAGAGCTGGAGAGAGGAGAGTCAGGATCCACACACACACACACACACACACAGACACACAACACACACACGCACAGAATCCCAGATTCGTTCTGCAAGCGCCCTTTTCCACCTTGCCGCTGGCAGGAAGGATGAGAAAGGCCTTGGGAGAGGAAGCACCGGAAGGGACAGGCAGGAAACGCAAAAAAAAAAAAGGGAAGGTTTTCCCACCCTGCTTTTCTCTGTGGGAGCAAAATCCCCCTGCCCCGGAAAGCCAAAGAAGCCCCCACCGTGCCAGCTGCTCCGTAGGTCAAACAGGCTCTAGGTCCCCCCCCCCCCACCTCAAAGCTGCAATGGGAGCCCAGCACGTGATGCCAATCTTAGACAGGGGTTGCAGCTGCTTATCGCCGTTGGACAATGATGCCCACCTTCCTCCCCCCCACACACACACCATGCTCAGTTCCAGGCAGCGATGCGCCACCCCCCCAGCTCCCCCCACTGTATCGTTCTTCAGGAAGGAACTTTCACAGGAGTCTCATTTCACGGAGGAAAAAAAACAGCCCAGGGCAGAGAAAAGTAGGTGTCCTAGGGCAAAATGCCCGAAGGCTCCTGGCTGCAGGAGTAGCAACTGAAGGGGGGCAGGGAAACCGCCTTGATCTAAAGTCCCGGGTATGCAAAGTCACCGGGTTGCTAGCTTCACAAATGCAACGATTCACTTAACAACAGGCGGCACGAAATGCCATAGAATGGGGCAAGGCTCCATTGTCTCGCTTAGCAACATATACATTTTTGGGCTCAACTGTGGTCATTAAGTCGAGGATTATCTGTATAGTTAATGGCTGAAATCTCAGAAGCCCCGGGGTCAGGGCTCTGGGTTGTCTTTCCCACAAGCAGCCAAACAAGGGGAAACAAGCCACCATTCTGCTTGACTTACGCCCCTTCACTTAAACCATGGCTTAAAATGGCAAAGGCTTTAGGGAAAAAAGGGACTTAAAACCCATCCTCGAAGTTTTGTAACCGTCGCACCAGGTCTGGAATTGCACCGACTACAATTCAGGTGCGTGGCAACTGTCTCACACCTACGACGGCTGCGGTGTCTTGCGGTTACTGTTTTGCGATTTGCAACCTGTTAACGCTCACAAGGTTATCGCAATAATTTGCAACCTTCCCAGCTGGCTTCTTACAAAAAAAATAAATAAAAAAAATTCAATGGAGGAATCCCAAGTTTCCTTAACCGTTGTGGTGAATAGCTTAACAATTACGGTTAAAAACAAAAAAATTGCAAAATTGGGTTCGGTCACGGGATGACTCATTTTAAGGACTGCATCGCTTAGCGACTGAAATTCTGGTTGTGGCATAAGTTGAGAACTCTTCTGTAAAAGGAGGAAGCATGTCTGTTTTTCCGACATCCAGAAGGGTTGAATTTGGGGAGTTTCAGAAAACTACAGATACCAAGTCTGACCCCCTGCTAACCAAGCACAACTTCCAAAAACTTGCAGTGGGTTGGGGGTGTGGGGAAGAGGGGGGGGGGGCACAATCTCTTTTCGTTGACCAAAATGTGATTCCCCACCGGATCACATTCCTCTGTGTCTTTCCTAACTGGATCCCCATCCCCAGTTTTTTGGCCTGGTGGGCAGCTCTGGGCCTTTGGCAAGCGAGTTGTGTGTGCTCTCACAAAATGGCTGTCGTGGCTGAGTCCCTTTGACCAAGCTGCCTCAAAGTTCTACCGTCACAGGGATCCACGGAGTCTGCTTTCCTTGTTTATCGTCTCTACGGGATGATTTAAGTCCAACTGGACTGCCCAGCTGCCAGGATATCGATGGCTTTTCGGGAGCCCCCGAATTGCCCGTCGTCTTGCCGCGACATCATCTTCTGCCCCTCTTTTTCCATCTTTCTGGGCTGCTGGTCATGCTGCCCAGTCTTGCACCAACCTATTGGGGTTCACCATCTTATTTTGGAAGGTGCCAGGAAGCTCTGGGATGCCCTAGAGAAGCCTCCCCCAACCCCCGGTCTGTGGATGGTAGCAGGCTGTGGCATGCCAGAAACTGGGCTGTGTAAACTAGGGAAGCCCCATCCGTGGGAGGCAGGCAGGAGGCGAAACCACACTCCCTCCGGTCTACGGAAAAACCTCTCTCCACGGAACCGATCCCTGGTATCCAAAACGTTTTGGTGGGGACCTGCCCTAGAAGGCTGGGAATCTCAGGCTGGGCTTCTTTGGGTCAGGAGTCCAGAGCAATTCCGGGATATTTGATGGACACTGCCTTCTTCTGAGATGTTTTTCCAATAACCCAGCCTTGTGATCTCCCATTCCGAACACCCGTTAGCCCCTGACCTACTTAGTCCTCTCAGAATTCTCCAAGGTCAGCTCGGTGCTGCCATCTGCTGGCCATGGAAGGAAGGAACCGTAGCTCCGGGGAGAATTACCTGGGTGATGTTCTACCATTCAGCCTTCCTTCCTTCCAAGGTGGGCAAAATGAGGACCCAGATTGTTGGGGGACAAGTGGCTGACTCTGTAAACCGCTTAGAGAGGGCTGGAAAGCACTGTGAAGCGGTATATAAGTCTACTGCCTTCCCTCCCTCCCTCCCTTCCCTCCCAGTGGTTAGAATATAGTATTGCAGCCTAATTCTACCAACTGCCAGCAGTTCGATCCTGACCAGCTCAAGGTTGTCTCAGCCTTCTATCCTTCCTTAAAATCAGGACCCAGATTGTTGGGGGCAAGAGATTAACTCTGTAAACAGCTTAGAGAGAGGGCTGGAACTCACTATGAAGCAATATGTAAGTCTAAGTGCTATTGCCTTCCTTCCTTCCCTCCCTTCCCCCTCCCTTTCGTTCCTTCCTTCCCTCCCTCCCTTCCTTCCCATTAGTTAGAATACAGTATTTGCAGCTAATTCTTCTGACTGCCAGCAGTTCGATCCTGACCAGCTCAAGGTTGACTCAGCCTTCCATCCTTCCATCAAAATGAGGACCCAGATGGTTGGGGTTTGCGAGAGGCCGACTCTGTAAACCACTTAGAGAGGGCTGGAAAGCACTGCGAAGCGGGATATAAGTCCAAGGACTATTACTATTGGGGTGGGCTAGGTAGGGGGGTCAGGAGCTCTTTCGGGAGCCAGCCAAGCTGACCGGAACAGGCCCTGCCCCGTAGAGGGATACCTACTCAGCAGAGGAGAAGGCCATCTCAAAGTTGTGCCTCCGGTCCTGGGGCGAGAGTTGCGTGTAGTCGAAGGCCTCGGGGAAGAAGTTGTGGACGAGGGCGCAGAAGGCCATGCCGTCGCTCCAGCTGGAGGAGAAGTTCTGAATGTCCACGTGCTGCCCGGGGAAGGGGGGGAGAGGGAGAGAGAAATGAGGGCGGTCAAGAACGAGAGGAACATGGACCAGGGAGGCCGCAGGAGACGGGCAGGCGCTCACCTCGTAGCCCCGGGTCTTGGCACGGCACCAGTCCAGGAGCATCTGCTTGATGGTGTTGGCGTTGGGGACCCCGAAGCTGGAGGAGCGCTGGACGGCCACCCGGGCCATCGCGGGGCTGGCGGGGCTGCGGAGAAGACAAAGCAGGCGTCTCGTAGCCGTTTTGGGGCCAGGCCGGCCGGCCCAGGGAGGGGCCTCCCAAAACGAGCGCCCTCCAAAGTTTTCTCTGGACGTCAATCAGAGTGTTGGTGGCCCCAAAGTGTCACTCAGGAGGGAAGGAAGGAAAGGGGAAAAGAGAGGGAGGGGAGGAAGGAATGAGAGGGAGGGAAGAAAGGAGAGGGAGGAAACAGAAGGGAGGGAGGGAGGAGAGAAGAAGGAAGGAAGCAATGAGGGAGAAGAGAAGAAAGGAAAGGACAGGACGGGAAAGGCAAGAGAAGGGAAGGGAAGGAAAAAGAAGGGAAAAGAAAGGGAAGGAAAGGAAAAGAAAGGAAGAAAGGGAAAGAAAAGGAAGGGAAGGAAAAAGAAGGGAAGGAAAGGAAAGGAAAAAGAAGGGAAGGAAAAAGAAGGGAAGGGAAGGAAAAGAAAGGAAGGGAAAAAAAGGAAGAAAGGAAAGGAAAAAGGGAAGGAAACAGAAGGGAAGGAAAGGAAAAAGAAGGAAAGGAAAAAGAAGGGAAGGAAAAAGAAGGGAAGGCAGAGCAAGTCCCTATATTTAGAACAAAGCGAAGCAGCACCAGCTGGATTCCGAGAGCCAAAGTCCTCCCTTGGGGAAGCATCTCGCCCTGGGAACCCAGCCACAGAAAGGCCCTTGCAAATCAAAGAGTTCTGCAGCCCACAGGAAGAGCGTCCCTCCAGGAAGCCGCCAAGATGTCAGCTGAAGGAGCCAAGCTTGCCAGCCTCTTGTCTGTTTCCTTCCGGAAAGGCTTAGGCTGGGAATAGGGGGCAGAAATCCTTTGGGGAGGGGTGGGGGGGAAAGGGAAAACACTCCGATCTCCAGCCTTAAATTCATCAACATCCTCCCCCCCCCGCCACTTCCAAACGGTTACAATTTACTAGCTAATCCAGGGAGTAAAATGAGCAAAACTCAGTGGGGCTCCTTCACTGGGGTTTGGGGGTGGGGGGGTTTAAAACGGAAGCAGGGTTAAAAAGTGGATGACCTCCAAGGTCCCTTCCAGCTCTGTTCTGATTGATTGATTGATTGACTGTCATTCACATTTCGTCTCTCCTTTTGCATTCTTAATGATTTTGATCCTTAATTATTTTATTCCACCATTTCTTTGATATTAGTGTAAGTTGGCAGCAAGTTGTCCCACAGTGAGTTGGCCATGGGAAGTTGGCCATGGTGAATTGGCCTTGGTGAGTTGGTCATGTTGAGTTGGCCATGGGAAGTTGGCCCTTTTGAGTTGGCCATGGGAAGTTGGCCATGGGAAGTTGGCCATGTTGAGTTGGCCATGTTGAGTTGGCCATGGGAAACTGGCCATGTTGAATTGCCCATGTTGAGTTGGCCATGGGAAATTGGTCATGTTGAGTTGGCCATGTTGAGTTGGCCATGGGGAGTTGGCCATGTTGAGTTGGCCATGTTGAGTTGGCCATGGGAAACTGGCCATGTTGAATTGCCCATGTTGAGTTGGCCATATTGAGTTGGCCATGGGAAATTGGTCATGTTGAGTTGGCCATGTTGAGTTGGCCATGGGGAGTTGGCCATGGGGAGTTGGCCCTGGTGAGTTGGCCATGTTGAGTTGGCCGTGGTGACTTGTCCCATTTCTTCCCCCTCAAGCCCACCTCCTCACCTCCCGCCCTCCTTCTCCAGCTTCTCGATCATGGCTTTGCGCGCCTGCGAAGCAGACATCTTGGGCATGGCCTGGGCCTTCATGATCTCCTTCTTCCTCTCGGCTTGGCGCCGCTCCAAATCAGCTAGACTGCTCCCAGACCTGGGGCTCGGATCCTCTCGTTCAAAGATGCTGCACGAAGGGGGGGGGGCGGAAGAAAGAGGACGAAAATGACAAACTCCGGGGGGGGGGAATTCCTCCACCCCTCAGCTCCAAGAAGACAAATGCATCAGCTCCAATTACTTCGAGAGTTATTTATTAATTCGATTAAATAGCATCCGTTGTCTCTGCCCTCCCACCCCCTTTTCCCCCCAAGGGATCTGTGCAAAAGTTTGGAAGTCCAATCAGGTTGGAAAACAGCCCATTCTACCCAAACACACCCTCCCCTACGACTGTCATAAATGTGAATCAGTGGCCAAGCATCCGAACGTAAATCACGTGACCTTGGGAATGCTGCAAACGGCCATAAGTGCAGAAAATGTTAATAAGTTCGAGAGAGAGAGAGAGAGAAAAACATCTTGGAAGACAAATTCAGAGAATTCAAGATCTGGAGGGGGCTCTGAAAAAGCTCGGTCCCTTGGGCGAGGGGCGCCTTGCTTGCCAACCGCAGGTCTGGAGGGTGGATGATGGGTAAGAGTGGCCTTTCTTGCCTTTTGTGTTTTGTTTTGATTCGAGTTATTTTTAGCCTGGTTTTCTTTCAGGGTTGGCGGCAGCTGCTTGAGAAGTCTTGTTTAAAAGCAGGTTATAAATAACCCCGGGAAATGGAAAGAGAAGCTCAGGTCAGCCCCAGGCCTCGCTCGGTTTTAACAAGGGAGACAAGTTACCGGCCCTCCGGGTTATTTTTTGGGGGACCCTCGCCTTTTTGGGGTCTCTTTGGGTGGGGTGGGGGCTACAAATTCTGCTTCCCATCCTCGGGTGGACCTTCTTGGCCTTAGTGAAGGGTCACTTCCTCATAAGATGATAACCTTGATTGTCTTATTTTTTACTGTGAGCACACATTCAAAATGAAATTTTATTACCTATTCTCAAAAGAAAGTGCGTGTGTCTTACCTGCCCACTTTCTTGGAAGAGGACGAGCTATAGGACTTGGTCTGGACAAAGGTGTTGCCGTCTTCTGGAAAGAGGCAGGAGGAGAGAAAGAGAAGGAAATGACCTCTGGTTCATTGGAAGCTTCGGAGCACGCCTCCAAATGCCAGCGAACTTTCCCCCAAACCAGGAATGGGGCTCCTTTTGCTTCACCAGTCCCTCTCACCTCCCAAGGACCCCCTCCTCAAATCAACCCTGGCATATTTGGGGTGAAGATCAAATTCTGCAGGGAGGAATTTCAATCCTAAGGGTTGAAAATGCAGTCCCTGTTTACTTATGACTATAACCGTGTTGCTTGTACCTTTAACATTTATATTATTTTATTTGTTTCCTAGCATGTTTTGATCGCTTATTAGTAACCTATGGCTGTCACTAAGTGACAAGTTTAAGGTACAAAATTCTTGATGAATGTATTTTTTTTCTTATATACACTGAAAGCTTATGCACCAAAGATAAATTCCTTGTGTGTCCAATCACACTTGGCCAATAAAGAATTCTATTCTGTTCTGTTCTTTTCTATATTTTATTCTATATTTTATTCTATATTTTATTTTATTCTATTCTATATTCTATTCTATCCTTTCTCATTCTATTCTATTCTACTATTCTATTCTATATTCTATTCTGTTCTATATTCTATTCTATATTCTATTCTATCATTTCTCATTCTATTCTATTCTCCTTCCTTCTCACCTTCTCCTATTCTATTCTATATTTTATTCTATTCTATCTTCTATTCTATCCTTTCTCATTCTATTCTATTCTCCCCTTCTCCATTCTATTCTATTCTATTCTATTCAAAGTTGGTTGTCTAGGCCAATGTTTCTCAACCGTGGTGACTTTAAGAGGGGTGAACGTCAACTACCAGAATCCCCCAGCCAACGTGGCTTAGGATGCGCGGACGTGAACTTCCATGCCGGCTGGGGAATTCTGGGAGTCGACATCCAGCCGTCTTAAAGTGGCCAACTTTGAGAAACATTGCTGTAACTCCACTCACCTTGACAAGCCTGCAGCTAGATTAACCAGGTTTATTTAATTGGGTTGGGTTACACACACACACACACACAGAGCCTCTCTTGAAAGAAATCAAAAGAGAAGGAGGCAAACTTACTTTCTGATCTCTTTGTGTAGCTTGCCTCCATTGTGATGGTGCGGGATGCTTTGTTGCCATCATCTGAGATAGAAAAATCAGGTAGGGAAGAGGAGACAGGATAAGTTATGCCGGCCAGAGTTGTTGTTGTTGTTACTATAATTATTATTATACTAGCTGGATACCCGTGCTTTGCTATGAAACTATGTGATTGGGCTTAGTTTTTGGGGAGGAAAAATAAGGGAAAAAATTATCCCTCTGCCTACCAGCAGAAGAGACTGACTGACAGCCATTGGTCAGAAATGACATAGGCGCAAGGAGCTCTTCAAACGTGGCCAAGTTCAAGACTTGTGGACGTCAACTCCCAGAATTCCTGAGCTAACATGACTGGAAGAGGAGGAATTTTGGGAGCTGAAGTCCACAAGTCTTTCAACTGTCAAGTTTGAAGACCCCTGATCTATCACCTATCAATCTATCATCTCTTTCTCTCCTTACCTACCTACCTACCTATCAACTATCTATGTATCTATCTATCTATCATCTATCACAAGGGTCTTCCAACTTGGCAAGTTTAAGACTTGTGGACTTTCACTCCCAGAATTCCTGAGCTGACATGACTGGAGGAGGAATTCTGGGAGTTGAAGTCCACAAGTCTTAAAGCTGCCAAGTTTGAGGACCCCTGGAATAGATAGATAAAGAGAGGTAGAATATATATAGAGAAAGAGAGAGAGAGAGAGAGAGAGAGAAAGAGAGAGAGAGAGAGAGAGAGAGAGAGAGAGAGAGAGAGAGAGAGAGAGAGAGAGAGAGAGAGAGAGAGAGAGAGAGAGAGAGAGATAGATAATAAAGAGGTAGAATAGATAAGTTAGGATAGAGAGGGAAAGAAAGACAGGATAGATAGAATAAAGAGAGGTAGAATAGATAGATAGAATAGATCAAGGGTCTTCAAACTTGGCAAGTTTAAGACTTGTTGACTTCAACTCCCAGAACTCCTGAGCTAAACATGACTGGAGGAGGAATTCTGGGAGTTGGAAGTCCACAAGTCTTAAAGCGGTCTCGAAGACCCCTGATGTAGGGTCTCCTGCTTGGGCCGGGGGGGGGGCGGTTTAGTCTAGATGACCTCCAAGGTCCTTTCCAGCTCTGTTATTCTGTTCTTGGCATGACCACCAGGAAAGAAACCCCTTTGGAGCAAAAAAAAAAAAAAAGAGGGTTGAGACTATTCCTCCCCCACCCCCCAACCTGCCCTACAAGTCCCCCCCCCCCCCCCGTTTCTTACTGGACTGCACCAGGCGCTGGGTTTTGGTGACCGTGCTGACGGCGGAACCATCCGCTGAGGTTCTGCTCTGCTGGGAGGTGGTCTCGGTGGTGTGGGAGCCCCCCTTCGCTTTGGCCTCTTGCAGCCGCTGGTTCCGCTCCTTCTCTCGCAGGTCTGCAAAAAGGGTGGGTGGGTGGGTGGAATTGTTCAGCAAGCGGGGGTTATTTGGCAGGCTTCTGGGACCCCCCCCCCCCAACTCCAAAGACCGCCAGGCAGCCTTGCTCCGCGGCCTGCTTGGCGTTGGGATGGGCTGGCATGCTTTATTTGGGGGTGAGGTGGGCAGAGGTCCCTTTCATTTCCCAGGGGGGAGGGCAGGCAAAGAAAAGAGGAGAGAGGGGCTCAAGAGAGACCCCTCCTCTTCCTCCTCCTCCCCATTTTTCTTTTTTAGATTTGTTTACTTTAATGTCATTGCACAACGAAATTAAAGGCCATCTTCAGTGCACATTATGACCATGAAAATAAACACTGTTATGTATATGTAAATAATATAGTTGGGTTGACAATATATAAACTACAAATATATATATATATATGTTTGTAGCTTTGAGGAAAAATACTGTAATGTATCATGCTGTGTTCTGGTTGGTTAATTATGGTACAAGTTGCCATAAGAGGGAGCTATAGATCATGGTTTAATTCTTCTCTCTTTTTCACTGATGATCTCTCTTGACTGACTATAGACTGATACTGACTAACCCTGTTTATTTTGATATTCTGTTGATATCGAAGTTTATCTGTTGTATTATGGTTTGATATTTGTCTGCTGTATAAGTCTTGAAACCGGTAAGAAGACTTTATAACTGGATATTTCTGAACTGATAAAAACCGTGTATGTATGACATGGACTGTTTATTGGACTGTTCTATTTCTTAAAGTAAACATTAATATAACTTGTTCAACTCTGTGTGGCTGTATATTTATTCATAACTGTTCTCATTTCTGTGTGCATGTCCTTTTTATACAAGGGTTACTCTGCACATATCCTAACAAACACAAACACCCATCCTTCGCATTCTATACCACTGAATGGAAAACCCCTGATGTTGCATTAATATTGCACTATACAGTAGAATGCAATAGAGTTCCTGCCCTGGGATAGAAGCTGTTTTAGAAGCGAACCCATTTGGATCAAAGGGGAGGGTGAGGGCGTTGGCTAGAAATCGGAAGTAAATGCCTCCCAAAACTCACAAAAAACTGCCCAAAATCGCAGTCACAAGGCTGCAGGGCATGGCAAACAGCTATATCAGTGCCAGCTGGCATGCCATGCCATGCTAAGGGCCCAAATTATGATCTTGGGTCTGGGGGAGGGAAGGAGATGCCCATCAGAAGTTGTAAAAAGGGTCATAAATAGCTGTGGGGCAGGGATCTCCAACCTTGGCAGCTTTAAGACTTGTGGACTTCAACTCCCAGAGTTCCTCAGCCAGACACAGGAACAGGAAGTCTAAAGCAGGGGTCTCCAACCTTGGCAGCTTTAAGACTTGTGGACTTCATCTCCCAGAGTTCCTCAGCCAGAGTTGGAGTCCACAAGTCTTAAGGTTGCCAGATTTTCAAACCCCTGAGGAACTCTGGGAGTCCACAAGCCTTAAAATGGCCAAGGTTTGAAACCCCTATTCTGGGGAATGTCTATCATAATTCTTGGACCAGCCGTTGAGCAAAAACAGCCGGCGTTTATCGTTAAAAAGCCAGGACAGGAAGTCCTCGACTTACAACGGTCCATTTAGGGACCGTTCAAAGTTACCTCGCTTCCGCTGGCGCAGATCCCGCATGGCTGCCCGGATCAGCCGTCGCTCCTCAAAGTCTCTGGTCTGGTCCAGCTGTGGAGACAAGAGGCGTAAAGCTTTTGGGTCAAAGCTCACTTAAGAAATATCTCTCGCTTAGCGACATAAGCGCAGTTCATTTGGCACTTTAGTTGTTGGCAGCCATTCAAAGGAGAGAAAGGTGGGTGCTTATCTCAAGGAACTGTTTGGGACTCAATACGGGCTGGGAATGCACATAATTCCCAGCGTTGAAATAAAAAGAGAGTTGTTTTGACTAAGCGTGTGCTTAATTATAGTCTTAGGAAGCCTTGGTCAGAACAACTATCTGCAAACTGGAAGGACTCACCCAGGACAGCCATATCCCTCCCCCCTTAACTTTCTCTTCCAAAGGTTTGCTCCAGGAATATCTCCCCACACAAACCCTGATGCCTGCCAGTCTAACCAGCATGGGGGTGTAGAGAGTACACATTTCCACGGGAGGAAAGGCAGCTGATACTGTACCATCTTATCCAAGACATCTTCTTCTTCAATTTTGCTCAACTCCTCAGCGCTAAGCCGGTTGGGTTTTCGCTCTTCCTGTACCTTCTCCTTCTCTGTCCTGGTCAGCGGGGCTGCTTTGGGCTGCGTGGGCAACTCGGCATCCATCTGAAAAGACAGGACGGCATGGTGAGGCTGGACCAGCCGCTCAGCCTTCTGGAGGGACAGATGCAATAGCAACAGGACTTAAGAGTTATATGCCGCTTCGCAATGCATTCCAGCCTTCTCTAAGCGGTTTACAGAGTCAGCCTCTTGCCCCCAACAATCTGGGTCCTCATTTTACAGAAGAATGGAAGGCTGAGTCAACCTTGAGCCGATCAGGATCGAACTGCTGGCAGTCGGCAAAGTTAGCTTGCAATACTGCATTCTAACCATGGGAAGGAAGGGAGAGAGGGAGGGAGAGAGGAAGGCTGAATCAGCCTTGAATCGATCAGGAATGAACTGCTGGCAGTCGGCAGAGTTAGCTTGCAATACTGCATTCTAACCACTGGGAAGGGAGGGAGGGAGGAAGGAAGGAAGGAAGAAAGGAAGGAGGGAGGAAGGAGGGAGGGAGGGAGGGAGGAAGGAAGGGCAATAGCACTTAGATTTATATACCGCTTCACAGTGTTTACAGCCCTCTCTAAGTACTTTACAGAGTCAGAGAATTGTCCCCAACAATCTGGGTCCTCATTTTACCCATCTCTGAAGGAGGGAAGGCTGAGTCAAGCAGGGGTCAGGCCAGAAGACCTTCAAGGTCCTTCCAACTCTAAACAACTGGCTGAAGGACTAGGGGTAACATGATAGCAATGTTCTAATATACGAGGGGCTGCCCCAAAGAGGAAGGGGTTCAACTCATCCTCCAAAGCACCGAAGGCCAGACAAGAAGCAACAGATGGAAACTAATCAAGGAGAGAAACAATCTAGAACTAAGGAAAAATGTCCTGACATTTTAGAACAATTAACCAGTGGGACTACTTGCTTCCAGAAGTTGCGGATGCTGCAACACTGGAGGTTTTTAAGAAGAGACTGGATGGCCATTTGTCTAAAATGATAGGATCTCCTGCTTGAGCAGGGGGTTGGACTAGAAGACCTCCAAGGTCCCTTCCAACTCTGACATTCTATATTTTATGCCCATGGAACCTTGACGCTAAAGTTTGCTTGTTCCAAAGCTAATTTTCAAGAAGGTGTCCCAAAGGTGCTTTTTTTCCTCCAAGAAGCAACTGGACTTTCTGGTTGTTCTTTGAAGACGTTTTTTCTTCTCATCCAAGAAGCTTCTTCAGTTCTGATTTGGATGGTGGGGATTTATCCTTGCAGACCGAGCTGGTCATCTGCATCCTTTTAGAGAGACATTGAGGCCGCCTGGACCACACGACACAGATAAATCTCCAAGTGGCCTCAACGTCTATTTAAAAGGATGCAAAGGACCAGCTGTCTGCAAGGAGTATCAATCCTTCCGTTCCCCACCATCCAATCAGAGCTGAAGAAGCTTCTTGGATGAGAAGGGAAATGTCTTCAAATAAAAACCAGAAAGTCCAGTTACCTCTTGGGAAAAAAAAAACCATCTTTGGGGACAACCGCAACAGGGTTGACTGAGAATCTCGGCAGACTTTCAAGAAAGCGAAATCCAGGAGGAAGTTATTAAGAAAATAATGGAATGTGCTGAAATGAGTAGATTGACATTTGAAATCAGAGAACAAGAAGATAAACAATTTTATAAGATTTGGGATTTATTTTATCAATGGTTAGACTATAAAATATGGTAATGAAATATGTAGAATTTTAGAATATAAAGAATATATAAAGATGTATTATCATAATATAACTATGAGACAGATTTGGGATGATAATATGAATTGTCATAAATCAATTAAAATATGGATTATCTTGCATAACATGAACGAATAATAGTATAGTCAAATGATCGATTAACAATATTAATGTATTTAGAAATATTTGATAGGTAATATAAGAACATATACAAGTAATTGTAAGTGATGACTATGAAGTAGATGCACAAAACAATTTGTAAACCAACCGACACACTGTATGTATGTAAGTGGAAGATGGCTTGATGTTTTTATGTTGTGTTTGTGTGTTTGTCTAAAAAATAATAAAACTATATATATGGATCTTTGGTTCTTCGGGTTTTCTCCCGTGTAGAATTGGATTTCTGATTAGGGCCAATTCTATTCTTTTTAGGATGTGTTTGGTGGCTGCTGTGTTGGTGTGCAATTTCAATTGGAAGCTTATGGGGATTAAAGTTTGATCTCCGCAGTTGCGTAGGAATGCGAGGTCACATAAAATGGAAGCTCTTTGGACTTCAAGTTTTTCGTAAGTCCTGGTCAGATGGTGAGTTTCCTCCCCGTAGAGGTGCAATATTTGTTTTCGGAGGTTTTCGCGGGTATTTGTATGTGGATCTTTGGTTCTTTGGGTTTTCTCCCGCGTAGAATTGGAAATTTTACGCGGGAGAAATTCTACGCGTAAAATATATATATAAAAAGAAAGCGAAATCCACAAATTCCATCCTCAGCAATCTTTTGGCATTTTGGCAAGCAGGTGTTGGGTTTCCAGGAACCAGCTGGGCCTCACTTAAGGGAAAACTGTCATACAATGCAAAGCACCACGTGCTGGGATTTGTTTTTTCAGGAAGATTAAAGGGCTTTAGTGGAAAACTTGCTTTGTGAACGGGGCTCAGAGCAAGCTTGGCATTTCCAAGCAAAAAAATGGTTATGCCAACTCCTCTTGTTGGCACAATCCCTGCAGAACGCCAGACCGGGTCGGCAAAACACCCACGAGGGCCATTGCCGAAATGGAGACCCTCAGCCAAAGGTTATCCTCCAATGCCTGGCATCGCTCTTTTCCAAACCACGCAGCATGAGGGCACAGCTTATTATAGGTCAGCATTCCCTGGCCAAAAAGAGACTCTTTGCGGGCTTCCAAAAAGTTATTCTCGGTCTCCTTCAATCCATTCGGCAGAAGAAGAAAAAAACCCACAGGAAGTTTACAAACTCTTTTGTTGTCTGATCATTTGGGTTCTCAAGAGCTGCTTCTTCCTTATTTCCTGAAAACTTGGGAGAAATATCTCACCCTCTTCCTTCCAAAAAGGCCAACCCACCTCTCCGCTTTTCTCCAAAAGCTGCAAGATATATTCTCAAGTCTGTCTGCCAAAAAAGCTGATGCAGTCCTAAACTGCATTAACAGAGGGATACAATCGAGATCAAGTGAGGTCTAATACCTACTCTATAAAGCCTTAGTAAGACCACACCTAGGATACTGCATCCGGTTTTGGTCACCACACTATAAAAAGGATGTTGAGATATGAAAAGAGTGCAGAAAACAGCAACCAGGATGATGAGGGGACTATAGACTAAAACATACGATGGACGGTTGCAGGAACTGGGCCTGGCTGGTCTAGGGAAGAGAAGGACCAGGGGAGCATCTTCCAGTATTTGAGGGGCTGCCTGCCCCAGAGAGGAGGAAGGGGTCAAGCTGTTTTCTAAAGCACCCAAAGGCCAGCCAAGGAACAATGGATGGAAACTGAACAAGGAGAGATTCAACCAGGAAATAAGGAGGAATTTTCTGACAGGGAGAATAATCAACCCATGGAACAGGAGTTGCCTTCAGGAGTTGTGGGAGCTTCATCCCTGGAGGCTTTCGAGACTGGACTCCCATCTGTCAGAAATGGTGTAGGGTCTCCTGCTTGGGCAGGGGGTTGGACTAGATGACCTCCAAGGTCCCTTCCAACTCTGTTATTCTATCTTGTTCAGGGCTCTCTTCTCCCCCACTCCCAGGAAATCCTTCTGCAACACCCCTCCTTTAAAATACAGCAGAGGAACAAAGAGAATCCACTGAGGTCAGGGATCCAAAGACACAAGCTGCCCCAACAGCATTCTTCCTGCGCTTGCTCTCCCCCTCCCTCCCTCCCTCCCTCTTTCCCTGCCTCTTTCTCTCCCTCTCCTTCCCTCTCTCTCTCCCTCTCCCTCCTTCTCCCTCCCTCTCCCTCTTTCCTTCCCTCTCTCTCCCTCTTTCCCTCTCTCCCTCTTTTTCCCTCTCTCCCTCTCCTTCCCTCTCTCTCTCCCTCTCCCTCCTTCTCCCTCCCTCTCCCTCTTTCCTTCCCTCTCTCTCCCTCTTTCCCTCTCTCCCTCTTTTTCCCTCTCTCCCTCTCCCTCCCTCCCTCTTTCTCTCTCCCTCCCTCCCCCTCCCTCTCCCTCTCTCTATCCCTCTCTCTCAGGCCTCTTGCATTCCGTCGCTAGATCTATTCGCTTTAATCTGCTCGACTCCAGAAGGCGGATCAGATCCCCTTTATTTCCTACTCATCTCTTCCCTCCCCCACCACCAACACCCCCACCTAGATTTGCCGGAGTGAAAGCTTGCTGGGAATTCTGGGAGTCGAAACCCGCACACCTGGACGTGGCCGAGGTTTTAGCAATAACCTCTCTAGGCGCAGCCATTCTTCCCCCCCCCAGCCCCCCCCCCCGGCAATTTTGCCTCTAGGAAAAACAGCCTGGCTTTTCCTTTGGGAAGCGGGGGAAAAAAACACACCAGCCTCTATTTATAGGATGCTATATTTTCTTCTCGGTAAGGAGACACCGGCGAGGCTGCGCTACGCCTCCCCTTCCCTCTGCAGGAGAGACCCCTCTGCACAGAGAGCAAGAATCAGGATGTCCCCTTAATCTCCCCCCCCCTCCCTAAACACAACAAAGCCATACGACATCATAAAGCAGTACATTTCTTTTCTTTTTCTTTTTTTTACTGGAGCCTCCTAAATTTCCACCCGCCTTCCGTCGGGCACCGAGTTTCTTCGGCGTCGTTTTCCGTCGCGCGCCGGGCTTCAGTCCTGTCCTTGTTTGAATGTTCGTTTCAATTACTTTTGGGGAGGTGGGAATCTCTATGCCCCTCCCCCCAAAAAAGAGTCCCGGGGTTTGGGAGTTTTCGGAGGAGCGACCCGGAATGGCGGGGTTTTAAGGTGTTGACCGGGGTGGGGTGAGCAAGAAGCGTCTTTGTTCCGTCTTCGTGCCAGGAGGAGAACAGGGCCGGCCGCGCCCTTCTGCTCCAAGAAGTGGGTGGTTGGGTGGGCACGAATAATCCTTCGCCAAACGCTACTCGCTGCTCCCTGCAGCCGAGGGGCTCTCGGGTTTGCTGTTGCTGGGCTCAAGCATTTCCGAAGGCTTCCCAGCGTCGTCGGAGGTCGGGTGGTGGGTTGCCGGCTCTTTGTCTGTCTCGGTGCCCTCGGTGCGGGCGCAGGGATCTTCTGACGCCGGGCTGGGCTGTTTCTCCTGCTTCAGGAACTGCCGGAGCTTCTCCATGTGCTGACGGAGGTGCTGCTGCTCAGCCCGGAGGGTCGCGGCCTCCTGGCGCAGGTGGCCGATGGTCGAGACCAGCAGGGTCACCACACGCTTGGCCTCGGCCACGCGCTGTTCCAGGATCTGGCGAGGCGTCTCTTGCAAAGCCGCCGGGTCCTCGGTGTCAGCCGCGGACGGCTCCTGCCTTTCTTCCAGATCGGGGGTGGGCACCCCAGGCATGATGCCAAGCCGAGGTACACACACACACACAAAAGAAATAAAGGGGTGGCGGAGAGGCTCCCTTGGGGTGCAAGCCCGGTGTCCCGAGAGAAAGCAGACCCCGGACTTCTCGGCTGCCTGGCTTGGTCCGAGGGTCACAAGGCAAGGAGGGTGGGCTGAGCCTTGATGTCAGTGGGCAGCTATTCTGGTCGGGGAGAAGCCCTCCGTCCTGGGTGGCATTTCCCGTGACGGACAAGGACAGAGGGCTGGAGAGGAGCCAAGTGGCTCGGCTGGTGGGGGGCCGATGGAGGGAAGGGGGAGAGGAGGAGCTGGCCTTGTCCAGAGAGAGGGAAAAGAGAGAGAGAGAAAAGAGAAGGGGAAAAGAGAGAGAGAAAGAGAGAGAAGGAAAAGAGAGAAAAGAGAAAGAGAAAAAAAGAAAGAGGGAAAAGAGAGACGGAGAAAGAGAGAAAAAAGAGAGAAAAGAGAAAAAAAAGAAAGACAGAGAAAGAGAGAGAAGAGAAAGAAAGAAAAAAAAAGAAAGAGGGAAAAGAGAGAGACAGAGAAAGAGAGGGAAAAGAGAGACAGAGAGAAAGTGAGAGAAAAGAGAGAGAAAAGAGAAAAAACAGAAAGAGAGAAAAGAGAAAAAAGAGGGAAAAGAGACAGAAAGAGAAAGAGAGGGAAGAGACACAGAGAGAGAAAGAGAGAGAGAGAAAAGAGAAAGAGAAAAAAGAAAGAGAGAGAGGGAAAAGAGAGAAAGAGAAGGAAAAGAGGGAAAAGAGAAGAGAGAGAAAGAAAGATAGAAAAAAAGAGAGGGGAAAGAAAGAAAGAAAGAAAGAAAGAAAGAAAGAAAGAAAGAAAGAAAGAAAGAAAGAAAGAAAGAAAGAAAGAAAGAAAGAAAGGGACCTTTTGACCTTTGCTACGCCCCCAATGGTCACACGATCAAAATTCAGCCGCTTGGCAACTGGTCCATGATCCCCCTTTGGCCACCGGAACACCAGCGTCCCCTACCTTCGCTACCTTCGCTCCCGGGTGGGCCAAACCGGGCTCCGGCACAAGGCAAAAATCCCACGAAGGAGCTGAGCCCCCCATATTCCCTTCCAAATACTTTCAGGCGGGAGAGAAGGGGAACCCCTGGATTCACACACACCTGGCGGAGGAGGGGAGCATTCCTCGCAGGTCCTAGAAGAGGAGGAGAAGGACCATCCTGCCTCCCCTGAGCGGCTGCTCCCAGTCTCTATCCTCCCTGGCAGCCTGAATAATGCAGGGCTCGGGTGGCGGAGATCGGATTCCCGGCCTGGAACCGCTTCGCCTCGCTTCTGCCCTTTCCAGCGGTGCATCCCTCCATCCCGATTCGCATCCAGGACCTCGCAACCCTGGCTGCTTCCACCCCCCGAAGAGCTCCCATCTTGGTGACTTCCTCACCTGGCCAGAGGAGGGGGCTTCTCCCAGGGGGCTGCTTCTGCTGGGACAACCCAACGCCCTTTTCCCTTTTCGCTGGCAGCCGGAAGGATTTTCTGAGCCGCCTTCGAACCTCATCCCTTCAAGAGGGGCAAGGCAGGTCAGCGCTTAGCTTAATCGGCCTGGACACCAAGAGGGGAGGGGGAGGCTGAGGGGGGGAGGGCTCCTGCCTTCCCTGAAGCCAGAGAAGAATTGGGAGTTAGGGGTGGGTTGGAAGCGTCACCCCGGTGGGTCTCCAATTTCCGGGCTAAAATTGCAACCCTGTCTTTCAAACTCCAAACTTTTCTTTTATTTTACCAAAGAAGTATACAGGTCGTCCCAAATATTTCGTTTAGGGACTGTTCGAAGTTACAACGGGGCCGAAAAGGGGGATTTACGATAGTTTTTCACGCTTACGATTCCCGCCCGATCAAAATTTCGGACTCTTGGCAACGGGTTCGTATTTAATGACGGTTGCAGCGTCCCGAGCTTCCGACAAGCCAAACCAGGTTCGTTTTAACATATCGTGTGACTAAAACAACGGCGGTGGCTCGCTTAACAGCCGCAGCCAAAAAAAGGCCGTAAAATGGGAGCAAAACTCACTCAGCAATAGCAATAGGACTTTACAGACCACTTCGCAGTGCTTTCCGGCCCTCCCTAAGCGGTTTATAGAGTCGGCCTCTTGCAAACCCCAACAATCTGGGTCCTCGTTTTACCGACATCTCGGAAGGATGGAAGGCTCGAGTCGCTGAATAACCGAGGCATCAAGTCATCCCCCCCAAACACAAAGTAAGTGTAATTCTAACTATCCTCCTCCTCCTCTTTTAACAACCCCGTAATCCCTTGCTGGGTGGAGTCTGGGCCAACTGAATGGAGCTGAGTATTTACTGGCCGGATGACTTTCCTGTTGCCAGTACGGAGTTTTTTTTGTTCAGCAGATTGTGCCCCGAAAGAGAGAGAGATGCCGCTACCTAGGATCGAACTCCTGATTGTGAGGCCTATGCCGCTACCTAGGATCGAACTCCTGATTTTGAGGCGAGAGTTACACCTCTAGGCAACCGCGCCACTCAACTCTAACTATCGAAAGCCTGAAAAAAAGACACGGCTGCTTTAAAGAGGAGACCAAACTCCCTCCGTTATGCCCCCAAATCGCTTCCAAAAGGACAAGCCACCCCAGTAGACTGGTTTGCCAGATCTTTGCGGTGCCAACGCAGAATTTGGATCACCGGACAAATATTTCCATCCAGAACCGAAGCGTTCCTCCCACCCCCTCCCTTCACAACAGCTGGAAGCGTCTTCCTGCAGACAGAACCGAAGACCGACGAAACGAGAGGGACTCACCTTCTCAAAGCTGCCGCTGGAGCCGCCATGGCTGGAGGTGGTGATTCGCAGCGGGGAGTTACTCAGCCCTAAGGTCAGCTCTGCGGGTTTGGGAGGGGGGGGGAGGGAAGAAAAAAAAAGGGGGGGTGAGAGATGAACCCCAAAAGGGCTATTGCGAGAGGATGGGCTGGCAGAGAAAAAAGGTTAACCAGGATTTGGCCGTAGCTGCTCGAGTTCCCGCTTCACAAGAATTTGCACGCACACAGACGTGCAAAAATCGAGCAAGAGGTTTGAGAGGGACATGAAGCTAAAGAAAAACAAATCCAAAATGTTTCTCCGGACCAGTTGTAAGAAGGATCCAAGGGGTTTCATCTCTCTCAAGCGAGCAGATTGCAAAAGGGGAAAGGGGCTCCCTTAAACAGGAAGCATTCTGGGGGGGCCCTCACCCCAAATTTGGACTCTGGGCCACTTGGCACATTATCTATGACGGTTGCAAATTTCCTAGTCACTTTTGGTGACCTTCCGACAAGATGTTAGATTCATTTAACAATGCAATGGCCGCAGGGAGTCACAATTGGGGGCGAGGCAGGTTGTAAAATGGGGGGGGGTAAAACTCGCTGAAGAATCGTCTTGCTTAACAACAGGGTTTGGGGCTTAAATCGCGGTCGTTAAGTCGAAGGGCAACCTACGTATCATGGTTTAACGCTGCCGTTAAGGCCAACGTGCTTCGTTGAAGCTGTTTACACCTTTCCAAACAACCTTTCATCAAGCAGAATCCTGCATTTTTTAAGACGGCTCGCTGCCAATGCCCTTTGGATCTCCTGAGCGGCAAGGCATGGCTGGGAGTGATGGGGGCTGTAGTTCAGGGCCTGAAGGATGGGTCGGCAGGTCGTGCGATGCGCAAAGCTGCAGCCGACAAACCGGTCTTCAAAACGAAGCCAACCGGATTCGATATGGATGGAAGGAGTAAGCTCTGGAGCATGCAAAGCAGCTGCACAACACAACACAACACAACACAACGCAACCACCAGGGACATGCGTATCTCACCATACGGGTGAGGCACCATCATCCACAGCCTTCTGTAAAACCTAGATGTTAGCCAGTTGTGGACTGTGGAAGGAGTGTTCTTATATGGGCAACAAATAGGTTTTCTCAGCTGGAAAAGAAGGACCCGGTGCCAGGATTTAAAATACACACACACACACACACACACACACAACCAATAAAACTTTCCATCCAGTGAAGTTGATAAACATCAGCCGGGCCCGTTGCGTACAGAAGTGATTTCGCCCAAAATAGGAAAAATTTCCAGCCTTGGGAACCTCGCTCAGGCAGGAACCGACTGGCCATCGGCCGCAGTTTGTGGCTAACTTTTCAACCGGTCACTGCTCTGGGAGGGGAGGGGGTTGTGGGGGGTGGGAGGGGCTCCCTTGGAGCAGTGCAAGCCCACGTCCGGCTGCCCAACTTCCAGGCGTGCTGGGATCAGCCTGATCTGCAGAGCGCAGAGGAAGAGGAAGAAGGAATCAGCCGAGGGAATGAAAGGAGAGAGAGAGAGAGAGACAGATGGCAGGAGGGAGAGAGACAGGAAAGGAAGGAAGGAAGGAAGGAAGGAAGGAAGGAAGGAAGGAAGGAAGGAAGGAAGGAAGGAAGGAAGGAAGGAAGGAAGGAAGGAAGGAAGGAAGGAAGGAAGGGAGACAGAGAGAAAGAAAAAGAGAGAGAGAGAGAAAGAAAAAGAAAAAAAGAGAAAAAGAAAGAGAAAGAAAGAGAGAGAGAAAGACAGACAGACAGACAGAAAGACAGGCAGGCAGGCAGGCAGAAAGAAAGAAAGAGAGAGAGAGAGAAAGAGAAAGAAAGGAAAAGAGAGAAAGACAGACAGACAGACAGAAAGAGAAAGAAAGAAAGACAAACAGACAGGAAGGAAGGAAGGAAGGAAGGAAGGAAGGAAGGAAGGAAGGAAGGAAGGAAGGAAGGAAGGAAGGAAGGAAGACAAAGCAGCAGGTGTTCCACACCTCCCCACCTGGCATGGCTGCCGCACAGTCTTTCTTAGTAAGATAAAGACAGATGCAGGCTGGTCAGTCTTACGTGCCCATTCCTTGTCTAAGGGCGCTGCCGGTCAGCGTGGGCTTATCTGGGGCAGGGTCACCCAAGTGCAAGTCAAATCCAGCTTTGCCCCAAGTTTGCTCACGCTCTTCCATGCAAGCCAGGATCTCCAATCTAACATATTCTTGCTGCTTTCTACCAATGAGGTGGTACATAGAGAGTATACAGAGACACCCTCAGGATGCAGGTCAATTTTATCCATTGCATGACCCCCTCTCTAGCCCCCATATCCGCAGAGGGGGAGTGATTACAAGCTGCTCCCCAGCCTAACATTCACGTTTCGTGGAAGGGAGGGAACGGAAGAAAGGAAGAAGGAAGGATGGGAGGGAAAAAGGAAGGAAGGAAGGAAAAGAAGGAAGGAGGGAGGGAAGAAGAAAAGAAGGAACAGAATGAAGGAGGGAGGGAAGAAGGGAGGAAGAAGACAAGATGGAAGGGAAGGAAGGAAGGAAGGAAAAGAAGGAAGGAAGGGAAGGAAGAAGAAAAGAAGGAACAGAATGAAGGAGGGAGGGAAGAAGGGAGGAAGAAGACAAGATAGAAGGGAAGGGAAGGAACGAAGGAAGGAAGGAAAAGAAGGAAAGAAGGAAAGAGGGAGGGAAGAAGGAAGGAAGGAAAAGAAGGAAGGAGGGAGGGAATAAGGAAGGAAGGAAAAGGAAGGAGGGAGGGAAGAAAGAAGGAAGGAAAAGAAGGGAGGGAGGAAAGAAGGAAGGAAGGAAGGAACCCTTCTTGATTACCTCTGCAGATATTTCATCCCTTAGAAAACCAGAAGTGCAAAATTTCCTCTCTTTTTCTTTTTCCACTCCCCCTTTTCCCTGCCTACCTCCCCTTTTCTGTCCTGCCTGGAAAAGTCCACAGCTGTCCGGACCAGGATATTTCCCACCCACGTACCCCCTTTGCAAGGGACTCCTGAGAGAAATGTGGGGCACCCTCCATCCTTGCCACAAAAGAGGGGGGAAATCCAAGGTGCCCACACCCTCCCACCACCCTGGGGGGGGGGGGTTCCCTCTCACCTGCTCGCTGGTTCCCGGGGGGCCCCGTCAGGTGGCCCCGCAGAGGCTGATGCCGGCTGTCCTTGATTTCAATGGTCAGCAGGGTCTTCATCTCGTCGTCAGGGTGGGCGGCTGGAGGGTGGACCAGGGAGCCTGCCGGGCCGTGGGCACTGCCGCTTTGCTGGCCACGGACCACATCTGAGTCCGTGGGGGCCCCCTTGGAGTTTTCAATCCCGGGCCGGGCGGGGGCCAGCTTCCTCTCTTGCCATTGGCTGCCCTGGAACCGCCCTTGGGGGCCGCCGGCCTCTTTAGGGATGGACGGAGCCTTCGAAGGAGGCCTGCCTGGCCCAGCCTTGGCGTGAGAAGGGACCGTCCGCGCCGCGTCCTGCGCTTCACTGCCGGCACGGAGCGTCCGAATGGCAGCGCCGCCACGGTCCCTCAAGGGTGAGTTGGCCGCGGGCCGGGAAGGCGGAAGATGCTGTGGTGGCAGGGCGGGCAGCCCTCTGCCAGCCTTCTCTCCCTTCTGGGGCGCAGCTGGAGGGTTTGTGGCGTCCGAGCTGAACTGGCGAACCCGTTCCCGGATGGAGCCGGCTCTTTGGAAGGGCTGCTCCCGGCGCGGCTCTGCAGGGAGGGAGGGAGGGAGGAAGAAGGGAGGGAGGTGTCAGTGGAAGACCAAGCCTGGGAGCAGAGAGTGGTTTATCTCAAGCATCTGGGAGCCCTGCCAAGCTTGGGGGTCAGGGGGGGTGGGGGGGGGGAAGAGTTTCCGCCCCAGGAAGGCAAAGCGCTCCACAGTGTCCTTTGCGTTTCTTCCAGTTGTATTCAGAAAAATCTGCCTTCTTTCCAAAAAAAGGAAAGAAAGAGAACCAGCCTCTCTTCCCAATCTCACCAGCGCTTCTCTGCTAAGTTTTCAGACTTTCTGGGCCAGGCAGATCCCAAAGGGGAGAGGGGGGGGAAGGGGAGGCTGGGGGGGATCCCCATATGTTAAGGAATGGGACAATGGCTTGTTTTGTAGTGCCTTGAGTGGGCTTTGGAGAATAGGCCATTGCTGCCCCACTCCATAATATATCGGGCACATTTATAGTGGGGACCCTCTGTGACTGCACCCCTCTGCTCCCCTCCCGATTGGGATCTGTTTAGCCCAGAAAGGCTGGAAACCAGCAGAGAAGCCCTGGCGAGGCTGGGAAGAGAGGCGAGTTTATGACCATTCACCACGGTCAACTTGGCATGGCCAACTCGTCATGGCCAATTCCCCATACTCAATTCCCCATAGTCAACTCCTCATGGTCAACTCCCCATGGTCAACTCATCATGGCTAATTCCCCATGGTCAACTCATCATGGCCAACTCCCCATGGTCAACTCCTCATGTCAACTCCCCATGGTCAACTCCTCATGGCCAACTCCCCATGGTCAACTCCTCATGGTCAATTCCCAATGGTCAACTCATCATGGTCAACTCACCATATTCAACTCCCCATGGCCAACTCCCCACGGTCAACTCGCAATGGTCCAATTATGCCATTAGTGTAATTAGAGCTACACTCATATTGAAGAAATGGTGGAACAGAATCGTTAAAGAAAGGATGCAGAAGGAGGGACAGAAATGTGAACGGCAAAAAACTAAAATATATTTTATTTTAAATAATTAAATAACGTTGTTAAATTGTCCTGCAGTGAGTTGGCCGTGGTAACTTGTCCCATTCCACCACAGCACGGCCTCCCCCAACACCATGGCATCCCGGGATTTCCTGGCCCAGCCCAGAACCAAGCAGGCTGGGCTGGGATCTCTGGGAGTTCCCCACAAGGGCCCCCAGATCCTCTGCTTCTCAACCTTGGCCTGGATTCCCAGGATTCCCCAGCTGAAGCCAAGGTTGAGAAACACCGCCGAACCCTTTCCTTGGTTTTGCCAGAGATGCTGGCAGGAAAGGAGGATGTTCGAAGGATTGTGTCCTGAATCAGGGCTGATGCCGGTTGGGACAAAAGAACCAAGAGAGGCTCAGAGAATTACCTGCACCAGGTGGCTTTGTAGGAGCTTCGTAGCCGTCCGTTTCTACCGTTTGGGAGGCTCCAGTTGCTAAACAAGCATTAAAATGGAAAAACAGAAGCTGTGTTAAGAGAGGAAGGGATTCAGCCTCCCACGGGCACAGACTCTGATGTGGCTAGATAGCTGTGACCAGATCCCTGGGTCTGGATCCTACAGGCCAAACCCTCTCCACTCTCGATCTTGAGACTATTTAGAGATCCCAGAACACTTCACAACTCTATCGTCATAGCCAACTTGCCATGGCCAACTCATGATAGTCAACTTGGCATGGCCAACCCATCACAGCCAACTTGCCATGGCCAATTCATCATAGCCAATTTGCCATGGCCAACTCATCAGAGCCAACTTGCCATGGCCAACTCATCATAGTCAACTTGCCATGGCCAACTCATCACAGCCAACTTGCCATGGACAATTTATGATAGCCAACTTGCCATGGCCAACTCATGATAGCCAACTTGCCATGGCCAACTCATCACAGCCAACATGCCATGGCCAATTTGGCGCAGATTGGGGGAGAACTCTGGGAATTGGAATCTCTTCTACTGGCAGATGCCTAAGGAAAGCCCTCTTTGCTGCCTCCCCCAGGCCACCCCGTTAAGAAAACTGCCCCTCAAAGGCACAACTGGAGCTCCTCCAACCCATTTCAAGGTGGCTGCAAGTCTCCTTCCCCCACTCGGGCCGGCTGTCCAGCGAGGCTCACTCCCACTTGTCCTCAGCTGAGCTCCGTGGCCCTGACTCCCAACCCTGCTCAGCCCTCGCTGCCCCCCTCTGTTGGAAGGCTCCTGTCCCACCAACAAGACAGATTGTGTGTTAAACTGCAGAGCGCTGCCCTGACGTATCTCCCTCCCGCTTCCAAGAGGGGCCAGCCAAAAGTTGCCTCAAAAGAAGAACAGGGGGAAGGACAACAGCAGTGCCCACCCGCCAAGGCTCCTGGGCTGAACACAAGGCAGCTTTGCACCCCAACCCTCCCCCCCCCAAAAAAAAAGAAGCCAACAGAAGAAAAACTGGGGGCAGCAGTCAGCTCGAGCCAGCAAACCAAGGAATAAAATGATTTGGGGCCATGGCAGGAGAAGGAGGGGAAAGAATGAGGCCTGTGGGGGTGGAGAAGGTTTTCCACAATGCCTTAAAACCCAGCTGAACTGCTCTGAGGATAAAGAGGGGGCTTGCAGAATGACCTCCCCCTCCATGAGATCACCCACACAAGGGCCAGGGCCTGCCAAGGATCACGGCCTTCTCCGCAAAGCCTCCCCACAAAACCATGTTTTGCAGGATTTCTCCCGCCGATAAACATAAAAACCACCCGGGTTTCAGCCAGGGAGACGGGCGAGAGAGAAAGACCGATAACCGACGACGGCTGTTTATGGGTCCAGAAGGACCATGCCCTCTGCCTAAACCTCCTCTTGGGCACAGCCCAGGGCCTTCCTCTCTCCCGTTGAGGGGCTGCCAGGAAAGCACCCACCCAAACTCCAGAGCGGGAAAGAGGAAAGGGAAAAGGAAGGGAAAAGGAAGGAAAGGAAAAACAGAAGGGAAGGGAAGGGAAGGAAAAGAAAGGGAAAGAGAAGGAAGGGGAAGGAAAGGGAAAGGAGGAGAGGAGAAGAAGAAAGGGAAAGGAAGGGAAAGAAAGGGAAAGAAGGGGAAGGAAAGGGAAAGGAGGAGAGGAAGGGAAAGGAAGGGAAGGAAAAGAAAAGAAAAAGGAAAGGAAAAGAAAGAAAAGGAAGGGAAGGGAAAGAAAAGGAAGGAAAGGAAAAGAAAGGAAAAAGGGAAGGGAAGGGAAAGAGAAGGAAGGGGAAGGAGGAGAGGAAAGGAAGGAAAAAGAAAGAGAATGGAAAGGGAAGGGAAGGGAAAGAGAAGGAAGGGGAAGGAAAGGGAAAGGAGGAGAGGAAGGGAAGGAAAAGGAAGAAAAGGAAAAGAAAGGGAATGGGGAAAGGGAGAAGGAGGAAAGGGGCTTTCACAAACGAAGGAGAGGGCCCCAACCAAGGATGGAGGGAGGGAAGAGATGTTCCTGACCTTATTGGGTGAAAGAATGTGCAAGGTTCAACTCTGAAAAGTAAATTCCCTTTCTGGGCAGGAGCGGCAGAGAGCGGCCTCCCATCGCCCCGCGGCCTCCCCTGGAGACTAAAGACCGCCGCAGCCAAGGCTCCAGGCAGGAGCGGGTGGGGTGGGGTGGGGGTCTTTTAGAGCCAGGAGACCCTGCAGAAAAAGCACTTTCCCTGCCCCCGCCCTGCAGGCCAGCCTCTTCCCAGGGAAGAGAAGGCAGAGGCAGGGGAGGCCTGCCACAGCTGGGTGGGGGGGGAGCGGGGGGGGGAGGGCTGAGGAGCGGCAACAGCTTTGGGGCGAACCCTGAAATGTGGGGTCCCCGCTGCTCTCTTGAGCTTGGTGGTCTTGCAGCTGATCATGCCACCGAGTCGGGTGGGGAAACGTCTGCCAGAAAACCAGCAAGCTCAGAGAGCGCCAAGGACACCCACAGTCCCCTTCCTCCAGTCTACGAGCCTCACTCCCTTCAGGCACTGATGACGTTACCTAGTTGGGTCATGAAAACGTCTGCAAGAAAACAAGCCAGCTTAGAGGGCACCAAGGACACTCACAGTCCCTCTCCTCTCCCCTCTCCTCGCCCTTTCCTCCTCCTCCCTCCCTGCAAACCCCTCTCCCTTCTAGCAACTGATGACATTACCTAGTAGGGTCATGAAAACGTCTCCAAGAAAACCACCCATTTCCTCTTTCTCCTCCTCTCTGCAAACCCCATTGGGTTTGTTCTGTGGATTCCACAGCAATAATCTTTCTCCTCCTCCTCTTTGCAAACCCCTCTCCCTTCTAGCACTGATGACATTACCTAGTAGGGTCCTGAAACGTCTGCAAGAAAAACCACCAAGCTCAGAGCACCAAGCAACCAACAACCCTTTCTCCTTCTCCTTCCTTCTCCTTCTGCTCCTCCTCCTCCTCTTTCCCTTTCCTTCTCCTCCTCTCTGCAAACCCCTCTCCCTTCTAGCACTGATGGCGTTACCTAGTAGGGTCGTAAAATGTCTGCGAGAAAACCAGCCAACTCAGAGAACAAGGTTTCCATTACGTTTCTGTAATGGCTGCCTTTACCCCCTTACCTTCTCTGTCTCCCTCCTGGCCTGCAGCACCTTCTCCTCTCTCTTCTGGGGCCTGAGGCATACCCTGGGGCGGAAAGAAAAGCCATGAGAACAAGATTCTGCCCCCCCCTCTCCTTGCTCCCATCCCCTTGCCCTCAATATGAGCTGCAGGGGATGCACTCCTGGCTAGCCCCACCCTTGAAGCTCCCACAACTTCCGAAGGCAACTTCTGTTCCATGGGTTGATGGTTCTCACTGTCAGAAAATTCCTCCTTATTTCCAGGTTGAATCTCTCCTTGTTCAGTTTCCGTCCATTATTCCTTGTCTGGCCTTCAAATGCTTTAGAAAATAGTTTGACCCCCTTCCTCCCCTCTATGGCAGCCCCTCAAATATTGGAAGGCTGCTCTCCTGCCTCCCCTGGTCCTTCTCTTCCCTAGACTAGCCAGGCTCAGTTCCTGCAACCGTTCATCGTATGTTTTAGTCTCCAGTCCCCTCATCATCCTGGTTGCTCTTCTCTGCACTTTTTCTAGAGCCTCAATATCTTTTTTACATCTCTTCTTTGTGGCAAGCCCTGAGATATTGGAAAACTGCTATCATGTCACTGTATCCTTCTTTTCCTTAAACTAGGCATGTCTTCTGTCCATCCATGGTTTGCTCAGATATCTTTCTTTTCTTTTTCCTTCCTTCCTTCCTTCCCTTCCCTTCCTTTGGAGAATAGCTTGACCCCCTCCTCCTCTCTATGGCAGCCCCTCAAATATTGGAAGATGCTCTCTTGTCTCCCCTGGTCCTTCTCTTCCCTAGACTAGCCAGGCCCAGTTCCTGCAACCGTTCATGGTATGTTTTAGCCTCCAGTCCCCTCATCCTCCTGGTTGCTGTTCTCTGTACTCTTTCTAGAGCCTCAACATCCTTTTTTACAGTGTGGGGACCAAAACTGGACGCAGATTTACCTCTCTCTTCTGGCTTAGGAGAGACTTTCCTTTGGGGGGGGCGTCCCTCCCAACGCTGCCCATCTCCAGGGGCTCCTCTTCCCTGGTTTGAGAGGAAGTTTCTCCTTCGGAGGAGTTCAGCCCCTCCTGGACTTTGAGGGGTGCTAGGCCTCCAGCTTTCTCCTCCTCTTCCTCCTCCGAAGGCGGCTGTGGTTCGGGACCGGAATCCTGGTCACAGGAATTGGGCCCAAGGTCTTCGCCGCTCGCCTCCTTGCCTGGGAAAGGAGCCGACTCGGAAGGAGACCGATGGCTGGGCACGGCTTCCAGGAGCAGAACGGTCCCCGAGGAAGACTCTGCTGGGGGGGGGAGGGGGGGAGGAAGTAACTTTAAGGAAGTCCGCCTCTCTCAGAAGGAGCAGCCAAGCGTTGTGGGGACCCACAACTCCCATCATCCCTGCCAACAACCCTATAGAGGTCGAGGCATATCAGATTAGCAGATAACAGATCATCAGACTTGGAAGGGACCTTATAGGTCATCTAGCCCAACCCCGAGACCCTACACTTCTGACAAACGGCAGCCCAGTCTCTTCTTGAAAGCCTCAAGGAATCTGAGGCATCTGCAGGCTCCAGCTTCCCACCTCAACCCGACCCCAGTCCAACAGGCTGGGCGCCATTCCACGCCTTCCACCCAGGCCACTCTAGGTGCCTCCTGCAGGGATCCTTGTCCTGCCCTCACCTGGATCATCGGCCGCCTTGGGATCCAGCGGCTCCTGGATCTGGCTTGGAACCAACTCCTCCCCTGCTCGGTTCTGCGCCTGGAAGAGGCCAAAAGGAAAATGCAACCTCAGCCCCCCGCCCCTCCCTCAAGATCCGTTCAGCAAAACCCTAAGCACGCGCAGAGTGCGGTCCCTTTTGGCATAACGCTGGGAAGCTGCATTGCAGGTGGTTCTCGACTTATGGTGACAAGTGAGGCCAAAATGTCTGTTAAGTGGATTTGGCCTCCCCATTAATATCAAAGCCATTAATTCCCCTCGCCCGCAACAGCCCGATTAGCAGAAAGGAGCCCTTAAACCGCCAACTAGGAGAAGGCTGCCCTCTGGTGGGGAAAACGGGGAAGTTAAAGTTTTATTTTATTTTATTTATTTATTTGTTTATTTATTTATTTATATTTTTGTCAATTGTTTACAAGATAATAGGTATAAGTAAAAACATAGTTATGAATACATGGATTCATATAAGAAAAATAAGAAAAAATAAAATAAACAATAGGACAGGGACGGTAGGCACGTTGGTGCGCTTATGCACACCCCCTACAAGCCTCTTAGGAAAGTGGGGAGGTCAATAGTAGACAGTCTAAGGTTGAAGTTTTTGGGGTTTGGGGAAGAAACCACAGAGTCAGGTAGAGTATTCCAGACATTGACCACTCTGTGGCTGAAGTCGTATTTCCTGCAATCAAGTCTGGTGCGGTTAGCCTTGAGTTCGTATCTATTGTTTGCTCTTGTGTTGTTATGGTTGAAGCCGAAGTATTCACTGACAGGTAAGATATTGCAAGGTATGATTTTATATACTATATTTAGTTAAAGCACAACTCTTTTCACCCTCCAGAGACGGTGTGACCAGAGTTGCACAGGCAGCCCTGCCTTTCTCAGAGGCCAGGCTGGCAGCAGAATTCCCAAGAGACTCCACAGGGAGGTGTACCGGCTAGGCACCAACTAGCCTGGCATGGAACGATGGGCGCTGCAATCCTAAAGCACGTACAGAGTGCAAGATTGGGGCAGCTACCTAAGAGGGCCAAAAAGGAAGATTTACGGCCGAGATGAAAATGTCTCACACTCTGGGGGGAAATCCGATGCCTCCCAAATGAGGGGCGGCCTCCTTGCTTTCTCCTCCTGGGAGGAGCCGCGGTGGCGCAGTGGTGAGAATGCGGTATTGCAAGCTATTTCTGCTGACTGCCGGCTGCCTGCAGTTTGGCAGTTTGAATCTCACCGGACTCAAAGTTGACTCAGCCTTCTGAGGACAGTAAAATGAGGACCCAGATTGTTGGGGGCAAGAGATTGATTCTGTAAACCGCTTAGAGGGGGTTGGAAAACACTATGAAGCGGCATATAAGTCTAAGCGCTGTTGCTCCTTCCTTCCTTCCTTCCTTCCTTCCTTCCTTCCTTCCTTCCTTCCTTCCTTCCTGTTAGAAGGCAGTATTGCAGCAGGGGAAATCTTTCTTTTTAATGCCTGGAAGGGAAGGGAATTGTTTTCTTTTCTTTTCCCTTTCGGGACGATGATGGAAAAAGAATGTATGAAACTGTAAGCAAGACAGACAAAAGTACAAATATAACGACTAGAAAGATATAGAAATTTAGAAAAAGATATGTAATGGGATTAGAAATGAATGAGATAATCAGAAATAAGGTTGAGGAAAGTAACGGAAGGGAAAAATTATTGAGAAAATGATAAAATAGTGACAAGATATGAAATAGAATATAAAGATGAATATGAAATTGAGATTATGTCTGTATGGCGATGTGATAACCTGGAATCATGCTGCTCTCAAAAAAGATATTTTATTTGTATTATGCTTTGTGAAAATCCAAATAAAACTTTTACAAAAAAAAAGAAGAAGAAGAAGGCAGTATTGCAGGCTAATTCTGCTGACTGCCAGCGGTTCGATCCTGACCAGCTCCAAGGTTGACTCAGCCTTTTATCCTTTCATAAAATGAGGACCCAGATTGTTGAGAGGGCAAAAGCCTGACTCTGTAAAACTGCTTAGAGAGGGGCCGTACAGCACTGGGAAGCCTTAAGGGCTATTGCTATTGCTTACCTGGGTGTTTCTGTCCCCTGCAGCATTTTCCTCTTGCTCCTTGGCTGCCCGAGTCGTGTCGGTGACCCTCTGGTGATTGAAAGCTTTCCCCGCCAACTTTGCAGCTTGAGGGAAGGGGAAAAGAGGCTGGCATCAAACAGGCTGGCATTATCAGAGCAGCGCTCCCGCCACAACATTTGGGGCACCGGGGACCGGAGAGGTTTTTCCACGGAGCGGAAGGGATGGGATTTCACGTGGTGCCTGCATCCCACGGATGGGGTTTCACTTGTTTGCATGGACCGGTTGCTGGCATGCCACGGCCCATCGTTGGGGGTTGGGGACCCCTGATTTAAAGAACCTTTTCTTAAAAGGCCGGGGTGACCAGGGTATCCAGCGATCCCTCTCTACACTCCACCTTTCCTGGTAGATTACAACACACACACCCCTTCCCAAGCTCCGGTTGCAACCTTTGCTCGGCCCAATACCTTCAATTTCTTCGGCGCGCAGTTGGCGGATAGCAGCTCGGATGAGTTTGCGCTCCTCGTATTCGCTGGTCCCTCGCAGCTGAGAAGGGAAGCAGAGTCAGCAAAATTTTCTTGGTGGAAAAATAGCAATAGCCCTTAGATTTATATACTGCTTCACAATGCTTTCCAGTCCTCTCTAAGCCGTTTACAGAGTCAGCCTCTGCCCCCCCAACAATCTGGGTCCTCATTTTGCCCACCTTAGAAGGACGGGAGGCTGAGTCAATCTTGAGCTTGGTGGGATTCGAACTGCTGACAGTGAGCAGTGAGTTAGCCTACCATGCTGCATTCTAATCACTGTACCACCACGGCCTCTCCTTCCTTCCTTCCTTCCTTCCTTCCTTCCTTCCTTCCTTCCTTCCCACTTAGCTCTTAGACTTATAGAACGCTTTACAGTGCCTTCCAGCCCTCTCTAAGCGGTTTACAGAGTCATCCTCTTACCCCCCCAACAATCTGGATCCTCATTTTATCCACCTCGGAAGGACGGAAGGCCAAGTCGACCTTGAGCCTGGCGAGATCCAAACTGCCAAATTGCAGGCAGCCAGCAGGCAGCAGAAGTAGCCCTGCCGTGCTGCACTCTAACCACTTACATACCGCTGCGTAACGCTCGGCAGCAGTTTTTGGCTCTGTCGACCGGCCGGAGGAGAGGGGATGGTCCCACACGAACAGCTCTATTGGAATGCCCCCTTCCTGAGCTCCCCAGGGAACATGGAAGGGCCCGCCCAGTCTCCTCTTGAGTCAGGAAGAGCCTCTCCGGAGAGCCAAGCTGACCTACCAAGCTGGTCAACTCCTCCACATCCCGGATGGTCTCCAGCTTTCTCGAAAGGGCGTCCAGGGACTTCTGCTGCCGCTGTTCCTCCTCTTGCTGCCAGGACCTGAAGGGACAAAAAGCCAGAGAGAACCATCGCTGGGGAAAATGCCCCAAATTCCTCGCCTTGCCTGGCATGCAGCAGTGGGATAGCAATAGCGCTTAGACTTATACACCGCCTTGTAGTGCTTTCCAGCCCTCTCAAAGCGGTTTACAGAGTCAGCCTTTTGCCCCCAAACAATCTGGGTCCTCATTTGACCCACCTCGGAAGGACGGAAGGCTGAGTCCACCTTAAGCCTGGTGGGATTCGATCTGCCAAATTGAAGTAGGAGTAGCTTGCAGTACAGCACTCTGACCACTGCGCCACCAAAGCTCTCTGGGACCCTATCTCTTCCACTACGCATTTATTTAATTAATTTATTTATTTATTTATTAAATTTATATACCGCCCTTCTCCCGAGGGACTCCGGGTGGTGTACAGCCAACATTACAATACAAAATTACAAAAGTTAAAAGGAATTAAAATACTCGGCTGCTGTTAAAATTATATTTAAAAACCCAATAATAAAATACAACCCCAGATTCAAACCCCGAATTTTAAAAACCCCAATTTATGTACCTAAAGTTGGCGTGCAGCTTTCCCCAAACCAGCTGAGGCCTGCAGTGCCCATCGGCTAAGTGAAGAAAGAACAGAGAAGTGCAGGGGTGGGTAGAAGAGGTGACCCTGCACTTTCCTCTTCTTTCTCCTCTCAGCTGATGGTCGGAAGCTTATTTTTTTTACTACCAGTTCGGGCAAACCAGGCCGAACCGATAGAAGATCACCACTGCTGGTATAGGCTGCCCTCCGCAGGGGAAGAGAATTCCTGCGGCTGGAGAATAGGATCCAGCGGCCTGAGGCGACAGGAGGGCAGCAAGAAGGTGGACCAGACTTTGCTGGAAAAGCAGGCATTTGGGGAGAGGGGCGTTGGGAGCCCTCGCGGGGCATCCAAAATTGGGGGAGGGGAGGGAGCAGAAGTGGTATTCAGAAGTGGTATACATGCACATATATATGTATACCCATACATACATTTTTATATCACACACACACACACATATATATGCAGGTCTTGGCGTGGTTCGGGTCTTTCCCTGTGTAAGATTGAGAGCATCTTGGCTACGTTTCGACGAGATCTCTTGTCATCTTTAGGCTGGTGCTTTCGGATTCGTGCTTGTTGCTCGCACAAAAAACGGATGCCAAGCCTGACGCACAAAATTAAAAAGAACCCAATACACAAGCCTGAGGATGGCACATGAGATTCTGCCGAAACGTCGCTATAATAAAAGCACAAACATTACGTGAGAAAATACCCGAAGAAACCTAAACACCATACATATAAATACCCGCGAAAACATAAGAAAAGATATATATTTATATTTATATAAAATTTATATTTATATAAATATATATAAAAGGGGTGGTAAGCAAGGGGCAAAGCAGCCCCTCTGGGTAGGGAATTGGGCGGCGTATACAGGTAGTCCACAACTTACAACAGTGTGTTTAGTGACCATCCAAAGTTACACCACTGACAAGAGTGACTTAGGACCACTTTTCACCCTTACAATCGTCGCAGCATCCCTATGGCCGCGTGATCAACATTCCCTTGGCAACTGACTCGTACTTATGATGGCTGCAGTGTCCCAAGGTCACATGATCCCCTTTTTGCGACCTTCTGACAAGCAAAGGGAAGCCGGATTCGCTTAACGACCACATACTACTCGTTTAACAACTGCAGGGAATCCCTTAACAACGGTGGCAAGAAAGGGCGTAAAGCGAGGGGCGAACCTTCGCGGAACAACCATCTCTCTCTTAGCAACCCAAACCTTGGGCTCGATGGCGGCCGTTCGGTTGAGGACGGCCTGTGAAATCTCGCCCAGAAATCAAACGCTTGTGGGGAGGGTTACAAGGCCAGACAAGTGGGGTGCAAGAGGGAAGTGGGGACACACACACACACACACACACACACACATACACTCACCTCAGCCGGTTCTCCTTGTTCTCCTGTCGCTCCGTCCGGAAGCGCTTAGATGCCAGCGCCTCCTCGTCGCGCTCCAGCTCCTGCCGGCGCAGTTCCCGGATCGCCGAACGGATCTGCCTGCGCTCGGCCAAGTCCAGGGTGGCTTCCAGCTGGGAAGGGGGGGGGGGGAAGGGGAGACAGAGTAAGAGGAGGGTCATTCAGGGACAGGTCAAGGGCGTTGTGGAGGCCGCCCCGCCCAGGACAGGCATTCCCCAGCCTGTCTTTGGCCGCCCCCGGGGCTAGACACACAATGGGCGCAGTGTGAGCTTCGCACAAAGTGCCACTGTCCCTCCGGCCCATCCCTTGCGCTCTCCCCCAAGCTTAGTGGCTCACGCACGCAACCGCCCGCCCGCCAGGCTTGGCCACGGCCCAAAACTCTCCGCCACTTCAGCCTGGGGTACGGCCACCTCTGGATCATCCTGCAAAGAAGATGCCTGCCTGTCACTCAGGACCCCCAAAACTCTTCAGCCGGCTTCGGAGAACGGATTAAATGACGCTCGGTGGAGGCAGGAAGCAGCCTGTGTGTGTGTTGTGTGTGTGCGTGTGTGCATGTGCGTTGAGTGTGTGTGTTGAGAGTGTTAGTGTGTGTGTGTTGAGTGTGCATATGTGTTGAGTGTGTGCGTGTGTGTGTTGTGTGTGTTGAATGTGTGTTGAGTGTGTGTGTTGAGTGTGTGCATGTTGAGTGTGTGTGTGCGTGTGTGTTGTGTGTGCGTGTGTGTGTTGAATGTGTGCGTCTGTGTGTTGAGTGTGTGTGTGTTTTTTGAATGTGTGTGTGTTGAGTGTGTTTGTGTTGTGTGTGTGTACAAGCGGCCCTCAACCTACAACAGTTCATTTTAGTGACCATCCGAAGTTACAACTGTGGCAGCATCCCCATGGTTGCATCCAATTCAGGCACTTGGAAACTGACTGGTATTTATGACAGTTGCAATATCCCCGGGGTCATGCGATCCATTTTTGTGAGCAAAAAAGTCAAAGGGGAAGCCAGACTCACTTAACAACTGGGTGACTAACTTCACAAGTGCAGCAATTCACTTAACAGTGGTGGCAAGAAAGGTTGTAAAACGAGGCAAAACTCACTTAACAAATGTCCAACATAAGAGCAACAGCACCTAAGACTATACAGCTTTATAGCGTTTTTACGGCCCTCTCTAAGCACTTTGCAGAGTCAGCCTCTTGCCCCCCAACAATCTGGGTCCTCGTTTTACAGAAGGACGGAAGGCTGAATCAACCTTGAGCCGGTCAGGATCGAACTGCTGGCAGTCAGCAGAATAAAGCCTGCAATACTGCCTTCAAACAGGAAGGAAGGAAAGAAAGAATTAAGGAAAGAAGGGGAAAAAGACCAAAGCAATAGCGATAGCCCTTAAGACTTATAGAACGCTTCACGGGGCTTTCCAGCCCACTAAGCGGTTTACAGAGCCAGCCTCTTGCCCCCCAACAATCTGGGTCCTCGTTTTACCATCCTCAAAAGGACAGAAAGCTGAATCAACTTTGAGCCTGGAGAGATTCAAACGGCCAAACTGCAGTCAGCCGGCAGTCAGCAGAAGTAGCCTGCAGTACCGCACTCTCACCACTGCGCTACCACGGCTCTTAAATCTCGGGCTCCATTGTGTCCATAGGTCAAGGACCACCTGTATTTACACACGGGGAGGGAGAAGCTTGGGAAACAAGAGTTGAGCAACTGTCCTTCGGCATCCCTGGTTCTGCGGGCAGGCAGGCAAGCAGGCAGGCAGGAACACCGGCCCAATCATGCTCGGCAAGAGATCGCGAGGCGCCTCGGGGCTCCGAATTCTACGGCAAGTGGACAGAAACTTGCTCAACCAGCCTGGAGGAAGCCGCCGCCGACAGCTCACCCTCCCCTTTGCCCGGGCTAGTTCTCGCAGGATGACGGGACACAGACGGGGCTGGGACAGACGAAGAGGCCCTGGGAAGACTTGCAGTGTGTAGCTGCGAATGACAAAATGCTCCGGAGGCGTTCTTAGGCAGCAGCAATGTGATTGTTTTACAAACTCGGAGCTTTCCAGATGCGCCGAGTGAAAACTCTACATCAGGGGCCCCCAACCTTTCGGGCACCAGGGACCGGTTCTGTAGAGGGGGGAGGTTCTCCACGGACCGGAAAAGGGGCGTGTGTGTGATTTTGCGTGTGGCCTGCAACCTGTGGGTGAGGTTTCGCTGGTTTGCATGGCCCGGCACGCCGCGAACGGATGCCGAATCATGAATTGGGGTTGAGGACGCCTGCTCTAGAGATGGCAGAGCCCAGGGCCAGACAGAATTTGACCAAGTGTATGGCTAGTCTAGAAAAGGACTCGGGCCGTGATGGCAAACCTATGGCACGCATGCCAGAGGTGGCACGTAGAGCGCTCTCTGTGGACACGTGAGCCGTTGCCCCAACTCAGCTACGCTGTGCATGCGTGCGTACGCCTCCTGCCGGCCAACTGGTCTTAAGGTCTCTGCCATGCATGCATGGGGGATGGGTTCACATGCATGGGGACATGCTTCCATGCATGGGGGACACACACAAATGCACATGGGGCGTGATGCTTGTACGGGGGAAGGGAAGGGGAAGTATTGCATTTGGGGGTGCATGCACACGCGCATTGGGCACTCGGTGCCAAAAAGGCTACACATCACTGGACAAGGGGGTGCCATGATAGCAGTTTTCCAGTATTGGAGGTGCTGCCCCAAAGAAGAGGTTGGGGGGGGGGGTCAACCTATTTTCCAAAGCACCTGAGGACAGGACAAGAAGCAATAGATGGAAACTCAACAAGGAGAGAAGCAACCCGGAACGAAGGAGAAACTTCCTAACAGTCAGAAAAATTAACCGGTGGGCCGTTTGGGGAAGGGGGTGCCAAAAGAAGGGAAAAGAGAAATGGAAACAAAAGGAAGGGGGAGAAAGGAAGGAGGGAAAGCCATTTGGATGGGGAGTAGGTGGGTGTGTGTGGAGAGGAAGAGAAGGAGCCAAAACGATCGAAAAGGACGGGAGAGTTTCTCCTTATATGGACTAATTCCCTCGTAGCTGCAGCCGAAGAAAAGGGAGGAAGTAATTCAAGTTCCAGAGACAGGAAAGAAAAGTTGCTGTCAAGAAGGAGAGCTGTGAAAATATCTGCAGATCCCTCACGTCCTGGACATAGGCTGGGTCAACTTCTTCCGTCAAGACGAGGCTATAGGGCATTGCATGCTAGAACAACCAGACACAATTATCGTATATTTTCCCCTGTCATCACTCTGCTAAACAATTCATTCCCACAACACTGTCAAACAACCTAGTAGGGCTGTAATTATTATTATTATCATTATTGTTTTGTTATTGTTATTATTACTGTTATTGTAATTATTGTTATTGTTATTATTATACACAAAAATGACAGTATACACAGCAAACGAGATAACCATGCTGGGTCATCATCATCATCATCATCTTCTTCTTCGTCCTTCTCATCTTTCCTATTGCCTATTTCCTTATCTTTTTATGATTATCTCTGTGTTGCTTATACCTTATGATTTATATTGCTTGTTTTATTTAGTATCCTGGTAAGGCTTGTGCTGGTTGCTTATTTAGTATCCCAAGACTATTATTGAGGGTTATATCTTATGATTTATGAGGACTGTGTTTTATGACGATTATGATCACGATTTATCACCTGTGACTTGCATGTACACTGGGGAGACAAATTCCTTGCGTGTCCAATCACACTTGGCCAATAAATAGTTCTGTTCTGTTCTATATTCTTAACTGTTCTAAATTCTTATTCTATTCTATTCTAAATTCTTATTCTATCCTAAATTCTTATTCTGTTCTAAATTTTTATCCTATTCTATTCTAAATCCTTATTCTATTCTATATTCTTATTCTGTTCTGAATTCTTATTCTGTTCTATTCTTATTCTGTTCTAAATTCTTATTCTATTCTGAATCCTTATTCTGTTCTAAATTCTTATTCTATTCTAAATTCTTATTCTCGGTCTCTATGCCATGCCATGCCGTTCCTATTTCTAGTTGTTCTTCTTTGCATTTTTTTCCAGTCTCAACATCTGTTTTCTAACGTGGTGACCAAAACTGAAGGCAATATTCTAGCCGTGGCCTTATTATAAGGCTTTACATAGCGGTACTAATCCTTCATGTGATTTCGATTCTATGCCCCTGGTTAAACCATCAAGGATCGTATTAACTTTGTGGGCTGCTGTCACACACGGCTTTTTCGTGTTTCAATCAAACGCTGTCCTACCCTAAAAATGGTTAATAATGCCCAATTCTCCTGCATCCTTATTGAAGGAGGATTTAGGAGGAAAAATGCCGCAACTTCTCTTTGCCCAGACCAAACAATCACCTTACGTATTGCAGACCAGACCAAACAACAACCTTACATATTGCAGATCTGCTTGGATTAGAACAACACTCCCTTTATACAAATGTTTGCTCCATGTTTGTGCTTTTGCACTCTTGCACACTTATCTGCACCTATTGTGTCTGGGATGTAAACTGCGTGGAGGGAACTCCCTATGTAAGGACCATCCCCAGGTAGAATGGTTGTCCGCCATCTTCAGGCAATCCTGGGTATTGCATCAGTAGTGGGATTCAAATTTTTGTTACTACCGGTTCTGTGTGCGTGGCTTGGTGGGCGTGGTGCAGCTTGGTGGGCGTGGCAGGGGAAGGTTACTGCAAAATCCCTTTTCCGTCCCCCCAACCCATTAACCTGCTTTCCAGCTCCATTCTCCTGTACAGGGCAACCAAAGGAGACCCAGCCAATCAGCTGGGACTTGGGAGGCGGAGAATAGATGGGGGTGGGGCCAGTCAGAAGTGGGATTGGCCGGTTCTTCTAACGACTCATAATCTCCGCTACTGGTTCTCCAGAACCGGTGAGAACTGGCTAAATACCACCTCTGTATTGCATTCCTTGGATGTAGAAAGATCTAGAAACTGGGGGAGAGTTTGGTGGGTGGGTGAATTGCCTCTCTGGCGGGTTGTTGTGAAAGACATTTTGCAAAGCCAGGGGAAAGGAAAAAAAAAAACAATCCAGGAACTGTGTTAAGCCACGAAAGAGGAGCAACAGTATTCCAGGTTTCGGGGTTGAAGGCCTTTCTCAGCCCAACCAGGAGGGGCCGTGAGCTCCACACCGAGGAAACTTGGGAAGCAGGTGTTTTGCCACCTTGCCACGCCCCTTTCCCCAGCTATTTCCAACAGCTCATTTCCCCTTCCCACCATAAGAGCCGGGAGGGAGGGAGGAAGGGCAGAAGCTGCCTTTTCTCAACCTTTAATAAACTAGCAGTGTCTCTCAACCGTGGCGACTTTTAAGACTTGTGGACTTCAATTCCCCAGCCAGGTGTGGAAAAAACGGTCATAAACTTTGCTGGCTGGGGGAATTCTGGGAGTTGAAGTTATGTATCTTAAAAGTCACCACAGTTCAGAAATATTGAACTAGGATAGGGGTCTTCGAACTTGGCAGCTGAAAGACTTGGGGACTTCAATTCCCAGAATTCCTCCTCCTCCAGTCATGTCAGCTCAGGAATTCTGGGAGTTGAAGTCCACAAGTCTTAAAACTTGCCCAGGTTTGAGACCCTTGTGACTGATAGATAGATAGATAGATAGATAGATAGATAGATAGATAGATAGATAGATAGATAGATAGATAGATAGATAGATAGATAGGAAAATAGGTAGGTAGGTACGGAGAGAGAGAGAGATGATAGATAGATAGGTGATAGATCAGGGGTCTTCAAACTTGACATCTTTAAGACTTGTGGACTTCAACTCCCAGAATTCCTCCTCCAGTCAGGTTAGCTCAGGAATTCTGGGAGTTGAAATCCACAAGTTTTAAACTTGCCAAATTTGAAGACCCTTGAACTAGGAGATAAAAATTATAATATGACCTCTGTGTTGGGGACGGTAGCTCCTCTCCTTACGTACCTCGCAGCCCAGGTCCTGGCTGGGGCCCATGGGAGCTGGAATCCCCCAGCCAGTGAAAGGACAGGGACCCTCCAACCCCCATCCTTTGAGAAAAGCTGCCTGCCTGCCAAAGCCTTCCTGGTGGGCGATGCCTCGTCTGGCAGAGGTGAGTGCCAATGGGTTCAGGTCTGAACAAGGCTCTCCCCCTTCCAGGCAGGGCCGGGCCTTGGTGCTCCTCCCCATCGCACAAACAGCGAGGAATCCCTGCCACAGAGCACAAAGGGCCCTTGTGTGCGGCAGGCAGCGCTGCCTTCTCTCCAGCGGCCGCCGGCCCAGGTGAGCCCAAAAGAGAGAGCAGAAGACAAACTGGCTTGGAAGGAAAACGGCTCCCAAGGAAGAACTTTGGTGGGCACGGACGGTCGGGGAGGGCGAATTTAGGGTCCCCCTATCCAACTACACCTTTGTAGTTCAGCTAGTCCTTGACCTGACCCAAACCGAGCCCAACGTTTCTGCCCCCGAAGTGAAACCTTTGCTAAGAGCCCAGTTTGGCCACCTGTCTGGCCACGGTTTTGAAGTGAAATCAATGCCGTTTGGTTGGGAAGGGGGTTCCCTCCACAACAACCATCTAGCATCCAGGAGGGCAGCAAAATTAAGAAAAACGAATTTGGCTCCTTGTGTTGCAAAAGTACGTCAGACCTGCTGGCAATGGGGTCTCCAACTTCGGCCACTTAAGCCTGGCGGACTGGAGGATTCTGGGAGTTGAAGTCCGCCAGGCTTAAGTGGCTGAGGTTGCAGCTGGCTGGGGAATTCTGGGAGTTGAAGTCCGCCAGGCTTAAGTGGCCGAAGTTGGAGACCCCTATCCTAGGGCAGCAGCTCCTGTCTAACCGTGGCCGATCCTTAAAAGTTTGGACCCCATTTAGGTGGGACTGGGAAGCCCCCAAGAACGGCCAGCATGGGAGTCGAGAAACCTGCTGAAACCTTGTAACTCTGGAGGAAACAGCCTGCCCAGGTTCACCAACCGAACTCTGCTGAAAGGAGGCTCCACCTCTGAGTGTATGCGCCACACCCTGAATTCTTTCATTTCTCCTGCCGTTTTCACACAGGAGGACTTCAGCAGGGTGCCTCCCCAACCTGGGAACCCAAAGCCTGTGAGGCTCCTGGCAGGGAAAGGAACTCAGCTTCAACCATAACCGTTTAAACAGCTTCTCCATTTAGAGCAGGTGAGAGGTGCCAGCTTTCCCGCTGCCAACTTTCCAGAAATTGGGGAAATCTAGGAACCACCTCTCGACCCTGTCGGAAGGATGGGGGGGGAGGGCACAGGCCAGGGACCCCAACTCTCAGCCAGGCCCACCAAAGAGCTGTTATGGCAGGGGTCTTCAAACTTGACAAGTTTAAGACTGGTGGACTTCAACTCCCAGAATTCCTGAGCTGACATGACTGGAGGAGGAATTCTGGGAGTTGAAGTCCACCAGTCTTAAACTTGCCAAGTTTGAAGACCCCTGATCTATCACCTATCTATCACCTCTTTCTCTCCGTACCTACCTATCTACCTACCTCTATCTCTATCTATCTATCTATCTATCTATCTATCTATCTATCTATCTATCTATCTATCTATCTATCTATCTATCTATCTATCTATCTATCTATCTATCTATCAACTATCACAAGAGTCTTCAAACTTGGCAAGTTTAAGACTGGTGGACTTCAACTCCCAGAATTCCTGAGCTAACCTGACTGGAGGAGGAATTCTGGGAGCTGAAGTCCACAAGTCTTAAAGCTGTCAAAGTTTGAAGCTCCCTGTGTTATGGCAAGCAAAGAAGAGAATAGGATGGTTTGTCGTTGTTTCAAGGCCTGGCTGCAGGATTTGGGTTTGGCCAGTCTAGGAAAAGAAGGACCAGGGGGAACAGGAGAGCAGCCTTCCAGTTCCATTTGAGGGGCTGCCCCAAAGAAGAGGGAGTCAAGCTATTCTCCAAAGCCCCTGAAGGCAGGACAAGAAGCAACGGATGGAAACTAATCAAGGAGAGAAGCAACCTGGAATTAAAGAGAAACTTCCTAACATTGAGAACAATTAACCAGTGGAACGACTTGCCACCAGAAATTGTAGGTGCTTCATCACTGGAGGTTTTTAAGAAGAGACTCGACAGCCACTTGTCTGAAATAAATAGGGAGTCCTGCTTGAGCAAGGGGTTGGACTAGAAGACCTCCAAGGTCACTTCCAGCTCTCTATTCTAATTCTGCCGAGGTTGACAAACACTGGATTGGATTTCAAAAGGGCTCTTCTGGCATTTTACAGGTAATCCTCCACTTACAAGTTCATTTAGCGACCGTCCAAAGTTACCACCACCCCTGAAAAAAGTGGCTTATGACCATTTTTCACATTTACGACCGTTGCAGCATCCCCCATGGTCGTGCGATCAGAATTCAGACGTTTGACAAATTCTGACTCACACTGATGATTCCTGACCCAATAAGTCAAGTCGATGGGGGGATCCTGATTCATTTAACAACCATGTGGCTCACTTAACAAACGCAAGGATTCACTTCACAGCCACAAAATGCGGGCAAAACTCACCTATAACAAGTGCTTCAACTTGGCAACATAAACTTTGGGCTCCCTTGCGGTCGTAACCCGAGGACTACCTGTATACAAGCCAAAGCGAGGAGGATGCAATAGGAATAGGAAGGCTTCTCTGCAATCAGGGAAGAATGACACCTGTCAATTGGCTATGTCACAGGGGCTGAGTTCCTGTCTCGCCAAGGCACACTCTTCACACAAACGCATCCCTCTCCTCTTTCGTTCCACAACTTATTAAGGCTGCGGTTGAAAACTCTGGGAATTGGAAACCACACAACCGGAGGGCAGCCAGGTTGGAGAAGTCTGTTGTAAGCCCACGGGTTTTAAGCCACGACGACAAAGTTTACACAATGTGTGCGAAGCCAACCTAAAAACTTATATAGCACTTTTGCCCTGACTGGCACGAAAGCTGAGACACCAGACAAGCCTTGGGTGGATATTTTATTTTCTTGCTGGCGGAGTGAGTAAGGGAGCAAATTAGGTGAGTCCTTCCCACTGAATGAAGAACTAGAATGAGAGTAACAGATCTACGGGAGCGATCTGGTTGAAAGCCACCGAACGCCAACGGACTCTGTTCGTTTTCTCACTGCAAATGATTTGGACATCTAAGCGTTACGTAAGCATGACAAGAAGTTGCAACGTCTATGTCCAATTGCGGAACCCAAGGTGCCCTAGGAGCACCTATCAACTCGCCACGGACTCAAAAGATACGTCACAGAAGGACTGCCGTCAAAATATAAACCGAGGGACGGAAGGAAGCTTTTGCGAAACCAAGATGGGATCTCAAAGCGGCGCAATTCGATGTGGCCAAAGTGGGGAAGGGGCTTCCTTGCCTCTTCGGACAGCCTCCAAGAAGAGCCTTTTGCCATTCATTCACCCCCTGGGTTTCTAAAACCAGGACAATTCGAGAGCAGAAGCTGCTTTGTGTAAGCAGGGTTGGTTATAATTTGGATGAGCTAGTTGCGGCTTAGCGCGTTTTATGGCTCTAGCCGGTTGGGTTGCCTTAAGATCCAATCTATCTTGCAAGGAGCCAGAAAGCAGGTAATTGGTTTAAGTAAGGCTTTAAGTGACAGCCACTTAATAAGCTGTGCTCTGGTTTCCTTGCCTTTGGATTGGCGTGAACTTCATAGGAAGGAGCCCTGTAATTTTGTAAACAGGGGCAAATGTACAGAATTTGATCAAGCAAGCTCCTGTAATCTCGTCCCATGTTCCCATCTCAAAGGAGGATGGGTTCGCGCGTTCCCCTTAAAGCTCCTTGGCTCCCGAATTTATTTTATTTTTTTTTTCTCTCTCTTTTCCCTTTGTCATTCAAGTCTCACTGTAAACGTGAGCTCAACACACCAGGTTCCTAAAACTCTGGTTTTAATGCAGGGTGGTGAACACGCCCTTGTTATCCACAACCCACAAACGGACAGCACGTGACGCATTTCAAAGTTGGGAAACGATCCTTTCGGCTTGCAAAAGAAAGCCGTTTAAAACAAAAAAACAAATCCACAGTGGACCGAAGGGATGGGAGGAACACATAACGGATGAAAAGGAAGCAGGCAAAACGACCACAACGTCTAAGGCTTCCAAACCACTCACAAACATCGCTGGGCGGAAAAATAAAAAAGAGAAACATTTCTCTTTTTTGGCTTCACCGTCCTCAAAGCTGCGTTCAAGCAGAGCATCAGGGGAAAGGAACTCACCAGTTTCCGGAGCGTGCCTTCGTCCATGTTCAGGAGCACCTCTTCGGACATGTTGCCGGATTCTGCCCTCAGGGGCCCCCCACTCCTCCTTCTGTCCAAAGAAGCCGGCCGGGCACAGAAAGGAAGGAAGGTCCCACCAAAAGTTAGTTCAGGGTCGGAACGGATGGAGCCCTGGAAGCAAACACGGTCCAGCGGGTCAGGCAGAGGGCGCATCAGGCAACCAATCCCAGGACCTCCAAGCCAAGAGGGCCTCCACTCCCCTGTTTTAAACTCCCAAGGAAAATCGGAGTTTCCTCCCTCTCCGCCCGATTCCTCGACTTTTCAGGGGGATGGAAACCCAGCCGGGCTTCCTTAGGGCATCCCAGGAGTTGTTTGCCACCCAAGCCAGAGTTCTGGTGACTTCACTGCCAGCTGCTTGCCCAACAGGGCTCCAATTAGCACGCTTTGGCACCCGCGAAAAGTCCCTGGCATTCCTCCCCTGCAAACGCACCAGGTGAGGCATGCCCCAAGACTGCAGAGGAGGAAGGGATGAAGGAAATGAGATGTGCACGGCTTCTGTAGAATCAGCTCACTCTGCTCTTCGGCTGCCTGCCTTGCAGGAGAGTGGCACATGGGCTACGTGGGAGCAGGGAGGGGACGCAACGCCAAGCCAGATGCCCCCTCCCACGCTTCATTATTGGATGTCATGCTACAGGAAATGTTTCATCCGGATCCAGGGCCCTTTACCCTGGTATGCAACCAAGTCTCATTTTAATGCACGCTGATTAAAATGTACATTTAAAGTGACAATAAAGTTAAATCTATTCTTCATTCCATTATTCTATTCTAATTATTACCAGATCAATCATTTCTTCTCTGTCATGCCATGTTCTATTTCTATTTGCTTTTCTTTGCACTTTTTCCAAAGTCTCAACATTATTCTATTCCATTCTATACTAATTCTATTCTATTCCTATTCTATTCTGCATTCTATTCTATTCTATATTCTAGTCTATTCCTATTTCTATTATATTCTTAATTGTTAATGCCAATGGGCCGCACCCGCCCAAGTTCAGCTGATCCTTTCTCCCACCCGCGTGCGACTCCCAGCCTCCTAGATCCACAGGGCACCCCACTGCTGACCGACAGGTCCTGCCCACACAAACCACGCTGCCCTGGACACGCATTCACACAACCCTCTAAACCCGTGCATGCCAATCTCCGCCGACCGTGCAAGGGAACCCGCTGGATCCTCAGCCAGCCAGCCAGCAGAGGCTCGGGTGGATCCCAACACGCCCACCCACCCAGATCCCCGCTGCCACGCCGCCAGCTCCTCCTCCTCCTGCCCCTCCCCAACCGGGCGACCCTCTTCCCAACCCCCCTTAATCCGGATCAAGAATGGGCTCCCCGGATCCCAATCTGGATCGGTTCGACATACCTCGCCCGGCCGCGCAGAGCCATCCAGAGACGCAGCAGCGCAGACACCGAGCGACTCAGCCCGCCCGCTGCGGATCCCAACTCGGCTCTGGACTCAGCCGCGCAGCGCAGCGAGGAGCCAGCCTTCCCGGAGCACCGCCCCCCTCTCCCTCAAATTAGCCAATGGCAGGGCGCGCCTCCACCCGACGTTCCCGGCCGCGCCCCTTTCATTCCCTATCATTGGTCGGTTTCTAACCGTCGGTCCGCCTCCTTGAGGCTGGGCGCGCTTGGCAGGTTGGGAATTGTCGTTTCTGGCGTGCTCTTTCCTTGGCGGGCGGGGAGGCTGGCCGGGGGTGCAGTGGAGGGCGGGAGGGGAATCAAACAGCCGTGGCTTGTATAGTGAGTTTCTCAAACGGGGAATAAAGCCTTTGGCTTGCATATCTGAAATGGCCTTGGGTCTCCTGCTTGAGTTGGGGTTGGACTAGAAGACCTCCAAGGTCCCTTCCAGGTCTCATATTCTATAAATATTCTGTAAATATTTAGGGTCTCCTGCTTGAGTGCAGGGTTTAACAGATAATCAGAGTTGGAAGGGACCTTGTAGATCATCTAGTCCAACCCCGAGACCCTACACCATTTGACAAATGGCAGTCCAATCTCTTCTTGAAAGTCTTCAGGGATGGCGCTCCCACAACTTCCGAGTTGGACTAGAAGACCTCCAAGATCCCATCCAGCTCTATTCTCATTGATTGATCGCCCCCAAACTTGCAAGAGACGTTTCGAGCATTCAGATCTTGGAGTCGAGCCCTCGCTGACCGCATGGATTTCATCCAGACTTTCCTTTTGGCAGCAGCAAAGAAGTCGGCTGCCCCTGCCTTTCCAGGAGCCTTTTTTAAAATATAAAAATAAAAATTCCCAGTCTTGGTCTCCCAAGTCCAACCAAGGTTGGCCACGTGTGCCACGTGCGTGGGAGCCCAATTTGTCTTGCTTGCTCCTTGACCAACCTCCTTCTCTGTAACCCTTGGAAAAAAAAACGGCGGTAGATTTATGGTTGACTGGAAACCCCTTACAGTCTGTTTGCATAAAACGGGAAAAAATGCATTTATGATTTGAGGTTTTGAGGATTGGTGGGGGAAAAAAACCCTGGATAATAAAAAGAGTGAACTTTCGTTGGTTGGTAATCATAGCGTAAGAGATCCCGTTGTAATTGTCTGCCATTATATTTGCTGCAAAGGAAATTGGAAACTTCTGCTTCTTTCTTCCTTTAATACTTACTGCTTTTCTTCTTTTTTACTTACTGCTTTCACTCTTTACTACTTTGTGTTACGGTAGCCAACTTCTGTAAAACTATATATGTGGTTTTTATATTTATTACTGATTCTGAGAGTTGGGGAGGGGTGCTGCTATTTTCCGGTGGCTCCGTAAAGAGGGCAGCAGATAAGAGAGAGAAATCCAGTTACAAGCAGCCTGAAATGATTTAAGTCGCCTTTGGTGACCCTGGACTTAGGCTGTTTATTCTGTGTCTGGTGGAGACAATGCGTTTTTTGTAGCACGACTCTCTCCAGAAAGGAAACGAAGGAGCGGATGGCAAGCTAAGAGACAGCACTTCAGATCTGAACGAGCGACCAAGAGGAGAGGGGAAATCTAAAAACATCCTGGAACATAAGGAACAACAATGGCCTGGATTTGTCCACGAAGTCTCCAGGATCTGAGTTTTTATTTATTGATTGATTTGATTTGTCAATCGCTTACAGCAAGGGTCTTCCAACTTGGCAAGTTTAAGACTTACTTGTAGACTTCAACTTTCAGAATTCCTGCGCTAACATGATTGGAGGAGGAATTATGGGAGTCGAAGTCCCCAAGTCTTAAAGCTGTCACGTTTGAAGACCCTTGGCTTACAAGATAATAGATACAAGAATAAACATGAGTAAGAATACAGGAAATAGGTAGGAATAAATAGGGACAATAGGACAGGGACGGTAGGCATGATGGTGCGCTTATGCACATCTCTTACAGACCTCTTAGGAATGGATATTCTCTCCCTTTCTCTCCTCCCTCCATTCTTTTCTCTCCTTCCTCCCTCCATTCTTTTCTCTCCTTCCTTCCTTCCTTCCTTCCTTCCCCTTCCCTGCTCTCCTTCCTTTACCCTTCCTTCTTTAATTTTTTATTTTATTTATTTGATTTGTCAATCGCTTACAAGATAATAGGTGTAAGAATAAACATGAGTAAGAATACAGGAAATCGGTAGGAATAAATGGGGACAATAGGACAGGGATGGTAGGCACGATGGTGCATTTATGCACACCCCTTTCAGACCTGTTAGGAATGGGGTGAAGTCAATAATGGATAGTTTAAGGGTAAAGGAGTAGGGGTTGAGGATGTAATAACAAAGTCAGGTAGTGAGTTCCAGACATTGACAACTCTGTTGCTGAAATCATAAGTTTGGAGTTCTGCAATCAAGTTTGGAGCGGTTTGCACTGAGTTTATATCTGTTGTGTGCTCTTGAATGCAGCATAGCGGGCCTCTCTCCCTCTGCATCCCAGAATAAAATGCACTTCCGCTTGAGCCCTACCTGCTGGATTCCCCCAGCACAGCTTACCTGGGGACTGAATTAACCCATCTTCTGCATTTGCACAATCAGCGGGACAACAGACTAACCTAAAGCAGAAAGGATTGCCTTGCCCTGCTCCCCCTCCCATTGCTAAAATGTCTCTGAGGGCCTCACCCCCCACCCTCTTGCTTGTGCCAGCCGCATCTCTAAACAGAGACACAAAGGGGCTTGGCGAGGACCCCACCCTGGAACAAAGTGATAAAGAGGGGCGGTATTGCTGAGCGCCTCACAGAGAGCAGATTTTGTGTTTTGGAAGGAAGGAAGGAAGGAAGCCAGTTCAGAGAGGAAAATATCTCCAGTCTGGAAAATGTGGCAAATCCAGACATTTGCTTCTCGATTCATCTGAATTGCGTTTGGGTTTTCTGTGCCGTCAAAGTTAACTTGTATGCAGTGCTTAAATGCTTCCATAAGCATTTCCCATTTGTGACTGTATGACTGAATTGCTTGTATCCTTACGATTTATATTGACTGTTTCCTAGTATGATTTGATTGCTTATTTGTACCCTGTGACTATCATTAAGTATTGTACCTGATGATTCTTGACGAAATGTATCTTTTCTTTTTATGTACATTGACTGCATATGCACCAAGACAAATTCCTTGTGTGTCTAATCACACTTGGCCAATAAAGAATTCATTCATTCATTCGTAATCTCTATTCCTCATGCTGAAGCATCAATGTGGCCAGCATATGTACTTATGCATGAAGAAGACACATTGTTGTGCAGTTCATCTGTGGACACAGTGCTGATTCTGCAGCCCCAATCTGGCACAATGGGAGCACTGGAAGTGCATGGTTGTAGTAACTGTGGGTGTTATTCTTTGATGTCGCTCACGGTTTTCTGTCTTCAAAACTGATGGACGCTTCCAGCAGGGGGCTGGACTAGAAGGTCCCTTCCACCTCACTCATTCTTATTCTAATTCATAGCCTCCAGGGTTTGTCAATAGGTGCTGTCACCAGGACCAGCTTCTAGTTCCATTGACTGGATGTCACAATGACATAGGGCAAGGATCTTCAAACTTGGAAGTTTATGGACTTCAACTCCCAGAATCCCTGAGTTGACATGACTGGAGGAGGAATTCTGGGAGTCCACACATCTTAAAGCGGTCAAGTTTGAAGACCCCAGACCCCATCTTCAAACTTGTGTGGTCGACTTTGAGGTCTCTTCCCAAATTCCAGGATACTACGGAGATTTGTTTCTCAACACCAGCAGTTTGAAGATGGGTGGGAATTCTGGGAGTTGAAGTCCACACCCTTCAAGTGCCAAGGTTGGGAAACACTCCTAGAGAGCAACTGGTGAGGCATACGGTGGTCATCCATTCTGATGATGCATCTGACCCGTCTCATCTGAGCTTTGATCATCAGGAACTCCATGCTGGAGGACTCCACACGATCCAAGACTGGAGACAAAGATGGAGAGCATCCGGGAGAAATTTCTCCAGTGGTTTGATGTGCCTTCAGAACGAGAGTCCAACACTCACATTCAATAGGAAGGAAAGAATAACCATGGCTTTGCGGAGATGTAGATGTCTCAATTGAGCACTCTAGGATGAAGCTGCCCTGGTGCCTGGCTGGTCTTTGTGATCCTGGAGTCAATTGCTTTGTTGTCCAAAGGCCATCATCGCTCAAGGGGATCTTGCCAAATATTTGAAGTTGTTTACCTTTGTCAGCTGGGTGTCAAGCACTGCGGTTTTAGGTTTTAGATTTTATGAGCTTAGTGTTTGGCACAAGCTACAAAAATACATCAGTATTGTTCAGGTCGACAGGCAAGCCGAAGAGCATAGCAGCCTCAGAGAATTTGTTCATCATCCACTGTAGATCACTGTCTAGAGTTTGAAATATCCATACGGACAAAATGTTTGAAATATTTTTTATTTAACAGTTTGAAAAGGCCAGTCTAGAGAAAAGAAGGACTAGGGGGTGACATGATAGCAGCTTTCCAATATTTGAGGGGCTGCCACAAAGAAGGTGGGGGGTGTTTCAACTTATTCTCCAAAATACCAGAAGGCAGAAGAAGAAACAATGGATGGAAATTAAACCAGGAGAGAATCAACCTGGAATTAAGGAGAAACTTCCTAACAGGGAGGGCAATTAACCAGGGGAACAGCTGGCCTCCAGAAGTTGTGGCTGCTTCCAACACTGGAGGACTTTAAGAAGAGACTGGACAGCCACTTATCTAAAATGGTGTGGGATCTCCTGCCTGAGCAGGGGGTTGGACTAGAAGACCTCCAAGGTCCCTTCCAACTCCATTCTGATTGATTGAAATAGCCATCCAGACAAAACATCTGGGCAATTTATTTATTTGGTTTGTTAATTGCTTACAAGATAATAGGTATAAGTAAAAACATACTTATGTATACATATAAGAAAAATAAAAAAGAAACAATAGGACAGGGATGGTAGGCACATTGGTGCACTTTATTAAGCCAGCCTGGCTGGCTTTAAGAGGTGGGAATGTAATCGGCCTGACCATTTTCCTTTGGCATCTCCTTGTCCCAAGAAAAGTTTAAGCCGATGAAGGATTTCTCTTCATCCGTTTTCTACAGCCCCCCTTTAGGCGTCAGGATAGTTAACTGAATATTTCTCCCCTCCTTCCTTTGCTGTTGGCTTTTGAGCTCTGTTTATTTGTCTTAAGTATTTTAAAGAAGCTTTGAAGACAACTTTGAAGACAGAAGTGAGAGACAGAGAAAACACATTCGAAGATGAGTCGAATGCTCAGAAGAAGAGAGGATCAAAGAAAACTTATTTGGTCAAATGTTTCATTAATCAAAGGCCAACTTGAAGGATTCCATCCTGCTTGGCGAGAAACAGGTAGGAGCAATGAAGTGGTACCCCTTTTTTTTAAAAAAAAAGAGTTTGGCTGATTTTTTTCTGGGACTGCCGTATTTGGCCAAACTCAAATGCAGGTGTTAGATGACGGCAGGATACCTAATGTGGAGCTGCCCCAGATGGTCGTCCAAAGCCTACCGCAACTGCAAATCAGTGCAACTGAGATGTTAGCTTGTGAGAAGATCAGAATGCAAAATTCCACTTTTTAAAGGTCAGCTGAAGAAGCTCCTTGGATGAGAAGTGAAATGTCTTCAAAGAAAAATCAGAAAAGTCCAGTTGCCTTTTGAAAAAACCACCTTTTGGGACAATAGTGGGTGATCTGGATGACTGAGAATCTCCATAGAGATTGCCCACTTGGACCCAGCAGGTCGCAGTTGAGTCCGTGCAGATTCCTACATTCTCAAAAGCAGGAACCCAATGCAAACTTTACGGGAATTTCCTGGCTCCTTCAGTTTATCTAAGGTTGAAAGTCTGGCAAGGACTGGTGGGGTTTGCTCACCTGCCACAGGTAAATGCCTCTCCCCATCTGATAAACACCAAGTCCTGCCTCCCCCTGCATGACTGGACAACTGTCAGCTAAGTGCTGCCCAGGGATTGAAACTCTCCCTGCAGTTTGCATTTCTTTCCCCTTGTGATTCATCCTTTAACAGTCTTAGCTGAGACGTTAGAACATTCCGTATGTTTGCTGGTTAGCTTCAATAATCAACTGTACATTTCTTCCGGATGATAACAAAAAGATAGCTCTAAGTCTTTCTCCCCCACTCCTTGCTTATTAGCCTGGGCTTTGGAATTGGGACCTGTTTACCAATGTATTTTTATCAAGAAAATGTCCTTGACTTACAACAATTCATTTAGTGACCGTTTCAAAGTTATAACGGCACTGAAAAAAGTGACCCAAGACCCATTTTTCACAAGACCTTCGTAGCACCCCCATGGTCATGTGAACAAAATTCAAATGCTTAGCAACTGGTTCATATGTATGACTTTCATGCAATCCCCTTTCTGCGACCTTTTGACAAGCAAGATCTATTTCTTTTTATTTTATTTGTCAGTTGCTTACAAAATAACAGGTATTAAGTATAAACATAGTTATGAATACATGGATACAAGTAAGAAAAATAAAAGAAACAATAGGACAGGGACGGTAGGCACGTTGATACGCTTATGCACGCCCCCTACAGACCTCTTAGGAAAGGGGTGAGGTCAATAGTAGACAGTCTAAGGTCAATGGGGAATCCAGATTCACTGAACAAGCCTGTCACTAATTTATCGACTGCCGTGAGAATTGGCAGAGATTTTATTCTGCGGTGCCTTTGGTACCCCGTGGTTTCTTCAACCCAGGAGAGGGTCAAGGTTTGCAGGAGACACTTTCCTGCATCCAGTTGGCCATGCGAACACAACTGTTGGTGTTTATGAATTCCACCCCTTCTCTCTCCAGCCTCCCCAGCAGCCTCTTGGCTGTCCCTACTTCCAAATTAGAAGACATCACCTGGAAGGATTTTCCCCTGGAGGTCACCCTTTGGGGTGGGAGGGAGGGAGGTTGAACGAAAGTCTGGGCAGGGGGTGGTTTTCCTGAAAAGTGGAAGATGTGAGCATCCAAGGATCAGTTGCGTAACTGTTGAGGGGACCCAACTGTCAGAATTTTGAACCTGGGTCACAAGAAGCAGAAAAGTAGAAACCCAGAACTTAAGAAACTGGTTGTAAGTTGAAGAACTCCCTATCCTACTCTTGCTTTCTCCTTCTTGCTTTATGATTTCTCAATAAAGAAACAATTCACATTTAAAGATAAGTAGGCATAATAAGCTGGCTGGGGAGTTCCAGGAGCTGAAATTCACACATTTACAAATGATCGAGGTTGAGAAATGCTACTTTAGTAGATGACATCCTGGTTTTTGAGATTTTTTTTTTTTTTTGCACCAGGCCAGATCAAGGAGTATGGTTTCTGCTGCGTGGCACATTCAGCACCACTCTGGATTGGGTCCTTATTTGCAACCAACTCTGGGAAAGATGCCTTTTGTATTTCACTTGGCTGGGCTGCTTCCTGGCCATCTTAAAACAGCCTAGGCAGCTTTCCATCCAAACATTTATATTAAAAGCTGTCTCCATCCTTCTCCGTCTGCTGTGCCAAGTCACAATCCTGAGGGGTGGGGTGGAGGGAGGTGACTCTTTCCAACTGTTAGAATGGTCTGTGGTGGGTTTGTTTTGGGCCTTGCCCAAAATTCAGGTCGGGCCTCACCCACCAATTCATCATGCACCCCTCTGCAAATCCAGAGTCTTAGATAAGTCCTTTGGTGTAGATTTGGACAGAAGGGAAACATGTTTGGTTAAAGAGAAAAGTTGTTTCTGGAATGAAAAAACAAACAAACATGGCCTGGGAATTTTGCTCCCCTGGGCTGCCCTTCGCAGAAAACCCCAAATTTGGGTGTAAACCTGACTCGCTATATGTCAGCACTGTCCCAGGACGCAGGGCCCAACCTGGGCTCCTTCTGGGGAGGCTGAGAAATAGAATTGCCCACCCCTTTTCTTGGCTGGATTCAGTCTGGGACAAAGTGGGGATATCTCAGAATGGTTAACGAACACCTGGAAAGGTTGCCCCATTTGGCTCTGATCATTTCTCATGATCAGGATATAAAACCTAATTTCCCATATATATTAAACCCTACATTCAGATTATTAGCAAGCAACAGCGGTTGCAATTACAAGACATGCAAACCTAGGTTAGCTTATTGTGCTAGCCTGATCTGCACAATATGTTCAAATAATGCTTAGGTGCATACAGCACCCTGAACCACAACTGTAGGGTCCCAAAGATTGAAATCCTTCCATTCTCCATCATTCAGTCAAAATGGAAGAAACATCTCGGATGAGAAGCGAACCGCCTTCAAGCAAAACAAGAAAAGTCCAGTTGCCTTTTGAAAGAAATCACCTTTGAGACAACCGTGCCCCGACAGCTGAGTATATCTCCATAGACACAACTACACCGCTTCTAGTTGGCTTCAACTGGCGTTTTGTAAATCAAGCAAGAGTTTGGCACAGTTGATCTTACCTATCGTTAGGTCAACTTCCTTGGACAGATAAGCAGAATTTGTTATCTGGGACACAGGCTCAACATCCATTTGTTCTTACAAAGTGTGAACAGATGTTTTGTTGGTCCAATGCAAAATGCCAGCGTGATCCACACCCAGTCGCAACAGGCAGGCTGGCTGCCAAGGCACCTTTTATTGATCAATTGTTAGCCTAATTCTCCTGCCAAACCCTGCAGATAGTGAAGAGAGACTCTTGCTCTCTAACTTTCCTGGCGTAGCTCTTTGCAGTCAGACTGTGCCCAGAAACACTTTGCTGGCAGGAGAGACTTTTCCCCATTCAGATTGAACTTATTTAGAGGGTTTGAAGGACTGCTTAATGGGGAAAGAGTGAAAGTCCCTTCACAAGGAGAAGAGGTAGAAACAAAAGATAGCAATAGCACTTAGCCTTATGTGCTGCTTCATAATGCTTTACAGCCCCCTCCAGGCGGTTTGCAGAGTCAGAATCTTGCCCTCCACAATTTTGGGTCCTCATTTTACCGACCTTGGAGGGATGGAAGCCTGAATCAACCTTGAGTTAGTGAGAATCAAACTGCTGGCAGTTGGCAGAATTAGCTTGCAATACTGCATTCTAACCACTGTACCAATCAGTGGGCTCTCAATCAGTGTTGTTTTTAGGAAGCAAAAAGCCAAGTTGACCCATTGAGCTAAGTCATGGCTTTTTGGTCATGATTTAGTGAATAAACTATTAGCAAAGTTTGGGGGGGGCGGGGAACTGAGCCATAAACCACACCTTCTTTCCCACAATGGCTGGATTCACACAATGGCAGAGTCCTGAACTCGATGAATGATCGGAGGGCTTAGTGTACCAAGCAGGACAATGAGAGACAGCAAAGAAACAATTAGTGGCCAGAAAGAGAAAAATAAAGAATAGGGATATTTAAAATTCCTTAAAATGACCAAGGTACTTGAATACACAGCCCATTTATGTGGTTTTTAAAAATTGCTATTGTACAATTTCTCCCTGTGCTAAATTATCCCCACAAGAAGGCAACTTATTTTAAAAAGGGCCCTTTTAAGAGGTGGACGACATTCATCTCTAAAATGGTTTTTTTATTTCATGTTTTATTTTTAGCTTTAAAAAAATATTTGGGCTTTATATCTTAATTTTCTTTAAAAAATCTGTTGAAAGTTTATTTTTGGAGAAAAAAAACTATTTCAATTTAGCGGAAAAGGGGAAAAAGATTTCTCTCCTTTCCATTTGTTTCCCAACCGAAAAAGTTTTCCTTCAATGAATTTGAAAGTTTCCTCCAGCTGTTGCGGAACCATCTGGACTCCGTATTGCTGAGTCTGCTTATTGTAGTTGTTTTACTCAATTTCATTTGCCAATATTCTGTACAATGACCGGAAATCTCCCCATTTCAGACTGGCCAACCTCCTTACAAGTCATCAGGCATCCACAGTAATTTGAAGGACAAGATCCAGTTGTCACTGCAAGCTCTCCAGCTGTGTGAATTGAGAAGTTGCAGCTGTTCTTCTTCACTGTCCCTTTTCAGCAATCTGTAGGAACTTGGGAGAAGACTGCTGGCTGGGAGGTGAGAGAATGGATTAGGTTGACCCAGGTTGGGTATGTCACAAAAAAATGTTGATATAATTGTCCCTTGGAGCTCAGCGATTCTGGGGACCCAGAATCAGAAGAGAGCAGGAAGGGACATTGGAGGTCTTCTAGTCTCAAGCAGGAGATCCTATACTGTTTCAGACAAGTGACTGTCCAGTCTCTTCTTAAAAGCCTCCAGTGATGGAGCACCCACAGCTTTTGAAGGAAAGCCATTAATTGTCCTCACTGTGAGAAATTTCCTCCTTAATTCCAGGTTGCTTCTCTCCTTGATGAGTTTCTATCCCTTGTTTCTTGTCCTGCCTTCTGGTCCTTTGGAAAACAAATCTTGCTTTAACAGCACCATTGACTTATTCATGACTGGTTCAGTCATCCAGACAGGGCAAATTGCGATGGCATCTTTTCTGCCAGCTGAAGAATCACAGGAAGTGTCCCAAGAATCCTCCTACAAGAGGGTTACCACTTAATAAGGAAATAGCAACTCCGTCTTGGAGTAGGGGAGGCCCTCGCCTTGCCCGAAGACCTGCAGTTGTGGGGAGAACAGGTTTTCAAGTTCTCCTTTTTAGGATCTCCCCCTGGGGTCCTTTGTCTTTTCAATGGGAGAAACTCTGCTTTTGTAAGTTGTCATGTTCTCCCTCTGGAGCTGCCAGCTAGAGCTTTACTCTCAGGAAACTGGCTTTTGCTCCCATTGCTGAGCCCTGACTCACCATAGTGACTCATTGCTTAGCAGAGGCTCCGGAGGGCCAGCCAAAGGCATCTGGAAGGAGTGCCAGCTCCATAGGTGCAGATGTTGATGGTGGAACAGAAGGTGGAAAAGCCCTCTCCATGCTCAGTACGCCCTTTCCACCATATGCATCTGGCACACCAATTGCCCTGCCGTGTCTCTTTCTTAAGTACAGGTTGTCCTCGCTTTACAACTGTTTTTATTTAGCGACCGTTCAAAGTAGCAAAGTTTGTAAATTCAAGAGGTTTGTTCCACAGTTTTTCCCATGGTGTTGGTTTTGTGACTGTACCACGGAAGAGGAGCCAATCTTTCCATGATGTTGGTAATCAAGAAAATGGAGGGAATTATTTGAAAATGGGCCTCTCCCTAAAACCTTTCTGAGCAGATCATAATGATGGCTTAGCAGCTGCCCTTTGGACTAAATGGAGACGATCACAGGTGGCTTCCAATTTAGAGGAAGTAAAAGCTGTTGTTCCATCAGGCAATGTTTACATCCTTATTTGAATCTGGTGCCTTTGCAAGCTCACAACATTGTTTGCATAAGTGTTTGATGATGTATGTCTAGTCACACTTTGCTTTTCAGCTGGCAGCCTGGACCTCCTCTCCTTCCTCTCCGATTCTTTCATTGCTCATATTATCTCTCATTCCTCATATGAATGCATATAAGCTAATATAGAAGGGGGGGGGGAGAATGACATTGCCATAGGTGTGTACTACACGCCACTCAACCAAGCAAAACAGAAGAACTTTTTGCCAATCAATTAACTAATGTGTTCAGGAAACAAACCACAGTAGTAAAGGGGGAACTTTAACTACCCTGACATCAACTAGGAGACAAACTCTGCACCAAATGGGAGATCAAACATTATTAATAGGTGCCAATACTGCAATATCAAATATAAGCACTAACATACTGCAAGAAGCAAACCAACTAATGTACAGCACAGCTGACAAGGAAGAAACGGTACAGTCTGGGCACAGATATGAGATAATCCAAAGAAATACAGCAGGAACACAGCTTGGTTAAGGGAGATGGATAAGAGTAAAAAAGATGGAATGAAAGAACTTATAATAACAGCAGAAATGGCGGAGAAAAGGGCATAGAATTGGTCAGCACCAGGTGAAAATGAATTGTATGGATTTTGGTTGAAACAATGCACTAGCCTATGCCCTAACTGATGTGATAGCTGGTCTACAGCAATGGAGAGGAGTTCTCTCGTGTAAGTCTACTCTGGTTAGACCCTATGTAGCTTTTGAGCTCAGAGGAGGTCAGCCAAGGGTTGAGATGATGAGTAATAAGTACTGTAAAGCAGGAGATAAAATCAACAGAGCAATTAAAATTTAGAACTTTAAAAATGCCTAGTTAAACAAAGAAGAGTTTTGCTTGCAATCCTTGGAAAGTTAAAGTATAGAGGCAAAGCCAACATCTCCAGGCAAGACATGCTCATGAGAAAGCCTTCGCCTTTTCTTTGCATGACAAAGAAGACAGCTCGCAAACAGCCTGAGCAGACCACGAGGTGTGAGAACAAACACAACTGTAGGTTTTAGGGACCTAAGCCATTTAGCGCTTTCACAGTAAAGTCAAGTACCTTGAAAACAGTAACTGTGACATGGACTTTGGAGTCCTAGTGGACGATCACTTAAACATGAGCCAGCGACATGTGGCAGCAGCCAAAATAGCTAATACTGACCTTGGTTGTATAAACAGAGGCATAGAATCAAAATCATGTGAAGTATTAATACCGCTTTATAAATCTTAGTAAGACCGCACCGGAATACTGCATCCAGCTTTGGTCACGTTACAAAAATGTTGAGACTTTGGAAAAAAAGTGTAAAGAAGAGCAACTAAGATGATAAAGGACCTGGAGACAAAAATATATGAAGAATGGTGGCAGGACTTGAGTATGGCCTTTCTAGAGAAAAGGACGAGAGGTATTTTGTATTTGAACACTGCCACAAAGAAGAGGGGGTCAGCTTATTTTCCAAAGCACCAGAAGGCAAGACAAGAAACAATGGTTGGAAAACAATCAAGAAGAGAAGGACTAAAAGACCCCCAAGCCCTCCTTTCAAGCTCTATTCTGATTGAAAAGGGTTCCAAATCAATTAATATGATTTAAAACTGGCACGACTCAAGCTCGATTAGTAAATAATTATGTTGTCTGATGAACCAGAAAAGGTTCTTTCTAGAACAAATCTTTGTCCTTAATCTCTATTTTCCACCCCCATGTTTTTCCAATCATTTTTCCATCGAAGATACTTATTCTGAAGTTTGGTGGTAGCGGCTTTTAGCAAACTAGGTGGCTTTTTCAAATTCCCCAGGGGGAAGAACGCCACCTGCTGGCTCCCTTGCAAAATGCAATCCCAAAGTCTCGAAAATAAAATAATGTACTTCTAGAATTATAGCTGCAAAGCATTCAGAAGATGCCAGATCAGTAGTTACATTAGATTAAGAGCTGAGTCATACTTTACCTGCTTATATACACCTAGATTTCCTTTCTCTCCCTCCCCCCCCCCCCCAAAAAAAAAAAAAATCAGAAAAATTCAGAAGGGAAAAGAGGTAGCATAGTGGAGAGGGCATTGCTTAGTCTTTTCTGATTTTGTTGCTTCCTTTATTTAGATCCTGCACCTGTGTTTCTGGTTTGGTGCATTCAAAAAATGCATTTACTCCATGTACGTATAATGAACACAAAATGTAATGGAAGAGGGCACAAGTTGGAAATATTTTTCCTAGTTTAGGAAAGTTCTCTATACTGTGTTTAAATGAAACTGAATTTCTTTCAGAGCTTACACTGAAGCTGGAATGGATGAGGTCCCTTCCAACTCTATTATTCTGTTTTTATGTTTCTTCAGGGAATTTTGGATAATGAAATCGTAGGGTAGAATGTTGCATGAATGTGATCTGCAACTTGAAAATGGGCATATACAATACATTGAGTGTACATGTTTGATTTAATAAACCACAATCAAGGAATCCATGTTTTCTTATGAATCTAGCCACTTGCAAATTTTTTCTTAGAAATGCTAATATTCTCACATTTCTGTCCCTTGACTTTTCCTCTAGTGGTGGATTGGGATCTTTCTTGTGCACAATGCAAAGATGGGATTTGGAATAGAAATAACTGGCAAATCCATTCTGGCTGCTTCTATCTAGGCAGTCTTTTTGGCCTCCAATCTCTGGTGAGCAAAACCCATCCAGGGTATACATTAGTCACGTCTGTTGCTTTTGCTGCTAGAACATTGTCTTCCATTTCAGGCCTCCTCTCCCACATCCCTATCTATCTTCTTGAACGACTGTATCTTGAAACTCATAAATCTGTAGCTTGAAAATCCAGCTATCCCAGAGAATGAAGGCGCAGCTTTGGAGATAAACGGGAATGCAGACAGCCAAGTTCGACCTCTCAGTGCAGAGAAGATTTGACAATCCTCAAAGGCCACCTCTTCCCTCAATGCAGCAGCACTGAATTGCCAAATCTTGTGCCAAGGGCTAACTTTGTTGCTGTTTCCATGGTTTCAGCTGTTTTTGGGAAGGTGGCAAAGTGATGGTGATAATGTTGGCAAGCATCTGATGTGGTGTACCTGGGAATTGGTAATGTCTCTAGCCACATTAGCAAAATAAAGAAATTCCTTGGCAGTGAAGGATAAAAACGCCAAGGGTCCATTAATTCCCTAATTTCTATTCCTGGAAAATCATTATAGGATTTATAAATGCAGTACTCCTTGACTTATGACCACAATTGAGCCTAAAATTTCCATTGCTAAGTGAGACATTTGTTACATGAGTTTTGCCCCATTTTATGATGTCTTGCCAGAATTAAGTGAATCACTGCAGTTGTTAAGTTAGTAACATGGTTGTTAAGTGAATCTGGCTTCTCGATTGACTTTGCTTGTCAGGTTGCAAAAGGTGATCACATGACCCATAATTTTGATCATGTGACCATACAATGGTCCTAAGTATGAAAAACAGTCATAAGTCACTTTTTTCAGTGCTGTTGTAGCTTTAAACAATCACTAAAACAAGCTGTTTAAGTCAAGGACTACCTGCAGAATTTGCTAAAATTTAGGAAAAAGTCCTTGATATTTGTGCTCTGCTTGTAATTCTGAGTTTTTAAAAAAATAGTTTTATTGAGAACTAATTTTGTCTATATTGACTGAATGTAGTCATAACATGCTAACAGTTATTTTATTAGATTTATCCTTGTTGCAATTTAAGACTCTTAGCAGTTTACCATAGCCACTACTACAAGTAATAGAACATCCACACTACAATGAACCAAACATAAATCTACAAGGGTGCTGAGCTGATATCAACTCATAAAAATTTTATTTTTAAAGCCCCATTTTTAATAGCTTTAACTAGACTCCTACATTTGAAGAGATTTTTTTACGAAGGAGAATGAAACATTTCTAGGCACTGACAGAGATTAGTCTAGTCACGTAGTACAAGCATGTACATGAGAAATCCAACTATTTTGGTTTGTAAACCATGGCTTGTTCCATAATTTAGAATTTGCTGGCTCACTCAAAATGTTAAGTCAGAAGACATGATAAAAACTTAGCGCAAACCATATTAAATGACAATAGTGCAAGTTGTCATAAAATCCTGAGTGGGTTTCTATATTCTAAGAAATAAAGACATTGCGTTGGCGGAGTAGTTACCCCTACCAAACTGTAGCTTTTTAAATTATGGGTAAACAAATCAGAACTTAAACTCCTGTATGAAAGCGCATGGAAGAACTGTTGGTAAAGCAACTGAAGGAGATCTCTATATGGATCACCAAAATGTTGTGGACATAATATATTTGGACTTCAGTAAGGCATTTGACAAAGTAGATTACAACTTACAACATGGTAAGATAGAAAAATGTGGTTAGATTGCATCACCACGATGGATTTGTAAGTGGCTGAACAACTGCACTCAGTGTGTAGTACTTAACAGAACTACATCTATGTGGAAGGAAACATGAAGTGAGGTATCCCAAGGTTTTGTCTTAGGCCTAGTACTCAACATCTTTCTAAATAATTTAGATGAGGGGATGGCCATAATGGCCCAACTCCCACTTAATGGCCCAACTCCCCAATGACTTTGCTTATCAGAAGACCCCTGGGAAGTTTGCAAATGGTGATCACATGATCCCAGGACACTGGAAGAATGGTAAATATTTGTCAGTTGCCAAGTGTCCTAAGTTTGATCAAGTCATCATGGAGATACTGAAAGGACTGGTTGTAAGTCACTTTTGTCAGTGCCATCATAACTTTGAACAGTTGTTGAACGAATTGCTAATCAGAGAAGAAGTATTTTCACTGGAAGTTTTCAGGAGACTTTACAGGCATATATTCAAAATAATTTAACATATCTTGCAGTATGCAAATATGCATGAGTTCTAAGATGTCTTCTAACTCGATTCTATTCTAAGATTCTGGCAGAGGTTATCCAGCAAAGGAGTCATTTCAATGTTTCTAATTTTCCTCCCCAAGAACCTGGTTCAAATCATTTCTTTAGAATAATAAGCATACATTACATATCAGTTTCACGAACACAAGTTTTTTAAAAAACCCTGCATCTTCTTTTGCAGTACTTTTGAATCAAGCATCAATTTGTTACATATTCATTAAAATAGAGTATTTGGTCTCATCATTTTTAAAGATTGAAGAAATGAGAGAAAACTTATATTTTAGAAAAATTCATAGCACAAACTTGATATTAGGAATAACTACATCCATGAGTAGGTATCAAAAGCATAGGTTGGGAATGGTATGCCATCTGAAAACAAAGTGACAAGAAAACGTATTTTATCTTTTTCTTATGTACAAAAGAAAATCAACAGCAGAGCACCAGAGTCCAAATAGGAAACATTTTCTTCTCATTTTATGTCTCCATTTTCAGTCAACACTTGAATAAGTGAGTCTTGATGTAAGAGAACTGAGAGGGCAAATCAAAGGCAGCTCTACTATTAGGCTGATTGAGGCAGTTGACTAAAGTTGCAAATGCCAGACTTTGAAGGGCAAAACTTATGCAATATTCGTTAGCTTCAGCTTTAATTGCCTATTTTTTTTTCTTGTCAATAGAAGACTCCATTGCTAGTCTAGTCAAATTTGAATTGTGATAAGAGGGAATGCCATCTTATCTTGGTTCTTTTTGTTTCCTTAGGGCAACAAAATGTCTTAATTTGATAAAAGCTATGGGGAAACTGGATTTTCTGGTTAGTCCTATTTTCTTTATTACTATCACAAGAGGAAAAAAGGGTTTTAATAAGGATAATTGCTCTTCTGAACACCAGATGGTTTAAATCAGTTTTCTTTTAATTTCTGCCATTCCTTAATCTTTCCATGAAGTTTTAAATGATATTGATGTCATGTCTCTCTTCCAGAATAGCAAGGCAGCATACTTAATATTCTCTTCTCCCATCTTAAGCAGTTCACCCCAAAATAGAGGCTTAAAAATACAGATAGCTTTCTGATGCTGAACTATAATTTACCAGATTTGGAAGTGTTATCAAAAAGATTATTGTAATGGACAGATCTGTCAGGACATAGTAATTGAAGATTTTTAAAGTTTACATTGACCATAAATTGTCTCCGATCCCAGAAATAACAATCTGACATAGGTGAATGCTGAAACTGAAAAATCTTCTGTCTCATCTCAAACAACTGTAGAGTTTAATATACCGAAAGTGGCTTTTCATTCGATCACTTAACTCTGTAACTGCCATTCTACCTCTTTCAGTTTTGTAACATGTTGATGTTTGCCAGAAAACATCTAAGATGCCATAGAATTACTTTATCTTCATTCACATTATTTTGCATTCTTTTCTTCAATCTTCATATCTCAATGTAGAATTCTGGTAATGTGTTTTGTTGACTGCAATTTCCTCCTTTAACCGATATTGTTCCACTATTAAATGTCAATTTATAATAGTCACATTAATATATGGTATTTTTCCATATAGAATGCAGTTAAATGCTGTATTGCAGGCTAATTCTGCTGACTGCCAATTGCTACCAGTTTGATTCTCACCAATTTAAGGTTGACACTGCCTTCCATCCTTCCAAAGTTAGTAAAATGAGGACCCAGATAGTTGGGGGTAATGTGTCAACTCTGTAAACTGCTTAGAAGGCTGTAAAGAACTGTGAAACAATATATAAATGTAAGCACTATTGCTATATGCTTTTAACAAGATATTTTAGAGCAATTTAATTCAGTTTTGCAAACCAAAATTCTCTTATGGGATGTGTGTAAACATGTTCATCCTTTAAAGGAAAATATTTGTAGCTCAGGATTGAAATGAGGGGTACTTGGTGCTCTCTTAAGCCTGATAGTTTTCTTGCAGATGTTTTATAACTTCAACTAGGTAACATCATTAGTGCTAAGGAGTGATGAGTGTTTCTGATATGTTTTTGATGTATGTCAGTGTTATTCTTTTTAGGGCTTGTGTTGTGCTGTATTGGGTTGAGTGGTCAGGTGCTTTTTGATAAAAGTTGAATGAATATCCATTTTGTTGGAAGATGTTGCATAGATGTTCTATTTCCTTTTTATGCTGTTCAGGATTGTTGCATGAATTTATGCTCCTCTAAATAAAGTTCTTTACATAGCTTCACTTGTGGGAGGTTGGCGTATTGCTTTGGTAGTGAAGCACCTGGATAGTATGGGTGGTTTTTCTATACACTTGCGTTTCTAGCTTGTCATTGTAGTCTCTGCTGATCAGGATGTCAAGAAAGGGTTGCAAATTGTTCTTTTCTTCTTCTTTGATAAACTGGATTCCTTTCAAGATGTTGATAGTTTTGTGTTTTCTAATTGGTCCTTTTTTATTATGGTCAAAGTGTCATCTACATATCTGTTCCATATTTTAGATTGTATTTGTAGAAGGGCTACGGCTTCCATTGCATGACACTCGTAAGTTCTGAAAGTGATTATCCTATAGGTATACCTTTAATTTGTTGGTAAGTTGGTCCATGAAATTGGAGGAATGTAGCTAGACAAAGATTTATGAGATCCATAATCCTGGGTGTTTCAATCTTTGAATATTTGGTCTCCAATATTCCAATCAAGAAACTGCCAAATAAGCCAACAGTAACAGCTCAACCAAAGAACCTCTAAGACACCACCAACATTGACAGGGCAAGCATTAAACACTAGTTAAATCAACAAAAGAAAAGCATTTCTATAAACTTCCCAAAACCTGGGTATTTTTTGTATCAAAAATATGGTATTTTTGGGGATTCTTGTGTCCAATTTTGGAAAGGACTTTGCATTTAAAAAATGTTAAGAGCTTTTATATCAATGTTTGAGTATTCCTAACTCAAAAGGGTAGAAAACAATAACTCCTTATTTTCAGTAATCCTGATCAGATGTTCCATTGATCAAAAACCATTTGAACAAGCAAATCAAACCCAAACCCTATCAGGTTGGAAGGCCACATTTGGGTCTAAGGACTCAGATTATTCACTATAATTCTAAATACTAATTTCAGAAAATTGTAATTAAAGAAACAAGGGACATTAACTTTAATTTAGAATGTGCTTTATTACTCATATATGAAATCACCAATAATTGTATTTGCAATTTGAATATGTACTAGAACTGCACTGCTTTCCTGCAAAAAACAGGATAAAGATGTTTTGTACTTTTGGATCTCAACCTGGAAAAAATGATGTGGGCACAAGAATGTATGACACAGTGGTCAACATCTTCCTAAAAACTTGTGTCTTTCCCTATGAAAACAAGGAGAGGCTGAAAGGGTGCATACACACAGAATCTCCTTTAATTTAAACATTTGTTTTCCAAGTAGACACTGAAGTATATACATAGATGCCTAAATCTGGCCTCTTTTTGCTATACTAGGCAATTAATTCACAAGATATTTTAACTATTCCTTCCACATGCAAATATCTAGAGGAAAAGTTTAAGGCTCTCAATTATAGGTCTGTTGCTATTAATATGTCATAAACAGAGTACCCATTCAATACAGCAAGACACAGAGAGCGTGTTCTGATGATACCAGGCGAAACTAAAAGAGCTATATACTATATTCATAAACATATTGCAATTATGCCCCAATAATTGAACGTAACATTTCTAGAAAAACAAAGAAAAATCCCTTGACTGTAAGTCACAAATACTAAGTTTGCACCTTAGGGTTCAGAGTATTCCTTTTCAAGCAGTCTACATTAGCTTATATACCACCCAATTCCAATGACTGAGCAGTACATAGCAAATTACAATGTAACTAGTAAAATACTAGGAAATAATTTTTCTAGTATGGTAAAAATGATGAGTCTCCTGGCAATTTAATCAAATGTATTAAGGAATAAAAGTTGGAATTGGTTTCAGCAATCTGTTTGTGTGCAAATGTGCCTTCAAGTAATTGTTGACTCCTGGCAACTGCCTAGGACAAGTCTCTGAAGTTAACAAAATAACAGATTTGGAAGGGACCTTGGAGGTCTTTTAATCCAACCCTGGTCAAGCAGGAGACCCTATGCCATTCTAGACAAATGGCTTTTAATCCTTTGACTCTCCTTTCTCCTCTCTATTAAGGTCTCCCACAGCCCAAGAGCACAGCAGTAGTCCTATAGTGAGGGGCATGGAGCAAGCAAGGCTTTTGATTCTGTCTTCAATGTTTTCCTAAGTCATTTGCCTGCTTCCTAAGGTTGAAGGTATGACTTGCAGAAAGTCACCCAATTGGCTTTGTCCCCAAGGTACTATTTTTCATTTTGTTATTCATTCGAGTTTGTCTTCATATTCAAGAAAAATAGGCCATTAACCCCATAAACTTTGAGCTTTCTTTTCTAATTTATCCTTTAATCTATCTCCAAGTGGAATATGCTACAACACAGCATAATCAAAAATTCCAAGACTATTAGGGTCTTCAGTTGACAAGAAAGTAAGTGGTATTTATAAATTCTGTCATTGTTGTCTTTTTTTTAAAAAAAACCCTTAAAATCATTAAAACCACTATTTTAAATCAACTGCAATCACAACAGGTAGGAATACATAATCTTCTAGATCCAGCAACCATCAATCAACCACTGTAAAATTGAGGTGTGCCAAAACAAGGTTATATCCTTTAATCTGCATGCCCTTCAAAATGAATCCGACTTTTGCTTAAAACAGTCACTGGCTTCTCATGTTAAATAGTGAAAGAGACAGATTCTGCATCAACTGCAAATTAATGAAAACCTACCAGTATGTGTATGAATTGAGAATGTGGGCAGGTACAAGAACCAAAAGCTTCCACTGAGCTTACAGAAATCTTAAATCCTGATTCAGAATATCTGTCCTAAAATCATTCCATACTACACGATAACCAATAATCAGAGTTCAATATCCTAAATAAAATTTATTGCAAAGCTATTATCAGATTTATTCACTATTTCATTCATGTGATATATGCATTAGTTTGCTTCATAAAAAATAAAATAGGTCTGGTTATTACTAAAACAGCCCTTAAAAACACATCAGAAACGTCCTAAAAGTGCTCACAATCGCGACTGAATTCAGTAGCTTGCAAACTTGTTCAACTTTAATGAGCAAAAACACATTTCCTGCTTTTCCATACTTACTTCTGAGTCTATGTACAGCTGCATTTCACATCATTCTTATATCCAAAGTTTTAGTAATGAATTCAATAGATATGAATAATTTAAAAACCTGTTACAATTTTAATAATCCAATTTGATGTTTCAATACTCTTTCAGGTGTTTTCTTCAAGATCAATCACAATACTCACCTTGTTCTTCTAAGTTATCAAATTGTGTGATGTAAAAATGGAATGGAAGGAATAACATGAACAAATAGGAGCATTTTTCCATAATATGAAGGAGTAAAATTTCTGAAGGGCTTTATTAAAAGAATATCAGCTGTTTTGATTTGTATTCTGGAGACACCCCCGTTTAAGAATTAAGAAAATTGGAAAAATAAGAACCACAGATCCAAGCCCAACTCCCTTCACTGAAGCATGTTCCTTGTTGGCTAAGTTGGGTTTAAAAATTGACTTATCACCTATAAAGAAATAAAACATGTGATGGGGATCAGAAGAGGTCATGTAAATAAAAAAAAAGTTATCACAGGCAATCACGAAAATAAGGAACTAACAAGCACAGCCGATTACTTTTCTTTTGCTTTCTCCATCTTAATTAGTAATACCAATAGAATGAGCCCCTGTGTAAGTTACATATTAATGAAAATTTTTGATTAGAACCATGAATACATCAGATTGCAAACAATGGATGGAATTTCCACTGGATGGACTTCTCATTACATAATAATACCATTACAATGCATTAACAATGCAGCTGTTAACACTGGTATTAAAAATATGATAAACATAAATTCCCATAATGACTGAACTCTCTAGTTTTGCCAACATTCATTCTATACAATTCTTACAATTCCCTGTACACATTGTCGATTTTGTGACCCAAGAAACGTAGATGGCACAAGAAAGAACAGGCTTTTTAAAAAAATGTTGTGTGTCAAATTTCCTACACGCACACACCAATACAAAAGAATACATACAATATTGTGCTACGAAATCACGGAACCCCCAAATCAGTTCATTTTAGCGCAACGATTGCCGAAAAGCTCAAAGCTCCTGTTATTCTCTTCAGAACTATCGCAACCACCTTTTTCCTCACTCCGAATTTATGCCCGAACTCGAGAGAGAACCAAAAATCGTGGTTAATTTTATCTCCCGAGCGCCCCGCGGGGGAAAAGCTATCAGAGGCGATGACAGACGGCCAACACAACATGTACATCAGAAGCCAAGAGCACTTCGGTAAGAAAGGATCATTTGCAAAGAGAACCGACGGCTTAAAAATTCCTGAAAAATCGCGGGAAAAAGAAAACAAAAAAAGCCACGAGCCGGCTGGCGAGAGAGCGGCGGTGCCCGCGCGCATCGAAAAAAACAGCCCGCCGCCATCTTCGGGTGGAAACGCCGCACTTTCTGAGGCAAATAAAATGGCTCCTTCTTCTTCCTCGGGAGCGGAGGGGCTACGCGCGCTCCAAGCAGGAGCAGGAGGAGGCGGAGAAACTTTAGCACGTCGGGGGTGAGGAGAGGCGTGCGCGTGGCCGCCTTTCCAACCCTCGCGGGGCGAGAGGGCTGCAGCTTCAACCGCCACTCTCCCCCTCAGCAGGCGACGGGAGGGGGGGAAGGAAAGCGAGAGCGAGCTCCTCACGCGCGTGCGCCAGCTCCACCCGCCCCAGCTCGCTTTCAACGGTCACCTGAGGCAGAAATAAAAGGGCGGGGGGAGGGGGAAAAAAGAAGAGGGTAACGGCGCCACTCCCCCTTTAGGTCGCTTCTCGCTCGGACGTAGTGCCATGGGTGCTGACCACGTGACAGGCTCTCCCCCAATCGCCGTTGAAGGGCGCTGTCGCCGTCGCTCCGCCTCTTCTTTCTCCTCGCCGCATTGTGTGAGGGAAGGAGGAGCGGTTCGGTTGCGAGGCCGGATCGTATGAGCAGCCTCGAGGGATCGGGGTGGAGGAGGGGTGGGGGAGAGGCCCGATGGTAGCTGTTTCTCTCGGAGAGAGAGAAGGGAACCGACGGCTGTGGAAGAATTAAGGCGGGGGGCTCCCGTCGGATTGGACAGCGAAGGGCTGCGCTGACTTTGAAACTGAGGAGATAACGTACGGGAAGGGGGGGGGTGTCAAACGACGGGAGGACCGATGTGCGAATGATGTTGCTCTGGGCCGGAAAGCGCCGATCTTGTGACGGGCAGAGGTAGCTGCTGAGGTGGGAAAACAGCCGTGTCCCGCTGTTCCCTCAGGAAGGGGCTTAGCGGGGGTGGGTGAGGGCGCCCGTCATCATCATGGCCTTCGCCAACTACAGCAGCCTGCAGCGCGCCCAGCTCACGTTCGAATATCTGCATACTAACTCGTGAGTAAGGAAGGGAAGAAAGCTGTGGGTTATGTAGCATTAAGAGATTTCTTCTTCCTTGGATCTTGCCAATATCTATTGTACTAATCCAAAAACAACAAACAAAACCTTCATTGGGTAGAAGATAATCCATCTTCGTGGGCAATCAGAAAACGAATGATTCTTGGAATCTCTGACATGAATCAGTTAGCTGAAGATGCTCCTGCAGCCCAGGATTCACTGGATGCCAAGGAATCGATTTTTTGGATCTTTTGAAAGTGCTTTTGGCTCAAGGAATGGGGGGAAAAGGCTTTAAAAAGATGACGCAATAAGGAAGCAAGATATGGAATTGAGAAACAAGACTGATGGAAACTCTTGACGATGACATATTCCAATAAGCTATACTGCATAACTATAAAGTTTTGATAGCAAAAAGTGTATAGTGAATTCTGCAAAGATATTCAGTAGACAAGTATGATGGTTGATCGACCAAGAAACATCTTTTAAATAATAGAAGTAGGTAAGTATTTTCACTGCATTGGAATGAGAAATGGGTTACTAATGTAGTATCCTATTCTAAAGATGAAGTTAAAGAAGCTGACTGAAGATCTTAAACAGCAAGAACACAAATAACGAAGAGTGAAGAAACTGACTTGCAAAGAAGTTTAACTGCTGTCAATTGAGATAGATTTGATTTATAAATGGCTGCAAGTTCTTGATGATAATACACTGCAAAAAGCTACAGTACTCCACAGTGGAATATCTACATTTTTTTTTAGTTAGATTACTTGTATCAACAAGAAGATACACCACTTGCCAGTTTCTGAATAAATGTCAAGAAAGAATACATTTTATTTAATAAGTGACATTAGATGTCATGGTGTGACAAAAACCACTCCCACAATTTGATGGTACAGAAACTACAGAATATGGCATGAAATGGAATAATAACAATTCTAAAAAGAACATATATGATGTGCATATGATATAATTTTCAATGCATATCGAAGCATGAATTATTTACCTACAATTTTGGTGGATTTCTCTTGCAGAAAGGAGAAATGGCTCTTGCAGTAAAAAAAAAAAACTAAGCAAATGAGAATCCTGATAGGAAAGATGCGGAGATGATTACTGAATATGAAGTTTGCGATATCATCCTATTAGTGAAAGAGCTAGTTTGCTTAGACCTTAATTAATTATGACAATGATATATTCCTAGAATCTCCTTGATTTAATGAAGATGCAGTTGTGATAACCGGAAACTCTGGAATCTGATAGGTATATTTTGTCACTTTCCATGGCAAAAGCTACTAAATAGAAAGTTGGACTGAATTTTTTAAAGTTTTTTGCTAAAGAAGAAAAGGGACTTCCAATCTGGGAAGGTATGATAATGCGGTATAAGTATATGGTCTTGTTCTCTGTTCTAAGCAGGGATGTTCACATGATCATGGAGCAACGTGAGGCAGTATGTTTTTCATTTATTTTTCATACAATATCTCAAAATTGTTCATTCCTTGAAATCCTGTCAGAATTGGCATATGTTAAAATCAGGTCCTGGTTTAGTTTATAGGATGTTTGAAATGTTATGATTTTAGTATAGTATAAAATCTGCTGAAATTGTACAACTGATCAGTTTTGCAGGATGGTCCCTGAGCAGTTCATAGGCTAAAGTTAAAAGTGTTGATATTCAGAAATGGGAGAAACTGGATTAGTCTTTGACTTACAACCATTCATTTAATGACCAAAGTTACAATGGCTCTGAAAAACTGACTTAGGGTCAGTTCTCACACAACCATTGCAGCAGCCTCATGGTCACATGACTAAAAACCAGCCCCCTGGCAACATGGTCATGTCTCTTCTACTCTTCTGACATGCAAAATTGGGAAGCCAGATTCATTTAACAACCATGTTACTTAACTGCAGTGATTCACTTAAAAACTGGCAACAAAGATCATAAAATTGGGCAAAACTCACTTATCTATTTTGCTTAGCAATGGGCATTTTGGGTTCCATTGTGGTCATAAGTTGAGGACTATATTATGTTTTAGTTGTCTTTGAAAACAAACAATACACTCAAATTATAGTTATATTGCAGGTACAAACTTCTGCCTAATTTTTTTTGAGATAGTATTCTTCCTGTTGTCATCTTCTGAAGCAGGCTTTGAAGTACTTCAATAAAACAATGTGCCTTGCCAAATCAGCTGTATAGGTATTTATTTAATGTGTGAAGCTGAAAATAATTGATGCAGTTTCAGGTGTATTTAATAAAGATATACAGATATTAAATAATAAAGTTGGAAGGGACCTTGGTGATCTTCTAGTCCGACCCCCTGCTCAAACAGGAGACCTATACCATTTCAGACAAATGGCTGTCCAGTCTCTTAATAGTCTTCAGTGGTGACCCATAACTTTTGAAGGCAAGCTGTTCCACTGGTTAATTGTTCTCACTGTCAAGAAATTTATCCTTCGTTCTAGGTTAGTTCTCTCTTTGATTAGTTTCATCCATTGATTCTTGTTTTACCTTCTGGTGCTTTGGAAAATAGGCTGACCCTATCATCTTTGTAGCAGCCCCTGCTACAATATTGGAACACTGCTATCATGTCAGCCTAATCTTTCTTTTCTCTGGACTAGCCATACCCAATTCCTGCAACCATTCTTCATATGTTTTAGTCTCCGGGCCCTAAATCATCTTAGTTACTCTGCACTCTTTCCAAAGTGTCAACATCTTTTTTGTAATGTGACCAAATCTGGATGCAGTTAAGGGCTTGTCCACTAGGACTTCCAAGATCCCTCTCACTTCTTTGGAGCCAGATTTCACCTAATCTTGTACATTTGATTTTTCCTGCCTAAGTGTAAAACTTTACTTTTCTCTACATTAAATTTAATTTTGTTGGATAGGGCCCAGTGTTCAAGTCTGTCAAGATCCATTTGGATCCTGAGTCTGTCTGAGGTATTGAGTTCCCCTTCTATTCCCTCGTCTAAGTCATGAAGATATTGAAGAGTACTGGACCTTAGACTGTATCTTGTACTCCACTGCTTACTTCCCTCCATGTAGATATAGTACCATTAAGGACCACTCGTTGAGTGCGGTTTGTCAGCCAGTTACAAATCTATCTGATGATGCTGTCTACTTCACATGTTTCTAGCTTACCAAGAAGTAGGTTATGATCTACTTTGTCAAATTTCTTACTGAAATCCAAATATGTCCACAACATTTGATTGGTCCACTAATTTATTCACTTGTCAGAGAATGCAATAAGATTTGTCTGACATGATCTGTTTTTGGAAACCCATATTGGCTTCTGGTTATAACTACTTCTTGGTGTTTGCAGATCTGTTTTTTGATGATCTTTTCCAGGATCTTCCTAGATATTGATGTCAGGCTGATCGATCAGTTTCCTGGGTCTGTTTCCTGCTTAGAATCATCAAACTTGCATAGATGGATGTAATTGAAATGAATATGATTAAATGTTTTCAGTATTTGACTGAATTCAGCATGAACAATTGAACAATAGTTCTGATTGAGTAACCCTAGCTAAGTGGAGAGAAAGCACTGAATGGATAAGTAGGGAAAGTCATCAGAGAGTGCATAATCAGTTTGATATATTACAGTAATTTAAATCTCAAATTTTCTCAAAAGATAACATGCATGGTTGTGCTCTGTCACTTCCAATTCCATTTTAAACAACTGCTACCTTAAAGATTCAGTGGCTATTTACAACCTGTAGATTGATGGAGAGAAGAATCAGTTGGTTTTGCTCTTCTGGGAAGATAGACATTTGGAGAACCATCTTCTAGTTCCCTCTTTCCCAAATTCTCTGTGCTTATTTTCAGTAGGTCCTCGTGAAATTTCTACAGTTTTTAGTAGGTTCAGTAATAACTGGTGAAAAATATTCCACATTTTAAAAAAATAAAAATAATATTGCAACTTTGAAGAAAACTGCCTGCCTGAGAACATCCAGATGACCAAGTCCATCCAGATTCAATGGAATTTGGAAAATAGTGTGGCTTTCTGAAATAAGATTTCTATATACATAATTATTAATGGATCTTGATTCTTTGGATTAGACCCAACTATTATTTTTTAATCACTACTGTAGTTGATAAAATTACCAACTTACAATAGAAACTGCTTTTTATGTAGAATTCTTAATTATATGAAACTAAAATCCAAATTACATGATTTGACTCAATTATATTTTTGGTGATGTTTAAGTTAGAGAATAGAATAATATTTACAATTGCCTTTCATAAGATCAGGTTACATTTCCCACCTTATGTATGGAGCATTGCAACTTCAGGGGGCTTCCAACAAGCAAAGTGAGTGGGAGAAGCCATGTTCATTTCAAGTTCATAATGAAAAAGGCTGAAAATGGAGTGAAACTCAATTTAAACAACATAGTGCAACAGATGTTCTGGTCTCAATTGTGGTCATGAATCAAGAACTATCTATAAGTTGTTTCCATGACCTGTTAAAAATGGGATAAGATTACCATGACAGCACTTAGCCTTAGCAGATGCCTTGCTGATTCCTGTTCTTATTTTTATGGCATATAGTGTTAGCAAATGGATATTAAATTGATATAAATTGTAAGCATTTCATCTTTTATTGCTTACTTAAATTTGGACGTTTTATTTTCCAGTCCTTGAAAAATTGTAAGCTTTTCTTAGAAACTCAATATATTCATTTTGAGTTCTTTAAGAATCCTAATATGGTTAGTTTTGAAAGCTAGGATTTTCTGTTCTTTAATAGTCAAGTTTATAATATAATTTCTTGTTATTTCTTGTTACTCATCTAGTGTAACACTGTGCCTGAGCTTGCTTTTTTTGGAAAGCAGGCTCGGGTATAGTAATCTGCCTTATCTCCTCAAAAGGAAGATAGATGCTAAGACAGCTAGTTTGAAGAAAAACCTAGAAAACCAACCTCTTGCTTAATGCAGTTATCCAAATTAAAATGTCCTATAGAGACAAATGTTCAGGAACTAGTTGAATAAATATAATGAAGGATAGTTCATTATCTTTGTTCTGTAGTCAGTGTGCTCTTGCTATTGTGGATATGTTTCATAGTGTTCAAATAGAACAGGGCTGTCGAACTCAGGGCCCATGGGCCGGATGCGTCGTGCACTAGCCACGCCCATGCCCAGTTTACCGAAGGAAAAAAATCCCGTTACATCCATGATGCTGCCGTGATGACGTGAGTTAGAGACCCCTGAAATAGAACCTTCCTTTCTTTAACTTGCAACCATTATTATATGTCCTCTTATTTGCGAATTTGTGAACTGAAATCTGACTTGGGATTCTTTGATGAGTGATATCACCATTGAATAGCATGTTGGTGCCACATTGCAAAAGATCTGTGTCATTTTAGATATTGACAAGATCAGTTATAAAATTGCCTTATTCAAGTCTTAAGAACTCAAAAGTAATAAAAGTGGTTAAAATTTTTCCATTTTTCTGCAAAAAATAGTTAATCTAGATATTACTTTGAGGATTTATTGTATTAGTGGTTAAGAATAGTAAAATGGGATTCTACCTAATGGATTAGCATTGAATTGTTACAAGTGCAAATTTAAGATTTTCCTTTAATTTTCTGTAGTAGTTATTAACAAGCATTTCTGAACATTGGTATCACCAAAGGATGCAGAATTTCCTACAAACAAATTAGGAAATCCACTTTTATAGAAAAGAAATCTCTTAATGCTACATATATCAAGAACGATTTCAATTGAATTGTTAATAGTTACACTTTTGAAACATTTTGGAAAATGTTTTTCATTTATTTATTTTTTAATTTTGCTTTTTATAATTGCTGAAATTGTACTCCTCCAATGTCTTGTCTTTTGAGTAAGTACAGAATATGCTGCCATCCTAGTTAATTGTTGAAATTTGTTCTATTATGAGGGACAATTTTATGTAATTTTCTGGGCTGCTTTAAGAGCCTGTTATAAATTAGATAGGGTCAGAACGTATACGTACACTGTTTCCCAGAATCAAAGGATTTTTATCAATTTTTTTTGGCATTGCAGAACCACACATGAATTCTTGTTTGGAGCCCTTGCTGAGCTTGTAGATAATGCGAGGTAAAGTACTTAACACTAACTTCCTAGGTTTAATTTTGTTTTCTTGCATTATTCAGTCATCTTGAGCGCCGAAATGGTTAGCAAATAAATATGATAATACTAATAAAAATTAGCTTGCTTTCAATTCATTTTTATTGTACTTATAGAGAATTTTGAATGTAAAGATTTCTTTTAAAAATAAATTCACAAAGCCTATACTGGAAATATTAAATACTGCTTTTATTGAATTTTGCTCAGTGCTATTTTACATTACTTAATTAAATTGAAAATAACACATCCAAAACACTGTTCAGTAGTATTTAACCTTCTGCTAGAATGCTTGTATATCCATGTGATGCTATAACTTTGTGTCCTCCTATCAATTGTGCTAATGTTGTTTCCATGGCAGTTGAAAAAACCAAAATAGATAAATAGTATCTGCTCCTATGAATGTGATTAAAATTGTATTGATCACAATTTTAAAGATCTTGACTGCTTTACGCCAATTAGCTCACTAGCCTATCTCCATGAAAGTGTTCCCTTTTTTGCTCTTATTTTCATCTACGATTTTAAAGTATCTTGTTGCAGAATACAATAGTGCTTAAAGAACAGATAAAAGTACCTTATAATACCTCTATCAGTTGTGATAGTTGATCTTCAACTAAAACCAATTCCTTATTGCTGTTTTTGTAGAGATGCAAATGCCACAAGAATAGATATCTTTACTGGTAAGTTAACTTTTTTCCACATAGCTTGCCAGATACTCATAGAACACAGAAGGCAGATTGGAAAGTGGAGTGGGTGGAACACAAACAATATGTACATATTTAATGAGAACTAAAAAAGGGTTAAATGGTTTGTTCACTGATTTCATTCCCAGGCCCTTAATGTATGTTTTAAAGCATTTTAACCAATTTATTTTATTAGTTCTAAATGCCAATAAAATATAACAATGTATGATAAACAGTTTGAACACTGCAGTTTTTATTTCCTAATATAAAAGAAGAATTATAGACCCACCACTCATAGTCTTCTCTTCTCATAGAGAGTCGTTTAGACCTTCGAGGTGGGTTCATGCTGTGTTTTTTGGATGATGGAGCTGGAATGGACCCAAGTAAGTAAAGAAAGAGAAAAAAAAGAATATTTAAAATTGACAGATTACAGTACAGCAAGGATTATCCATTACAGTACATCAAGGATTATCCATTATGTTTTACCAAAGTTGGTAGAATATTTGTGAACTCAGCAAAGGCAGAATGATAAAAATATACTTAAGATCTGTTGATTAATTTATTATATTGACTGTTTCCTAGTATGATTTGATTGCTTATTGTACCCTATGACTATTATTAAGTGTTGTACCTGATGATTCTTAACAAATGTATCTTTTCTTTTATGTACACTGAGAGCATTTGTACCAAGACAAATTCCTTGTGTGTCCAATCACACTTGGCCAATAAAGAATTCTTTCTTTCTTTCTTTCTTTCTTTCTTTCTTTCTTTCTTTCTTTCTTTCTTTCTTTCTTTCTTTCTTTCTTTCTTTCTTTCTTTCTTTCTTTCTTTCTTTCTTTCTATCTATCTATCTATCTATCTATCTATCTATCTATCTATTAGTATGCTCTGAAGGTCCATTTCAAAGTTGATTCAATTGAAATTTCAAGTGTGGTATCTTCAAAATTATATGGTAATTTAATGAGTAATTGTAACCTGATTATTCTGTAGATCTACACACAAATCATACACTTCTTCAACTTAATACTTTTTGACTTGTCATATTAGCGATAATCGATTTGATATAAATTTATGTATTCGTATAAGAAATCTTTATTATTAAATAGTCTGAAGTGGAGTATTCCAGAAGATTGATAAGAAAATACTTACGTGATGTAAACTATCAGCCAAGTGGATGATCATGTTTTTTCTTAAACCGCTACTGCTGCTAAATTGTAGGGATTTTTCAAATAGAGTTTTGAAACTATAAGATATTAAGTATTATAAAAAACGAATTTAAGTATAAGGAATAGCTCTTGATTTCATTTGTTTTTTTATATTTGAGCTTCCATTCTTGTTTTATCTACCTGTAATGTTGGTTTTGAAATAATAATATTTAATACAATTTGCTCAAAATACAAACTCAATTACAATTGCATTTGACAATTTTAAAAAAAAAATCAGGATTTCTTTTTTATAGCAACATGATAGTAGTTTTTAAAAGTTCTGCAATGGAAAAGGAAAGGAAAGAACTAGAGGTAAATTTGCAATATCCATTCAGTCTCGAATACAAATTCTGTTTCTAAATAGAGCAAAACAACAGAATAGGCACTGCTTTCAGTTCAGTTTTTTGTTGACGGTTATGGTTGTTGCGTTGTTTGGAATTTCCTCTGCAGGCTTCTTCTGATGCAAAGTTAATTCCTCCAATTTTTTTTCTAGTTCTGTTATTCCTCGTTTTTAAACTATATAAAAGTGTTTCAATGTAGCAGCAAGCTTTTATGGTCACGTTGATGCCTTACTCTGGTGACAAATATTTGTGAGACAGGTTCCTCCAGATGCACAGTTTCTTTCTGTGAATGATTTTAGGAAGTATCTCGTTTTAATGACAGTATCGTGATCTTGGATTCTTAGATTCTTTCAGGAACAGCAGAAAACAGACAGTAAGATACAGAGGGTGGTATTTTTATATTCATTTTCTAACAAATGAAAACAATTTGCCATTTTACCATGATGCAAAGAATGAACTTTTACCAACAAATTAAAGGTATATCTAAGGGATCACCGCTTTCAGGACTTTTAGCAGCAGTCATGCAACATCTAGAAGACATAGCACTTCCACAAATAAAATCAAAAATGGATCAGATATGTATATGACATCTTCACCATAATAAAAAGGACCAATTAGGGAATACCCATAGAACCATCAACAGCATTTTTAAAGAAATCCAGTTATTAGAGAAGAAGAAAACAACAATTCACTACCCTTCCTGGACATCTTGATCAGCAGAGACCACAGTGGCAAACTAGAAATGCAAGTTTATAGAAAAACCATCCGTGCTAACCAGGTGATCCACTACCAAAGCAATAACCCAGCTTCCCACAAAAGAAGCTGTGTAAGGACTTTATTCAGATCAGCCCAAGTGTATTGCAGCATCCCAGAACAGCAGAAAAGGGAAATGGAGCCTCTATACAACCTATTTCAGCAAAATGGATATCCATGCAACTTTATCAAAAAGTCCCTGACCAGTCAAACCAATACAGCAAAACCAACACAAACCCTAAATGGAATTACACTGCCATACATCAAGAATATCTCAGAAAACCCCAGCAGACTACCACAACTACATGGAATCAGCGTAGCACACAAGCCAACGAAAGCCCTTTAAAACATCCTAAGCAAACCAAAAACCCAGCAACCCCAGAAGAAAAAACAGGAATCATCTACAACATAAAATTTAAGAACTGTAACAACTGCTATGTTGGACAAACAAGCAGATGGCTGGCAGAATGCATCCAATGAAAACCATCAGAAGTCACGATGAAAAATCTTTAATTTTACAACGTATAAACAGATATAACTATAGTTTCAATTGGGAAAATGTGACAATCCTAGATCAGGCCAAATCCAAAAACACTGGAGAATTTCTAGAAGGCTGGCAAATTAGCCATCAATAAAACACATAGATATGAACAACCTCTTTATGCTAAAGGGACTATCACCTAGCCCAAACACCTCTCCACCAGCAATCAGCACCCAGGTCAGCATAGATTATCTCCAAGGTTAACATCAGACCAATAATCAGGTAAACAATACCCCAATTAAGAAACTGCCAAAGAGACAACAGTAAGCAGCCCAACCAAAGAATCTCTTAAGACCAGCCCCACCAATACGGACAGAGCAAGCCATCACTGCACTCCTTACTAGCACTGATGATATTACCTCATTTGAGTAATGAAATGTCGGCAAGAAAACAAACTCAGAGATCACCAAGAACCCCTAGCCAGTAGACTAGTAGCCTGGCCCAGGCAATGCTGATCGAATACTTCTGAGACCGCAAGATCTACACCTGTCTCTCACAAGGAGCACCTAGGACTCTCCACCAATGGTACAAGTTGGCTGGTGAGGTGGAGATCGACTTGGTGATGTTTCACGAACGCATGGGAGCAATGAAATCCTTACATCCCAGAGAGGAAGGATTCGCCCAGATGGGAACGCCAGTCCTAGATGTCGCAACATATGATGTTTTCGATGTGGCAAAGATGGCCGCCAAGCAGCCATCTGTCCTTCCCAGGGCCAAACACAAACACCTGCAAAGTTCCCAAGAAGACTAAAGCAACCTTTAAATTCCAACTAAGAGGGATTGAGATCGTAGAGTTCACCCCATTGCCCAGCGATGGTGAGGGAACTCCGATCAAAGGCCTCAAGTTGGATCAAAACAGTGACCGCAGAGAGAAGACAAACTGATGATAAGCAGCCTCCTAATCCCAGTGACAATCAGCGTAGAACTAATGGTGGCTTCCTCGGGGTGCAGGGGCATGATGACAGCTTTATTGGACTCAGGTGCACCCATTGCCTAGTTAGATTAAATGTAGAGGAGAGGCTTGGATCGCAACTTCGAGAGTTAAAAACTCTAATAGCCTTCTTGCAGTTAGATGGTTCGCTAGCAGGGGAAGGTCCAGCTACATTTTTGACTGAACCAATAGTAAAAATGGGACCTCACGTAGAGACTATTAGATTCATCGTAGCTCTGGGAATGGACCATTCCATGGGGCTTGGTTTGGCTTGGCTGGAAAAATGGAACTTGTCAGTAGTCTGGAAGAGAAAAGTGTTGAAAATCCTCTGGCAAAACCCAGAATGGAAAGCCCCAAAGAAAGTGAAACTAAGTAACCACACACCACTTATTAAGAAAGTGAAAGGGGAAAACATGGCCTCGGCTGAATACTAGCGAATACTGGGGTCCCACCACCATAGACTGTGTGATCGAAATCCTACCAAGGTCAAACCAGCAAATTCTAGACTATACTTGATGACACCAAGGGAATTGGAGGAGCTCAAAGCTTTTATTGACAAGAACTTGGCTGGGGGTTCATCCATCCAGCAAAATCATGCATGGCTGACCTTTATGGGGAGAAAAAGGATGGCTCTCTAAGATTGTGCATTAATTATTATGGCCTGAATGCAAATTTGTATGGAGAATGTGTACCCTTTGCTGGTGATGAAAGACATGTCATTCTACTACAGCCATTTGGCGAAATAATACAAAATTGTACAACATGTCTTTCAAACTGTGAAAGCCCTTTTTGTATTATTTAAGGTAATCTTTCTTGCTGGCCTCTTCACTAACGGTTTTTAAGCTTTGCCTGCCCTGGGTGCTGATTTGTTTACCTGAGTGCCTTAAATTTGCCAACTATGTTTGCCTGATCCACCTACCTTGTCATCTTGGATTTGACAAATCTACGTTAAATGTTTTGTATGAAGTTTCATATAACAAGTGCCCAAGATTGGAAAATACAGTTAAAATTGACATAATATCTTGCTGTAAAAGCTGTACACATGATTACTGTTGACAGTGCTGGCCTTGGACATGGCAAATTATTATTAGACCTCTATTTTTTTTAACTTTCTGCCTGGCTTGTAGCATTTGGGATTGATAAGCATTTCAGTATTGCTATTGGCTCAAACTTGTTTCCTTGAAAACATGGTCTTTGATGCTATCTTTTCTTTGTGTCAAAATTGGACGGCTATATAAAGTAGTCATCACTTACTAACCATAATTGGGACCAGCAACTCTGACACTAAGCTATATTCAGTAGTCATAAAGAGAAATATGTGATCAACTTGTGATGTAATTGTCAGCTGTGGTTGTTAAGTGATTCACCATAGTCATGACTGCAGCTTGCAATTTCCTGCCGGCTTTCCCAGTGACTTGGTCGAAAACTGGCAAACGTTGCAAATGGCAACCAGGGGGCTGCGGGACTCCACAGCCATTGTAAAATGTGCACCACTTGTCAGGTACCCAAATTGCAATCACGTAACTGTGGGAATGCTGTGACAGCCACAACTGGACCGTTGGTCATAAATCTGCTATTTTTAGTTTCTTCATAATTCTGAAGGCTTGTTAAACAAGCAGTCAATAACTGAGGAGTGTCTGTAAAATAATTTAGTGAGGGGGAAATAACAAGCAGACTGTTACAGAAATCGTGCCAGGCATTGAAATAGGCCTTGGTCAACAAGTTGGTTTTAAAATGGGATGAGAAAAATTCATGGAGTGTTAAGCTATAATCAGTGGCTGCTAATCTTGATAGCTAGTTAATACCCCCAGTTGGTTATTGGGTAGTTAGCTTGGAGTTTTGATTCATACAGAAATTACAATATGTCTTCTACCCTGGCTTAGTCAACAAAAAATGTTTTAGTCTAATCAAGCCCATTATATTGATATAGAAAAGGAATGAATAAATCATCTTCGTTGTTAAAATTATGACCTATGGCGGTTGGATTCTGTGAAGAAAGAATTGCTTAACACTTAATATGACTTTGAAGCTAGTTTAATATTTTCAAAATCCACAATTTCTTTAACTAGGTAGGTGTTATGTGGCTGTTCACAGCCGGACAAAGGAAATGGATTTTAATTGAATCGACAGTTTGTTCATCTGTCAGGCATCCATGCAGCCTTGCATTTTTAAAAATTACATCATCACAAGATTAAGAAATCAAGTAAAGGGCAACAGAAGTTTAAGCAAATGCTTCCATTTTTTGTGACAAAACTATATGCTGCTGAACCATAACATCTAACTCACTTATAGAGCTAACATGAATGAAAGGATTCGGAATGCACAGGATAAATTGATGAAAGAGATGGTATGAAAGTGCTATAATCTAGAAAATTGGCTTTCCCAGTACAGAAAACATTATTTAGCAACTACATCCACTCTGCCATATAACACAATTGCCTAGCAATTATACCTTTGTTATTGAAGATCAGTTTGAAGCTTACTGTCATCAGAAGAAGAGAAACCTCCCAAATGACTTTGTGAATCTGTTCTACCTTTTAACCTTAACCTCCCTACCTTCTGAATAGAGATCATCTGGAAGAAATCTTTATCTGAAGCGTCAGTACCCTGAAAAGCTAGTAATATATCTATATATTTGTTGTATTACTTTTCAGATGATGCTGCAAGTGTGATTCAGTTTGGTAAATCTGCTAAACGGTCACCAGAATCCACACAGATTGGACAATATGGAAATGGCTTAAAATCGTAGGTATATGGAGTCCAGTCTCCCAAGTACTTGTTGTTTCATTAAAATGTTAAAAAAAGAAAAAAAAATACACAATGGAAAGAGAATCTGCATCCAAAGATCTTCAGTTAAATTGAAAGACCTGGTGTCTTAGTCAGATTTCAGATAGTCAGATATCATTGTTTTCAGAAGCCGCACTTTTCTGAATTTTTGCTTAGGTTAGCCATCTCCAGAACTAACAGGATTTTCAGTTAATTAAACAAACTAAGCTTGTTCCCTGCCATGTCATTTTCAGTATGTCCCGGCAGGATTGATTTTGATATTCCATAAGCTGAACTCTTTTCTGCAGAGGTTCTATGCGGATTGGCAAGGATTTCATCCTCTTTACGAAGAAGGAAACCACCATGACATGTCTCTTCTTATCTCGCACATTTCATGAAGAGGAAGGCATTGATGAGGTTTGCAAGTATTTGCCTTGATAAAATAGAGAACACGCCGGTTTTTGCAAGACCATCAGAATAGAATTATTCTAAAGCATTTTTTTTTTCAAAATTGCAGGTGATTGTTCCGCTGCCTACCTGGAACGCCCGCACCAGAGAGCCTTTGACAGACAACATGGAAAAGTTTTCCATCGAGACTGAATTGATCTACAAGTACTCTCCTTTCAAATCAGAGCAGGAAGTGATGCAACAGTTTGACAAGATTTTTAGAGACACAGGTAGTGTATTCAGCATGCTTTAAGGGACAGTATTGTTTGAAACCAAGAGTTTTCAATGTTCACGTGTTTTCATGATAGACGCAGTGCATGTGTCTTATCTATTCAAAGGAAGACTTCGAGAGGCTTAACGGCCCTGTGTCTCTTACTTCAGGGACTTTGGTGATCGTCTTCAACCTCAAATTGATGGATAATGGTGAACCTGAGCTAGATGTGACCTCCGATCCCCGAGATATCCAGATGGCTGAAACTCCACCCGAGGGAACGTAGGTTTGATAGAATCAGCCATCTAAGCTCTGGCTTTATTTGGTCTTTAATCGAGGATAACATAATTTGCATGCTGTTGATCACTCAGTTTGCAGACGATGAATTTAGTATGATAAGAGAACATTTTTAGGATTATGTGCGCTCTGCTCTCTCTCTCTCTCTCTCTCTGTGATCTGTGAGCCTGTGTTCCGTTTCAGGAAGCCCGAACGCCGTTCTTTCCGTGCATACGCTGCCGTGCTCTACATCGATCCCAGAATGCGGATCTTCATCCATGGCCACAAAGTGCAAACTAAACGCCTCTCCTGCTGCTTATACAAGCCTAGGTATGATGCATAGCCAAGTTCTTTTTACAGCCAGTGAGTTTTCTTCAGATATCAAAACAAACTCAAGTTGCTATCGTATTTCTGATGAATGTCCAGTTGAAATTCCCCGCTTTTTTGCCAATCTTTCAGACCTCGGCTCATCTCCTCTCATCACAACATCACTTCAAATTTAGCTTGTAGTAATCATCCAAATTCTTTCCATCAGCAGGCAAAATATTATGGTTATTTTTGATTTACTAGTGTAACCTTTCCCTTTTATAAGCTGTGCAAGGCTGCACTACATTTTGTGTCCAGTATATCCCTATTCCTGCCCTTGCGTGGTAGTTGCACAATTTTTGTCCTCGGATTAAAGAGACTGGGAATGCTTTTGAAAGACTTGCAAATAAACAAACAGATAACTATTGTAGTCATTATTAACCAGCAGAAAGAAAGAAAAACAAAGAAAAAAACAGTTTTCAAATAGTCTGAAGATCTAAAAATATGCTTAAAGGCTTCATTCTTCTTAATTAACATCTAAAGTGTGGAATTATAGAGCCCGTGACAGATCTGAGGAAAATATGGTACAGTAACAGACATTAAAAAATTATTTTGCTCAGGCAAAGCCAATCCCTACTCAAACAAGTTCAATTGCTCTTAATATTCATTGTCTAATTTTATATACCACACCACCTGATAATACCCAAAACCTGATGATCTTATATGTTACTTCAGGATTAACATCAGAAAATAAGAATTGGTTGCACTGCTGATCATTATATCCTGTTTTACTAGCCAGGAGTGGGGCGATTAAAGCATTTCAGGATGGGCCACCATCTTTTGCATGCTTCCCAACCAGCTTCCGACAAAGTTAATGGAGAATCTGGAAGTAAAATAGCAAATTATAATCACATGAAGTCTTACTTAACAACCATGGTGATTTATTTAACTGAGTGAGAAGTGATGCAATCTTTTTATGGTCGTGAGATTTTTTGCTTGGCAGTCTGTGGCACTTAACAGTGGAATTGCAAGGCACGGTGCAGAGATAGGGGGAGAATAGGAAATTAAGGGGTGTTGAAGGAGAGGTAGTTGTGGAAGAAATGAGGCTCGGGTCTGGGAATGACCCAGCCTGGAATGGCTTGCCGGGGGGGTGGGGGGGGGTGGCTGGCTTTGGCTAATGACCAGTGGAATTCAGTTGAGAATGGCAGTGCTGGGATTGCCATCATTGATGCAATCACGTAATGCAATCACGCTTTACGACTACATCACTTAGTGACAGAAATTCTGGTCCCAATTACTGTCGTAATTTATGGATGATTTTGTATTTTTAACTACTTAATGAAGTTTCTGTTTGCTATGGAGAGTCAAATATTAGGTAGGTGCTAAATTACTTGATTTCACGCTCAAAATCCACATCTGTGCAGTCGGGCGGAAGGAACCTAAATATATGACTACAGAACAGCTAGAATCATAACCTTTTGGTTCTTTAAGATTTGCTTTACTCACTTAAGGTTTACAGTTAAGGGCTCGTTCCAATTAACTTTGGTTAAGTGCTTATAGTTTTCTATGGAAATGGTTTTCTGTTGCTTTTTTCCAGAATTTTATTTTTTTCAAGCATTTTGAGGTTAGCAAATACTGCGTGGTCTAGCTGAGCATACATTTTAAGAAATTGGAAGTCTCCTCTAGAGAAATAACAGCCTTATGGAATGCACAGGTTTTTGAGGATTATGGCCCTATTCATCCATTCCTTCTCTTTTTCCTCTCCCTCTTCTTGCAACTTCTTACAGGATGTACAAGTATACCTCCAAGCGCTTCAAGACTCGAGCCGAACAAGAAGTAAAGAAAGCAGAGCACATGGCTCGGATTGGTGAGTCCCCGAAAAGAAAGGAATGGGAACCTATTGGAGCAGGAACGGCTTGAATAGCGCAAAGCCAAATCAGATAGTTGTGTTAAACCGTAAGTTCTGCACGCGTTCTGTATCCAAACTGCATTGTGTTCCTCCATGTGGCTCCCCAAGTCTTCCGAGGGCAAAGTTGCCTTCAGAAAGCTGCCCTGGTTTTCTGAAGGCGGCGCAACTTTTGGAAGCTTCCTACCCATTCTGGGAGCCACGTTCACTGGAGAAGCTGGGTCCAAAAGGGAGGCAGCAAAGAAAGCGAGATTCTTACGCTTCTGGAAAACACCCGGTGACCATGGAACACTGTAAATAGCGGTAAATCCCGTCCAACATAGCTTTGAAGGAACTGGTTGTACATCGAAGATTGGCCTGCATACATTTTCTCTGAAGATTAATTTCTCTTTTACAGTGGACGAGAAGGCCCGAGAAGCAGAAAGCAAAGCCCGTGCTTTAGAGCTGCGGCTGGGAGGAGACCTTACTAGAGAGTCCAGGGTAAATACACTGCATTTGACTCACTGGACTATTTATTCTGATGATGAACCATAATATATGAGTATTTATGCTCACACGTATAATCATTATATGATTGCCTGTCTTCCTGTTTGGGGAAAAGTAATGTTTCATGTCTGAAGCAGGAAGAGAGAGCTGAACACTGAAACTTCAGCAGAAGTACACTTCTTTTATGGTAGTTTGTCTCCACAAAATTGTGCATGCTTAGCTTTTGTGGGCTCCAGATAGGTGATGTTTTCTGAAATCAATAGAACAAATACGTGTGACTAGATTTTCTGAAGTGCAGCTGTACTACATAAACAGGCAACGGTATTCAGCCCCACTGAGCTTTTGGGAGCTTAAGGCCTTGAGCGAGCGAGCTATTGTTACAAAGATACGTTATTTTATTTGTATATTCATTATACATATTTACTTTTAACTGTCACATTTGTTAATTTTGTCACATACTATTATTCCATTCATTATTCCGTAGATTTCATCCTAATTCTAATGATAAGAATTTTTAGATAATATTGTAAACCAAGATATGAGAACAGTTTTTAAAAAATGAAATAAGTTACGATATGAACTAGAAATGGACAAAATAAGTGCAGTGAATGTAAGAATATCTGAAAATATTTAAAGGAAAACGGGAAAAGTAATAATATGGTATGAAATTGAACATGAAAGATGAATAACGTAATTAAGGTCATGTTTGTGTTGAAATGTAAAAACCTGGGACCACATTGTTCACCAAAAGAGGTCTTTTTAAAATATAAAAATTAAAAAAAAATCATTTAAAAAAAGATACAAAGGTTTAACTGACAATTCTATTACTTCACTGTTTTCATATCTGTAGGTTATGCTACGCCAGGCTCAAGATTTGGCAATAACCATACGGAGAGAGGCAGATGTTAAAAAGAGGATCAGGGAGGCGAAACAGCGGTGAGTGGGAACGATGTGGTTCCTTTCTGTTCTTTTTTTCTCTTTCAAATAAGTGGTCCATTAAATAAGTGAAAATAGTAAGCTGTGCAGAAATGGATAAATTGACCCTAGCACTTAAGGATAAAGAATCATCAGACTATTACAAAAGTTGGGAATGTTGGTACGATTGGATAGAACAAAGATAGATAATATAATAGTAAACATTATTAAACTGTAAAGGAGATTAAGCTACATTAGTAGTAACTATATACTCACATTAAGATTTAATTGTAAATATGACACCAGTAACGATAACAAATAAGGAACCACAAACTGTCAATAATGGAATTGCCCTTTATTCTTTTTTTCCCCTTTTTTTTGCTATGTTGTGTATGTGGTTTGTTCATTTATTTTAATTGTATATTCAATAAAGTTTGCTTTAAAAAAAAAAAGAAGTGAAAATTGTGAAAAGTGAGATTACAACAGCACTGAAAAAGGAGACCTATGTCCATTTTTCACCCTTAAATTATTATATCATTCCCTGCAGTCACATGATCATAATTTGGATGCTTGCTAATTTGCGTGCATTTATAAAGCTTGCAGGGGTGATGTTCTTTCATGACCTTCTGAGAAGCAAAGTCAGTGAGACTCATTAACCAACCATGTCAACTTAACAACTGCAGATTCCCTTAAGAACTGTGACAAGAAAGGCTGTAAAAAGTGGCAAACTCAGCAACTTCCTTGCCTAGCAACAGAAATATTGGGCTCCACCTATTGAGCCTGGGGAAGAGAAGATTTGAAATAGCTGTCAAATTTATTTTAAAGGGCGAATTGTTAGAATGTGTGCAGAACACAGGGCAAGAAGCAAGGGGCTTAAATTGTATTTATGCCCTTAAAAGGTAAATTTTGATAGGCACTAGGAAAGTTTCGTATCAGGAAAAACTATTCAGCAGTGGAATAGAATGCTTCATGAGACTGGAGGCATTTAAATTGAGGTTGGATGGCCATCTGTTGGAGCTGATGTTATAGTGGATTCTTGAAAAGGCAAGAGGTTGGATTAGATTATCTCCCCATGTCCAAATACTACATTCTGTGCACCCCTAAATTTAGCTATGTTAGGAGAGTAAATTTACTTTTGTGGGTTTATAGATGCTTTGGATATTTTGTATTAAATGAATTAATACAGTGTTTTTAAGAAATGCTACTAGGTATAGAATTGAAATATTTATTGATATGCTACTGAATAAAATCTCAGGGTACACTCTGCTTTTCCACACCCAAGAATCAGGTAGGGGGCAGCTGTTCCTCCTAGGAGGTGATCTGTTGCTGCTCATTGCTGCTCACCAGAATATAATAACAATAACAATTATTGGTAATATTACCAATAGATGCACCCTTGGATCAATACCTGCTTTTACCCCTGCTTTTATTCTACAAGGTAGTTGATAGACTGGCTGAACATCACTTCATAAAAGAGCAAGAACTTGAATCTTCTTTTTTAATTTTTTTTTTAAATAAATTTTATTAAATATAAACATTAAAAACAGTGAATGTGGTGTCTCTTCTTTGACATACATTTCTGTCCAATCTCTTCACAATTAGAAAGAAAAAAGAAGTTAATACGTTTATGTACATATATAAATTTTTATATTTCATTTTTTTCCAATTATCTTTTATTCCTTTGTATCACTTTCTCTACTTATTTTAAATCTATGAACACCCTTTCATGTCCCTCCACTTGTAAAATGTGTGCCATATTTTATAATATTCTAGTAGAACTTGAATCTTCGGAGTTCTTCTTTTAAGGGCTAATCGCTGTTCCCCAGACAAACATCCACAGATTTTCTTTGACTTGGTTTCCTGCCTTGCAGAGCACTTAAAGAGCCCAAAGAACTGAGCTTCATTTTCGGTGTGAACATAGAGCAACGCTATCTGGACGGGATGTTTGTCTACAATTGCAGTCGGTTGATTAAGATGTATGAGAAGGTGGGCCCTCAGCTGGAAGGTGGCATGTGAGTCCCCCTGAGTCCTCCCAATACTTTTACAATTGAAGACCTCTTTTTAGAAAAAGTAGGACAGTCTCTCCTTGATGTGAAAGAATTCTTTTTTTTTTTAGAATTCTAAAAAGAGAGAGAGAGATGGACTTTATATTTTTAAAGAGAAAAACTTCCAGATTCCAGAAAACCAGATTCTTTTAACCACCATGTTACTAATTTCACAACAGCAGTGATTCCCTTAACAATCGTGGCAAGGAAACTCGTACATTGGGGCAGAACTCCACCTAACATATTTCTCACTTAGTAACATAAATTGTGGTCGTAAGTTGAGTAATTCAGGTCCATCGACTCCCAACGCATTTCCCTATTTGTTGTCGTGGGGATCCATTTTTCCGTATTTTTTCTCTTGACATTAAGCTGTTGGATTGGTGCCCGTAAATGTGACCCCTTGTTCCTTCTCCATAGGGCCTGCGGAGGAGTGGTTGGGGTAGTGGATGTTCCCTATCTCGTCCTGGAACCGACACACAACAAGCAGGATTTTGCAGATGCAAAAGAATATCGGCACTTGTTAAAAGCAATGGGAGAGTACTTGGCACAATATTGGAAGGATATTGAGATCGGTAAGAAGTCATATGGGGGAGGGGAATTGGGGGAGGAAAGGATGAACAAGGACACATTTGTTCATTTGTTAAAGACATTTTTTTTTAATTAAAAAATATCCAGCTCAGAAAGGCATTAGCAAATTTTGGGATGATTTTGGCTACCTGTCTGCAAACTGGAACCAGCCGCCATCAAACGAACTGCGCTACAAGAGGCGGAGAGCCATGGAGATCCCAACTACAATTCAGTGTGGTAAGTGATGAATTGAAGTTTCCTCTATTCTGGGGTCCAAAGGCAACTCTGTTGAAAAGGGCTGTCACAGCCAAATAGCAAAAATAGCAATAGATGGTGCTTTCCAGCTCTCTCTAAGCGGTTTACGGAGTCAGCCTCTTGCCCCCCAACAATATGGTTCCTCATTTTACCCACCTCAGAAGGAAGGCTGAGTCAACCTTGAGCCGGTCAGAATCGAACCCCTGACTAAGAGCAGAGGTAGCCTGCAATACTAGATTCTAACCAATAGGAAGGAAGGAAGGAAGGAAGGAAAATAGCACTTAGACTTATATGCTACTTTACTAGTGCTTTCCAACCCTCTCTAAGCAGTTTACAGAGTCAGCCTCTTGCCCCCCAACAATCTGGGTCCTCATTTTACATACCTCGGAAGGACAAAAGGCTGAGTCAACCTTGAGTCAGTCAGGATCGAACTGCTGGCAGGGTCCCCTTGGTATGACGTCTTCTTTGAACAACAGTAGTGGACAGTCTGAAGCCCCAAAAGCTTCTTGTAGTCTTAGGTTCAGCATGCTGATTGTACGTTATGTCCTCGTATGATAGATGTGTGTTTGAAATGGCGGACGCTCCCATTCCAGCTCAGCTCTGTGGAACAAGAATACCCAGATACCTGGATGTGTGCCATGAACCCGGATCCTGAACAAGATAGGTGAGTAAGAATAAGAAAACTGTCTTTGCACCAGTTAGGTCACTTTAAGAATGCTGCTTATTCTATTAGACAGAATCGAGAAGCCCAAAAGGAACAAAAAATAGCAAGTCAAAGTGTTTTAAGAAATAGGGGAAGAGAAGAAATTATTAGCTCAATCTTATAGCTATACCATACCGTACATCATGGAATGCGCTATTCCTCTCTCCATAAATATTCTAACAAGGTGTACAACTCATCTACTAGCTGTGATTTTTTTTGTGTTTTGGGGAGGTAGGGAGTGCCTTTGAATCATTTGTATTGACTCCTATTGATTGCCTGCTTAGGGTTAGTTGTGCTAATGACTGATGCTCAGAACAACATGCTAATTGACAATTATACCTATGATGGATGTTAATACCTTGGAGTACTTGGTGTAGATTGTATGGCAATCCTCATAACTGTGGATTGGGATAATAATTAGCATGCTAGTTTGCACTATTATCTCTGCCTGCCCAAAGAACTCTTGAGATGGAAGGAAGGAATCTGAGAAAGATTTTGGTAAAATAATTAACCATGTACGAGCATAGATCCAAATGCAAATCCATGGATTATAATAATAGAGGCACAGTGTTCAGCCTGTGTCCCCCAGAAGCCCAGGTACTGTGAGAATCATTAACATTTAACTTTGGCTTCCCGTTGTTTTAAATGCATCATTGCAAAACTAAATATAGGAAGCATATTAACAGGATCTGTGCTGATTTTTCACAATGGGAAGGGTGTCTTGGGTATCTGAAGTTTGAAGACCACCGTGATAAAGAGAATCAGATTCAAATAAACTGTGTGCTCTGTTTAATTCAAAGCAGGCCTGTGGTGTGAATCGTCATCTCAGCATTAGCAATAGACCCCAATCATACGCCCTAGACCCATGTATGCTGATCTTTCATTTTGCTTTTTCCTTCCTCTGACAGATGTGAAGCTCCTGAGCAGAAGCAGAAGGTTCCTCTGAGCTTCTTGAGAAAAGAGAAAACACATGAAGATAAGCAGAAAGAGCTGACGGATAAAATTCGCCAACAGCAGGAGAAATTGGAGGCCTTGCAGGTAAGTTTGCATGCTGGACTCGATAGCATTCTTCAGTCCGATCTTCCGTCATCTCAGTGGCTTCATTCTACCAAAGTATTTGCAGATGTCAGAGCTCAAAGTCATTCATACATCCACATTTCTACAATACTACAGATATTCTGATTCTACACTAATTAAGAAGCATATATACATATATAACAGTACTTTAGAGAATCAGTTTGGTCTAGTGGTTAGTGCCAGCTAGAAACCAGGAGAATATGAGTTCTAGTCTCACTTTTAGCCAGGAAAGTTGGCTGGACCCCTTTGAACCAATCACTTTTACCCCAATCCACACCCCAGGGTGGTTGTCATGGGGAAAAAAAGGAAGGAAGGAGTGGTTTTTTTGTTTTGTTTTTGTGTGTGGCCTTCAGTTAAAATAATAAAGGTGGGTTAAATAAATAAATTAATACTTTATTCCACTTGCTTTGTCCAGAAAACTACCCCAGTACGTTCTCATGCTGACCTGAAAAAACTGCCTCTGGAAGTCACCACACAACCTATGCTAGAGGTAAGTGCCCTCCTGCCACTGCTGTTCCCAAAATTGCCCTCTTCTGTTATACCCAAAGTAATCCAGTTGGTCCTCCCGTTACAATGGCAATTGGGACCATAATTTTCATCGCTAAATAATTTGGCTGTAAAATATAAGGTCGCACAACTACATTGCTTAGTGATAGCAGAAAACAATGTATTTAATCATACATACATTAACAGCAGCTAGAATTGTATTTGCTCAAAATTGGAAAAATGAAAAAAAAATCCAGTAGAGGAAGAGGTGGTTATGAAAATATTAGAATGTGCAGAAATGAATAGACTAACATTGGCAATTAAAGAAGAAACTGAATATTATATGATATGGGATTTATTTTATAAATGGTTGGAAGATAAAGAAGTTAAATGAATATAGGGTAAAATGCATTAAGATCGTTATAATGATAAGATATATAAGGATGAATAGTTTTTAAAAAGGAAGGTAATCATAGCAAGAAATGTATACTAATTATAAATATTTGCACAAGATATATGTACCCAGTCGACACACTGTTTAATTGAAAGATGGATTTGTTCTAACTATGTGAATCATGCTCACATGACCATGGAGCATGCTACAGTGGCCAGAACGTTTGAGGATCAGTTGTTTAAGTATTGCACACTCGCCTCAACCCTAACGTTGAACGGTCACCAAAAAGTGGTTTAAAAAACTTAACCTGTGTTTTCATAATGTCCTGGCAGAATGCAGACCTAATGAGCAAATCACGGCCGCGATCTCCCCCACTGCCAGATGTGATCAAGAATGCTCCACGAAGACCTCCAGTTCCTCCATCTCCTTCCAGGCCCATCAACTCTCAGAAGAAGGGCCCCCCACCCCGACCAGCCATCGGCTGCCCCAGACCACACATAGCACTTCACGAAGAATCCAACCTTTCCAGGTTACAGTATCACCTGGAAGCTCCTCGGAAATGCTCCCCATCCACCTTTGTAAGGCCTCTATCCAAATCTGCCTCTATTGGAAAGATGCCCCCCGAGCCTGTCCAGGATGCCAGAAGCCAGCAGAGATCCCCCAGTCCCAAACACCTAAAGGTGATGCTTCCACCAAAGAAACCCGCCTTAATCAAGCCTGCCCAGGTGAAAAACCTTTTTCTGAAAAAAAAGTAATAATGGTTGGGGTGCTGCTTCCTTTGTGTGATGAATACCCACTGCCTCTGTTTACCTAACAACCTGTAGCTGTAATTCTCCTTTTTTTGAAGTCTTTCCTTCTCTCCTACTTTACCTTGTTTAAACAACCAAAATTGGGATTGACAACTTGGTTGTTAAACGAAGCAGTTGCTTAGTGAAAAATCACGCGAATATGATGAATCTTATTTCAGCTTTCCCTTGCTTTACAGACTTGCAAAAGTCATAAAATCACAGTTACTATTTCAGCACTGCTGTAACTGCAAACAGTTGCAGCCTGTGGCAGTTGCTAAGTGAGAACTACCTGTAACACTTCAATAACATTATTAAATAAATATACATTTATTAAATGTATGAGCTACCTGATTCTCAGCGACTTAGTCAGACCTGCAGGGAGAAACTGTCAAAAGAGTATATATGGAGTTTGAAACAAAAAAAAAATTGCAGAAAGGTGGCCATTTTTTCCTGCTCACTTTGCACAGACAGTGTTTAAAATATGTAATATTTTAATACTCTGCCATTCTTAATCTTAACTCCGCTATTGCTTGGAGGTGGAAAAAAAGATGTTGACCATTAAGAGGTATGATGCAAGTCTCTCCTCTCTACAAGGCTTCCAGTTCCCGGAAGAGAGGCATTAGCACAATGGAGGATGAAATGGAGGAGGAGGTCGGTCTGAGAAAAGAGAAGAGGAAACCAAGCAAACCTGTGACAGTGAAGGAAGAGAAGAAAGATTCGAGCGAGGTGGTAGTGGAAGTAAGTGGGCCAGTCTGGGTAGAAGTAGAACCAGAACCTTGTGACTGTCCCACCTCCATTCTGTTCCTTCTAGAGCTTTCACCAAGGTGGAGATCCATTGCAGGAGTGCACAGCATCCAGTCCTTGGGATGTTGCTGAAGGCCTGGCCAAAACATCTAGCAACAACTAGAATACTACCTGTGAATCCCTAGATTTTACTTAGTTGAGTTAACCAGGTAGAGTTCTGATAGTGATTACATTATTAGCCCAGTGACGGCGAGCCTTTTTTCCAAGATAATCTCAAAAATTCGGAAAATGCCCACCTTGGCTTTGCCAGGATGTCAGCTCCCTCTGCCCTCCGAACCTTCTGGAAGGTGCTTCAGAGGGCTGTGCTCTTGCAGGCCTCTGGAGCCTCTGAAAATCACGCAAGGATGTTTGCGTGATTTCCAGGGGCCACACAAGAGCCAGGCCCTCTCGCATGATTCCCATAGGTTCACCATCACTGCGCTAGTCAGAAACATCTGTATGGAAAAGGCTTCACCCTTGCTTGGCTCTTAGTGCCAAGACACATACATTACGTTTCTGCCTCGTGATTTTATTCTCATGTAGGCATCACTTAAATAATCTTTATTAGTCCACCCAATTCCTAAATAACATAAGTTTATTGCTGTGGAGCAAAGTGATTCTCCCAATCAGCCCACCATATTGCTACATAAAACGAAGGAAATGTTGATAGAGTATAATTGTTGGAATGAAATAAATTGGAGTTGTGTTAGATCTTATGCGGGTATCAACATCAAGGCTATTCCTGTCTGCAGCATAGGCTCCATACTAAAGTATCTTATTTAGCTATAGCACAGGGCTGGCTGTACTTCCCTATACAGAGCAGGGTATGGCATTTCCACTTGTGCAAAAGGAAACTTGCACTTTCGTTCTGGGTGGCCTTCTGTCTGTTTGGTCCGTAAGATGACTGTTTTGGACTATATATTGTCTTCTCTCTGCTTTCAGCTGACGGACAGTGCAGGAGAAGAGGAATTGGCTGAAATGAAAAGAGCACAGAAAGGTACTTTGGCCTCTTGCACCCGCAATGTTTTTAAAGAGAGGTAAATCATGCATAGATTATACCCACCACAGGAAACACTTCTCCACCTCTTTCTGCTAACAGGGTGACTTGTGGTTTTTCAGATTGCTGCTGAATTTTAGTTCCTAGCCTCCCTTATCCTTGAGGGAGGGCCCAGCGAGCTTTCCCCTTGAATCTCTGTCTCCTATACAGCACATTAAAGGAAGTACCCTGACACCGATAGCGGTTCTGTCACATTAAAAAAAAAAGATCGTGTGATTTGAACTTCCCCCTTCTGTTGCAGCAGCTGCTTTCATGCAAAGAGCATAGAGAGCGCCAGAGCGCTTCCGATTTGTCAGCCTGGTTTTTTTTGCTGGTCTCTGAGCTGACTCTCCCTTTCTGCCCCACTCAGATAAAGGGGAGCACGTGGAGGTGAGAGTGAACAAGGAGTGGTTCACGGGCCGAATTACAGCAGTCGAAGTGGGCAAGCAGGTGGTCCGTTGGAAGGTGAAATTTGATTACGTCCCAACCGATGTAACCCCAAGAGATCGATGGTAATTTTAAATGTATGGGGGGGCCTTGGGAGGCTGGGGCACTTCCAAGTTTTGCTTGATGAAACAACTTGTTGGAAGCATATCAGATGACCCTGGGTGAGATGGCCTCTTTTGTTCTTCCTTCCTTAACAATGTTAGGTCTAGAACCTATGGCATGTGTGCCACGGGTGGCAGCACGCGAGCCCCAACCAAATTTACCTATGTATGCGCATGCCTCCCAGCTGATTTTTGGCCCATTTGAGGCCTTTTTCGGCCTCCCAGTGGTTTGAGGGAAGCCTCTGCAGTGTTTGTAGGCCAAAAACCAGGGCTATTTCATCACTTCCGGTATTTCCGGAAATATAGGAAGTGACAAAACGGGCTCATTTTTTGGCCTACAAAGGCTGCAGAGGCTTCCCTCGAGCCTCTGGGAGGCTGAAAAAGGCCTCAAAATGGGCCAAAAAAACCACCAGAGAGGCGTGTGCAATTTTCGGCACAGGAGCCCAAAAAGATTAACCGAGAATGAAGGAGCTCTGCTCTGTAAATTGTGTGAGAATTATCAGCCTTTTCATTTTGACCCAAGAACAATGTCCAAGACCCAAGAATTTTTGAACTTAAGAATAACCCCTTCTGGACCAGATCGAAAACATGTTTATTTTTTCTTTTGCATCACATAATTACTAAATTATTTCCCAGGAGCCAATGCAGGAAAATAACCTTCCTTGCGTGTTCTGCATTTCATGTTGATTGATTGACACAACGTTGACATTTTTTTAAAGTTGTGTTCCGCCGTTTAATAATTTTAGCTCTTTTGTCAGATAAAAAAAAAAAAGACAAGGCAGTTAACTTGGGAATGACAGAGACTTGTGATGTGCCTGTTGCTCCGTCCAGGGTGGAGAGAAGCAGCGAGGATGTGCGGCTGATGAGGCCCCCGTCTCCAGAGCACCAAAGCCCAGATACGCAGCAACAGGAGAAGCAACAGCAGCAGGTGAATGGTCCTTCTGAACCTTCTACTTCTGAGTCTGCCCGAATAGAGCCAGATACCACTGGGCCCGGCAACAGCCAAGAGAACGCGGACTTGTTGGCCCAGTCCCTACGGTGAGTGTTCCCTTCAGCGTGGCAAACCATTTGCCAACGGTAGTTATACTTCGGTCTTCCAGCATCTGTGCAGAGTCGTCTCCTTTTGCGGTTTCTGAATAAACAGCAAGCAGCCTTTCCGATTTCATTTTTGGAACAGAGGTTGCCCAGGGTGCATTACCATTTAATGTTTGCAATCGTTCCGATCGGCCAATTTCTTCAACTTTTGTAATCTCTTCTGCTCGTGGGGAAGAGGGAGACATTAAACCCGTGAGAGCCATTTGTGCAGGCACGCGAGCCCCAGCCAAACTTAGCTGCACTGCGCATGTGCGTCTCCCAGCTGATTTTCGGGCCATTTTCGCCTTCCGGGGGCTCGAGGAAAGCCTCTGTAGCCTTTGGAGGCCGAAAAACAGGCCTTCCGGAATACCGGAAGTGGCAAAACAGGGCCCGTTTTTTGTCCTCCAAAGGCTGCAGAGGCTTCCCTCGAGCACCCGGAAGGGCGAAAACGGCCTCAAACGGCCCGAAAATCAGCTGGGAGGCGCACATGCGCAGTGGGGGGGTTGGACGCACATGTGTAGGAGGGGCGGGGCGCATTGCATTGTGGGTGCTCGCATGTGCGCTTTTAGCACACCACAACAAAAAGGTTCGGCATCACTGCACTAATAATATTTGTAGCTCAGGGTTGACATGACAGCTGTCAAGTAAACAGAGCCCCAATCAAGAAAGTGCCAAAGAAGCCAACAGCAAACAGCCCAACCAAAGAATCTCTTAAGACCGTCCCCACCCACACTGACAGGGCAAGCCACCAGAATGTAAGCTGACAGCAAACTGCCCTCCTTACTAGCACTGATGATGTTACCTGGTCAGGTCATGAAACGTCTGCAAGAAAACAAGCCAGCTCAGAGAGCACTAAAGACCCCTCACTAAACACATTGAATGCCTATTTGGGTTGATTGACTTACTATGTGCCATCAATTTGGGTGTCAATTCAGCAATCACATAAATGAACCCTCTCAAAGCGTTTAGCCTTTCCCCAACTTGGTCTTCCAATGGCACATCCTTCACCACTGTACACTAATTGAATTTATGTACCTTGCTGGGTTGTCCTATTTCTGTCTTCCCTAAGCATTAAAGACTTGTCAGTAAAGCTGGGCTTTTGCATACTTAATGAAAAGGAAGAAGAGTTAAATGTTTGATTTCTATGCCCAGTATCATTTTCTATGCTTTTTTGTGTATTGTTAACTGCAGATGACGTTACACTTCTGCTATGCATTTGCCTGTCTTCTCTTTGCTTCCGTAGGAATTGCTTGCGTTATTTCTTGCCCCCCCATTTCCCCATCTCCAAGAAGGATTTGACTTCCATGAGCTCGCAGGAGTTGGTGGCATTCCCTTTGGTGAGTCCTCTGTTCAGCTGATAAATTCTCATAGTATAATCAGTTACTTCCCCAGATAGATTCTTGAGCTGTAGATTTTTGGAATCAGAAGTTTGGTGTCACCATCTCCTTTAATTTTTTTTTTAATTTGCATTTATATGCCGCCCTTCTCCGGAGACTCAGGGTGGCTTACAGTCTATGGAGCACCATGCTAAGTGCTTGGCAGTAGCCTTCATTCCATTGTATATGCCTGCTTATTACTAGGGCTTTTTGGCCCCCCAAGCGGCATTTTACAAAGTCAGCTTATTGCCCCCAACAATCTTGGCTCCTCAATTTACCTACCCTGAGAGGATGGAAGGCTGAGTCAACCTTGAGCCTGGTGGGATTCGAACCTGCACTAATTGCAGACAGTTGAGCTAAGTGCTAGGTGATTAACAGCCTGCACCACCAAGGCCCTAATATTTGTGAAATGTGTTCCTAAAACAGGAGCAAAATAGCAAAAAGAAAAAGAAATTAGAATTTGAGTCCCTGCATTGAAATTCATTGGTTATTTATAGAAGGTAATTAAATTATATACATCCCTCTCCTCAAAACTCCACATAATTTTAACCTGTTACTCAACATTATGTGATACTTATCAGGGCTACTTCGATTGGAAGTACAGTGATTTAGTTTCTTTCTCTTCTTGCTTGGAGCAAATTGAAGTTCTTTTGCCTTGCTTCCTTGTAACCCTTGGGATGTTCTCCTCTGTATCTCTCTTTCCACAGAAAGAGTACTTTAAACAATATGAGGTAGGCCTGCAGAACTTGTGCAACTCCTATCAGACTCGTGCAAACAGTCAGATCCAAGCCTGCGAGGAGAAAGTTCACGTCCTGGAGCAGAAGGTCAGAGAGACAAATGAGAAGCTTCAGAAACTGAGGACGAACATCGTCGCTCTACTCCAGAAAGTACAAGAAGTAAGTTGGAACCTGGATTATCTCTGGTTTTGAGCTCTTTCTCGAGAGGTGCAAAACCAATCGTTCTCAGAGCTCTCCAGTCAAATCAAAAATCAGCAGAGATTTTGCACATGGATCACAGCTGTTAGACTGCTTTGAATCGTCTTTTCTCTGAGATGCTTCTAGTAATCAGGAGTGACAAGAATTACAGTCTTAAACGTCGCAGATGAGCAACTCTCCAACTCCTGTCAACTAATCTCAGCTTAGCTTCCCAGGGCACTGTTTGCCAAATTCTCTATTGCGTTTTTTGTAATTACTAAGGGTCACTGCTGGAGTGTTTTGCTCGTAAGAGGGGCATTATATGGACTAAAGTTTTTTCCTGCTGTTTTTAGGATATTGATTTCAATTCAGATGACGAACTGGATGCTTACATTGAGGATCTCATTACCAGAGGAGATTGACGAGCCCAGCTGCAGCCTCTGGGTGAAATCAGAAAGTAACATGGTTAACCATGTCCTCTGGGTCACTCCGGTAGGTGTAGAACAAGCAGCGCGGATGGACGGACGGACGGAGCTGAAGCCAGGGTTTTAGAGACATGCGTCCCTTATAGAATATGTCAGTGTAGAATATGTTCGTATTTTCTCTTTTATATAATGAAATTAGCAATCGTACTGTTAAGGTTTCTAACCTTTTGTTTATAAATATTTGTTTTTAAAAAAAAACAAACAAAAAAACCCCTTAAAAACCCCAAAAATATAATGGTTCATGGAGCAAGCTTTATTTGTAGTCTGGATGGGTTCATTTTGAATGTTGATAAAAGTTTAAGCTGCAAGGAACTACTGTTCCCCTTGGAGGAATGTGCTGAAGAAGCACATTACGGCAGTTTGTGTCTCTCTTGGAAGGAGGAAATTAACATGGAGCGGATGAGTTCTGACGGTGTAACAGAATTGTTTGTTATAATTGGAGAAACACATTTTTCTGACAGCAGGAGGGGGTATTGTCGAGCAGAACACCAATTTGTGGCTCGCCTCCTACTTTGCATTTGTGCTATTTGGAAGTCTTCATAAATTTGGCCACGGACACATGACCACAATTTGCACGCTTCACCTGGAGCTGACTGGGTACTTCATCTTAAACTGGGGAAGGAGGGATTTAATCTTGCTGGTTTTTGATCCTTGCCCTGGTATAAAAAGCTGGAAGCTAATATTGTACGTTACACTTCTTTAGTCTCTGGACTGAAGGGAAACCAAGCAAGTGAACTCAGCTCCTGGAACTAGCAGAAATAGGAAGGAAACTCATCTCAAACGCCTGAAAAACTGTCTTTGCTTCAGTGATGGTAATGCCCATCAGAAAAGAGAATTTTGGGAAGAGATGAGGGCAAAATCCATTCTTGGTTTGATAAGATGTGTCCCATATTAGATTTTTTTTTTTATAAAAGAAATAATAGTTTATTCCATATTAATATCAATGAATTTATTACAGGACTGTTTATGTTTATTACAGGGCTGTAATGTGTTCATCCATGGTTGACCTAACCATGATTTTATTTGATTAACTGAGTTTTCCGGTTTGGCACAAAGCATCGAACCATTCATTATATTTCAGCCTAGATTGCTGAAATGCCAGGGGTAAATTCTACGTGCCATGCAAACCAAGGTTTTCTTTTGGTTCCTCCCACCCCAGAGTTCAGAGAGCCCCGTTCTCAATTGACAGGTGGCTGAATGTGTTGGAAAGCAAGCTTGGATTCTGCCTTGGATGTCACTTCAGGCCAAATGCAATGGGTTGTTGAATTTGTTGCATAAAAGAACTTTCAGAAGGAAGGGCAGTACACAATGAATTCCATAAACACACACACACACACGCACCTTTCATCTTCAAGCTATTTTCCAACAAAATCTCTTTTGACAAGAAGGCTTTCTTCAGGCAAGCACAGCTGACCGAAAGTCACTATAACATCCAAGCTGAATAAAATGCAGGGGAATTTTTGAATCCAGTCTTGACTTTTGATGCTGCCTTTAAAAAAGAGAGCTCAGCCACAAACAGGAAAAGAGGCTCTGTCTCAGAGGAGCATCCAGCAAATGTTCAAGGACTGCAAAGTCAACACCGAGCCTGCAGCTGCTAGAAGCATCTTATGACACATAGAAAAATAACCTGTTCCTCAGTTCTGATTAAGATAGCAACACCATATATAGTAGCCCCCAGCGGGCCCCTCCGAAACAAAGGGAAATGGCTCTTTTCATACAGGATTATGCAGAAACTTTAATTTTCAGGCAGCCATTTCCTTCAGAGTCACTTAGTCACGCTCTTCGATGAGACGGTTCTTTCCGACCAGGGTTTTCTGCAAACTTGGGAGAACGGGGATTTGAAGTGGCTGAAGGTTGATTCCCATTCTGCTTCCGTGATAAGTGAAAATCTCAAGCAATCCTTTGCAGGAGCGGAAACAACAGGAGCAAGATGGCACCTGACATCAGACTGAGGGTGCTTTTGTCTTCCTTATTTTGGGGGAAAGGATACCCAGTTCAATGGGCTAGCTGAACACATCAGAGACCAGTTAGCAAGCAGCTTTTGAGCACACGGTGCTCACGTCTGACGAAAGAAGTGTAACCCTGGTGCCATTTCTGAGGTGGCCACAATCAACGCATTTATCAAATTTATATGAAGAGTTCTGATTAAAGCTCTTAAGTTCTAGAGACAGTTACGAATAAGAACGGTCAACCTACATTCTGGAGTTACACACAGTTGACTCCTGAAATTCCTTCAGGTGACACCAAATGAAAAAAAATACCATCCTATCTCTACAGTGCAAGTTACGGTGATCTAATATGCTCCACCCTATCTCACGCGTGGTGACAAACAGCCATTGCTGGATCTTGGTTTACACCCCTCTCCATCCTCATAATATTCCTCTTTGGCCATCAATCTCAATCAATCAATTAAAAAATACTTAGTAACTCCTTTGATACCTGCCCTCAAGTTGCACCTTTTCCCCTCCTGGCCAACCCACCTTCAGTGCAAAGTTTGAATGCAGCTTTGGCCGAAACGAGATCCTCTGGGATATATGGAAAGCGACTCGATCTATAATCCAGCTATATTATGACCCAGCTTGTTTGGGTGTCCCGGAAGGCGGTCCGTCTCTTGTATCTGGAAAGCTGGTCTGGAACCCAGTGCTTCCCGTCAAGGAGGCAAGAAATTGGGAGAGCTTGTAATTTTTGAAATCTGCCATAGGCCTTCCTATCGGCAGTCCGATGCAATCTATTAAAGTTCCCCTAGGTGGATCCAGGAGATACTTCTCCATCCCTCAATGGCTGACTCTCTCCTAAAGTCTTCTTCCAGCTGCTGAGACGTCCCTTCCCCCACTCCCTTCCCACCACCCTTATCACTGTACTCCTTTTGTGATGGTGGTGGGAGGGCCTCTTGCCAAGGCGGTGCAGCTGCTAAGATCGGCGCCTGGCTGATGAAAGGACCTTCATGAAAAGCCGGGCAGCTGAGATGGTACATTGTCCAAACTGCCAGCTTCTCTCCCCCCCTACCCCCCAAGACCTGAGCTCAGCTGCGGTGCCTTTTGGAGGTACCCTCCCCTCTATCCACAGGGTACCCCATTCCCCGGACAATCTCGGTTGCAAGTTGGAGAGCGTCTTATCCCCTGGCACCCCTGCCCAGGTGTGCTGTGTAGGCCTTCTTGGAGAGAGAATGGCCGCCTCTTCCCAGTCCTGTCCGCTGTCTAGAAGCCCCTTTTCCCTTTCACGAGATAAGAAAACCACAGCTGTTGCTCCTCTTCCTCTTGCCAAAGGGAACTGAGGGACACGAGCCCAAAAGACTGCCAAGTTTTCTCTTGCCTTGTGACACTGAAGCCTTGTCATCTTTCTCTTGGTCCTGGCAACTCTTACCTTGGTTCCCTTGGGGAGTTGCCCTGCAGATGTGGGACAGGGCAGCTTCCCAGGAGAGGCCCAGAACAACACGGCTATGTGCTGTCTTCCCATGGGTTCTCCCAGCCTCCCCATTTCCCTGGTTCAAGGCAGCCATGCGGCCCCTCTCTTCCAAAAGAGCTGCTTAAGAAGTTCAGTTCGAACCTGGTAAGTGTGAAGCTGAATGGCAGCAGCAGAAGTCTTCAGTCAGTTGCATTCAAAAACCACCCAGCCTACTTGTGCAATATATTTTCTTAGCCAGGCTGGGGAAAATGGGAATTCGGATGCAACCAATCTAGGATGATGGAGGGCCTTCCCAACCAGACCATCTCTAAATTTTATTTCTTAGAATTGCCTAACCAGCAAGACCTTTCCCGAGAAAGCTAGAGGTTAGAATCCAGGCTTCGGGGTTACACACAGGCTGGGAAAAGTTGCCATGCAATATTTTGGGGCACGGAGTATGTATGTCCAAAATAGTGTGATTATTTGGAGATGCTAAGGACTACAAAATGGATGGGGTTTTTTTCTTCATGTCCTTAACTGACACATCTTTATCCCTTTCCCTCAAAATAAGTGATGACCGTCATTGGAAGAAGCAAGTTCTTAGAAATTAATGCTACAGAAATACCTTTGGGGAATTAGTTCTGGATCTTTTTTAAAGCTTCTCTCTTTATTTGTCTGTCTTAATATATTCATTCTTCCTCCCTCCCTTAACTGTCTCACTTAGTAACAGAAATTTTGGGCTCGATTGTGATCATACGTATCTCTACTGTCACTTTGGTGCACTCCTTTTAAATTACTGATGATATTGGAGTCAGATTCATGTACTAAGGGCAATTCATGAGCCCTTGCATAATTTTACTATTGGGGGGGAGGGTCACAAACCCCAATTACTGACAATCCTAGCTGAGAAGCCCTATTGGGCTTCTGTTGCTGGCAGCTAGCTGCTGGGATGAAGATGGACAGGTGACAAAGAGATTGTCATGAAAGGGAGGGGTCTGTGTGGGGTGAGAAGAGCTGGGGCTCCTGTCCCAGGTAGCAAAGGTACTAATAGTTGCGCAGGGATTAAGGGTTCAAATAAGCGGGGTTTTCTGACTATTGAACCAAGAGGGAAGATTCCAGGAGGTTTGGAAAGAAGCATTTGCTTTCCCTGCTCTAAGGGGATAAAAAACAAGAGGAGGGGGGAGAAATCAGCAGAAGTAGCAGGCAAGGAAATGTGATAATAGATTTATAGACTTTTGGAGAGAAAGTAGGAATTGTTTGGCTCATAATGAGAGTATTCAGGATCACAGAAGTGAATTGTGCAAGTGACCAAACTCAGATCCTTTACAAAGGGTGCATGGTTGGCTTGCGGAATTTCAAATTAGCATGGGAATAGCAACGGTTATGGGCTTCCATGAGGTTTTTTTTTAGAAAGAACAGGGGCAAATTCATGAGAACATCCAAACTTACCCAAAATAGTTTATTACATTGGCAGTCTCGCCAGATCTACAAAGAGGAGGACATAAATTAGCCCAGAACATCACCTTACTAAGCTTCACACCGAATTTCCATAACCTTCTGCTAGTTCCTAAGGTTGTGTGGGCAAAATAAGTTGCAGTTGCAAAAAGACTGCCTTTGTAGATATTACACTAAACATTCCTGCATAATCTCTGGTTTACTCTGTTGTCAAAATCCAATGATTGTTTTGCATGTTGTGGAACAATTATCACTTAATCCAAATGTTACTACTTGGTTTCAAACATGTCATCTTTTCAAGCAAGCTCGGTTTAGCAGGTGTCCTAAAAGCAATATCTGATTTTATTTTATTTTTTTTAACAAAAATACATCTCGATCAGGGTGTGGCAGCAGCCAAAAAAGCTAACACAATCCTTGGTTGTTCTAAACAGAGGCACAGAATCAAAATCACGTGAAGTATTAGTACTGCTTTATAAAAACCTTAATAAGACCACTTTGCCTGGAGTACTGCATCCAGTTTTGGTCATCACCTTACAAAAATGAGACTTTGGGAAAAGTGCAAAGAAGAGCTAAAAAAAGAGACTAAAACATGAACGGTTGCAGGAATTGGGTTTGGCTAGTCTAGTGAAAAGGACCAGGGGAATGACATGACAGCAGTCTTCCAATATTTGAGGGGCTGCCACAGAGAGGAGGAAGGGGGTCAAGCTAGTTTCCAAGGCACCTGAAGGCTGGACAAGAAACAATGGATGGAAACTGAACAAGGAGAAAGATTCAACCTGGAAATAAGGAGAAATTTTCTGACAGGACAATTAACCAGAGGAACAGCTTGCCACCAGAAATCATGGGTGCTTCATCACTGGAGGTTTTTATGAAGAGATTGAAGAGTTTATTTTATTGTCATTGCACCTCATACAAGGAAATTAAATACCATCTTTAGTGTACAATTTATGACTATGAAAATAAACACAAACACACATCCCTCCCACGCCACACATTGAATGGAAAATCTAAAAGCCACTTGTCTGACATGACACAGGGTCTCCTTTGCTTGAGCTGAGGGGTTGGACTAGAAGACCTCCAAGGTCCCTTCCAATTATTCTGTATTTTGAACCCAGCTTGGTGTCGCCTCCCTCAACCCCTCTAGGGGAAAAAAAACCCCTTGGCTTCTGGCATCGGGCTGCTTCTCCCCACCTGGACGAAAGTTTCCCCCCTCCGCGCTTTTTCAAAACCGCTAGAAAAGAACCGACTCTCGTGGTTTTTTTTTTCCCCTGGAGAAACAAGACTTTTATTGGGTACAAGGGGAGTGTTGCTCACCGCAAGGACCTGCCCCAAAACGGTGAGTTCCCGGGTCGCGAGAGGAAACCAGTCCGAAGCCAGGGAAGGGAAAGTGTGAAGGGGGGGGGGGCGGTCCAGGCGGGCGCCGGCTTGGCGATCCCCAAAGTCGGGAGACGCGCGACCTGTTTCTACACTTTGGTGCCCGAGGAGGGCAGCTCCGACTTCTGGGTCTGGCCGCTGAGCGTGGACGAGACGGACCCGGCGGGGCCCCGGCGCGGCGAGCGCAGTCCGAGCAAGAGGAGGCACTGGGCGCGGAAGCGGCCGTCGAAGAAGGCGTAAAGGAAGGGGTTCAGGCAGCTGTTGACGTAAGCCAGGCAGGTGGCGTAGGGGTGCAGGCGCAAGATGAGGTCCAGCCAGGCGCAGGGCAAGCTCAGCAAGCCCACCCAAGCCAGCACGTAGAGGCTCTTCAGCAGGTGGAACGGCAGCCAGCACAGGGCGAAGACGGCCACCAGCGTGACGATGATGCGCAACAGCCGCCGGCGCTGCCGGCTCTCCTCCTTGCGGGCGCGCCGCTGGAAGTGGCGGCTGACGGCGGCGCCGATGCAGCAGTAGCAAAGCGTCAGCAGCAGGAGCGGCACCACGAAGCCCAGCGCCGTGGTGGCGAGGCTCAGCGCCGCCAGCCAGCGGGCTGCCTCCTCGGCGCTGCCGGCCAAGCCGCTGAAATCCATGTCGCACTCCACGGCCGAGCTGTTGCCGCCGCGAGGGCTCAGCCGCGTCTGGCGCAGCAGCAGCGCCGGCAGCGCCAGCAAGCCGGCCAGGAGCCAGACGGCGGCCAGCGAGAGCAGCGTCCAGGTGCGCGGCCGCGGGGACGCGCAGGAGGAGGAGGAGGGAGGCCGGCCGGCCGAGCGCGGCAGGGCGTGCACGATGGCCAGGTAGCGCTCGAAGCCCAGGCAGCCCAGGCAGAAAGCCGAGGCGAACATGTTGAGCAGCACCAGGTAACTGCTGAGCTTGCACAGCGCCGAGCCGAAGGGCCAGTGGAAGCGCAGCGCCGTGTAAGCCGCCCACAGCGGCAGGGTCACCACGAAAGCCAGGTCGGCGAGCGCCAGGTTGCCGATGTAAGCGTCGGCCGAGCGGCGTTTGCCCGGCGGGCCTCGCCAGACGGTGAAAATGACCAGCCCGTTGCCCGACAGGCCCAGCACGAAGACCAGCATGTAGAGGACGGGCAGCAGCGAGAAGGAGAGCTCCCAGTCCGTCTCGGCTTCCTCCCAGGGGCAGCCCCCCGGCCCCCAGACCTCGCTCCAGTTGCCCGGAGGCTCCTCGTCGTACTCGTAAAAGGGGCCCTCCATCCCGCCGCTCTGCTGCCCCTCCCGACCGGCCGCTCAGCCAGGCTGGCTGGAGGGGGGCGCGCCGGTGCGCTTAAAGAGGGCTCCGAGCCTGACCCCGCCCTTCGCTGAAAGGGGGGATGGATGAAAGCCCTTGGCAGGGGGACCCATAGAGACAATACCTCCATTAGCCTTCCCTCCTTCCGAGGTGGGTAAAATGAGGACCCAGATTGTTGGGAGCAAGAGGCTGTAAACCGCTTGGAGAGGGCTGGGAAGCGCTAGTAAAGTGGCATATAAGTCTATAAGCTGCATCTATCTATGTCTCATCTCTATATCTATCTGTCTGTCTGTCTGTCTGTCTGTCTGTCTATCTGTCTATCTATCTATCTATCTATCTATCTATCTATCTATCTATCTATCTATCTATCTATCTATCTATCCATCCATCCATCCATCCATCCATCCATCCATCCATCCATCCATCCATCCATCCATCCATCCATCTATCTATCTATCAGCTCGATACCCGTGCTTCGCTACAAACTATGAGGCCAGGCTTAGATTTTGGGGAGGAAAATAAGAGGGAAAAAATTCTGCCTCTTTTCAGATGGGGAGCGGGAGTAGAACTCCTTCGCATGAGAGCGTGTTAATAATAATAATATAGGAAATAGTAAATGCTCTGATGGTGATTTCAAAAAATCCTTTCTTAGCGAATCCCTAAAAGCCAAGAGGAACCTACGTGCCAAATTTCAAGTTTGTAGGCTTTACGGTTCTGGAGATTTTGTGATGATGCGTGACATCCATAAGTATATACCTACTTATCTCTCTCTCTCCCTCCCTCCCTATCTCTATCGATCTATTGATCTATCATCAGAATGCAGTATTGCAGGCTGACTCTGCCTATGAGTCAGGAGTTCGATCCTGACCGGCTCAAGGTTGATTCAGCCTTCCCTCCTTCCGAGATGGGTAAAACGAGGACCTAGATTTTTAGGGGCAAGAGGCTGACTCACTGTAAACTGCTTAGAGAGAGGGCTGTAAAAGCACTGTGAAGCAGTGTAGAAGTCTTAAGTGCTATTACTGTTAGGCCAACTAACATTTTCCCAAGTTGCTGTGAGTTCTAGTGCTCTTTTTTTTTGGGGGGGGGCAATTGGAACTCCCCCCCCCCCAAAAAAAATAGAGCCCTTCTCTGTGCCACCCTCTCTGGGCATGCAAATGAGCTGCGCAGGTGCCAGAGAAGGGGCCAGCCGAAAGAAGGACTTGTTGGAAAGAGGAGCCAGGAAGGCCTGCTCAAACCTTCAATTCAAACACTGGGCTTCTGAAATGACAGTGAGGTGGTTGTGGTTGTTTTGGTGGTGGGCGTTCATTGGGTGCTCCGGCTAGAGGCACCCACCGAAAAGATTTCTTTTTGGCTGCAAAAACTCAGACGGCTGGACTAACAGCTGAAGGGAGCTCTTGGATGCCTTCAGGTGGCCGTTCAGATCTTTGCAACCCAGGCTGGTCCCCCAGCTGGGCCCTGGGTTGCAATGGTTGTCTCTGCGTACACCCTCCCCTCCCCTCCCCTCCCAAGACACTAAGAGGATTCAGGACCCCAAGAAAGGCACAAGGGGGCTCCTGTTGCTACTTTGCTAGCCTCTGTGTGGGAATTTTCCAAACCGGATGCCCCATTCATTCACCAGGGCACAAGCAATAGGGCTGGGACCCCGCTCCCCTCCCCTCCCTGTGAGAACCCCTCAACAAGAGGCTGTAAATCCTCTCTCTCTCTCCCCCCCTCCACCATTCCAGCAGAAATGGAACGATGCCACAGACCCTCTCGCTCAGCACTGCAGAGCTGTACACTGAGACGGTCCCCTAATTATGTCCCGGTCTGCAAATTGGGGAGTAGTGGGGGAAAGCAGAGGGACCTTCCCTTGGGATGCTTAGTGTGTCCTCTGGTTGGGTGAGGAAGAGGAAGGAGGCTGGAGGAGACACCTGCTCAATTACGCCTGCAAAACAAGATGCTGATGCCGTTTTCCTTAAAGCGCTGTTTTCTCACCCTGGGCAGCGTGAAGATATGTGGACTTCAACTCCCAGAATTCCTGGCTGGGGAATTCTGGGAGTTGAAGGTGATACCTCTTCAAGCAAGCCAGGGGGTGAGAAACTCTGTCCTAAAGGTAAAAGAAGCATCACATACACACCTAGGGATGCTGTTTTGATCCCAGGTCCTCCACAATTCAAGAAAGAGGCTTTGAGAGAGTTGATCCACCCACCCACCTGCAACTCCCATGGTTCCCTGCCGGTCTGGCCTGAAACCCCTCTGCTTCTTTGAACAAATGAAACAAGAAAAAGAACCTCCTCCATTTAAAACAGCAACACCTCTCTCCTGACAGACCCGCTCCTTTTTTGGGGGGTGGGGGACAAGGGTGAAGTCACTTTTTTCATTGCCATCCTAACTTCCAACCATCACTAGGTGAATGGTGTTAAGTTGAATGCTACCTATAAGGAGAGAAATTGGCAAGAGATTTTTCAAGAAAAGATGTGAAAAACAGGTGCTTCTTCTGTCCCAGACAAAAATGGAGACGTTGCAAAGCCAATTTTGAAGAAGAGACTGGACAGTCACTTGTCTGAGATTGTATAGGGTCTTCTGATTGAGCAGGGGGGTGGACTAGAAGACCTCCAGGGTCCCTTCCACCTTCTATTCTATCCTATCCTATCCTATTCTGTTCTTTTCTATTCTATTCTTTCTCATTCTATTCTATTCTTTCTCATTCTATTCTATTTCTCGTTCTATTCTATTCTATTCTTTCTCATTCTATTCTATTCTTCATTCTATTCTTTCTTTCTCATTCTATTCTATTCTCATTCTGTTCTGTTCCGTTCCTTTCCATTCCGCATTCTATTCTATTCCATTCTATTATATTCTAATGTTTAAATTTTATTCTTTTCTATTCTATTCTCCACTCCATTCTATTCTATTCATTTCTATTTTTTATTTCTATTCTCTATTTTTTATTTTTTTTTGCACCACATTAAAACACATCCGGGCTGTGAACAAGGGCCGTGAACAACGGCCGTCCACATTTTCCACGCCTTCCGCATCTTGGAGAGCTTCCACTTTGCGGTTGGTCTCTCCCGTCCGCCGAAGGCAAGGAGGGCCCTTGCTGCCCTCGGACCCTCCCGAGTCCGAGCTGTTTTTCTTTCCCTTCCTCGGTGTTTTTCCAAGGCCTGCCAAATTGCATTCCCCGAAGGCGATAAGGGGCCCCGATGACTGAAAGGGCAACAGAGACATCTTGGCTCTGGGATTCATCCCGGGGATGGGGTGGGCGGCGGGTGAGAAGCGCTGGGAGAAAAGGGCTGGGCCCCCCCTCCGTCCATCTGACAATCCAAATCTGTCCAACCCAAATCTAGGTTACGAAGCAGGGACGTAACAAGGTGAGTCTGGTGCTCCAGCTCTTAAGTCTGTAGAGGTTCTCAGTCACTGACCTTGCTTATCAGAAGGTCTCAAAAGGGGAATCACACGAGTTTGGGACATTACGACCGTCATAAATATGAGCCCGTTGCCATACATCTGAATTTTGATCACCTGATCATGGAGACCCCCTTTTCTCCTACTTTCTCATCCTCCTCTCGTCTCTTTTCCTCTCCTCTTTCTCCTTCTTCTCCTTTCCTTCTCTTTTTCCTTCTCCCCCTCTCTTTCTCTTTTTCCTTCTCCTCCTCCTTTCCTCTCCTCCTCCTCCTCTTTTCCTTCTTCTCTTTCTCCTCCTCTCTTTTTCTTTCTCCTCTTCCTCCTCTCCTCTTTGCTTCTCCTTCTCTCTTTCTCTTTTTCTTTCTCCTCCTCTCTTTTCCTCTCCACCTCCTTTCCTTCTTCTCTTTCTCCTCTCTTTTTCCTTCTCTTCCTCCTCTCCTCTTTGCTTCTCCTCTTCTTCTCCTTCTTTCCTTCTCCTTCTCTCTTTCTCTTTCTGTTTCTATTTCTCCTCCTCCTCTTCCTCTTCCTCCTCTGCTTCTCCTCCCCTTCTCCTTCTCTCTTTCTCTGTCTCTTTCTCCTCCTCTCTTTTTCCTTCTCCTCTTCCTCTTCCTCCTCTCCTCTTTGCTTCTCCTCTTCTTCTCCTTCTTTCCTTCTCCTTCTCTCTTTCTCTGTCTCTTTCTCCTCCTCCTCCTCTCCTCTCCTATCCACAGAAGATAAATGAACCCCTTAATTTTCTTTTGTCAGCCGGGCCATTGGCACTGCTATTCTCAGATTCTCTCCTGATATGGGAGACCTATGCAAGGCGATAAGAGTGTCACTCCTGGCCTGAAAAAACAGTTGCACATCCTTCTTGTGAGAAAAAGGAAAACTGACCTCCCTCCCCCCACCACACACACTTTAGGATCCGAGGCCCATTTCTTGGAAATTCCCACGGGATGTTGGGGTTCCTTTGGCTGGAGCGTGTGAACCTCTCCGAGGAGAATTACGATTCTTTTTGTCAAGAGGGAGACCAAAGAGGGAAGCAGGTTTCGCTAGGACTCTTAATTGCTGCAAGATATAAACACAAAATCCACATTTATAAAAAGATTTGAATCCCTTGCGCCCATCCTTCGTTTCCAAAACTCCCCTCTGCCTGTAAAAATCACTTTGCTGAAGAAGTCTCAGACACACTTCAGTTCACTTTGTGTAAAACACAGGTTAATAATGCAGAATTTCCCACACTCAAAAACTTGTTCGGGCTTCTAAGTGCAGATCTTCTTTCACTGTGGCAGAAAAGTAAAAAGTTGAGGTTGTTGTTATCTTCTATTAGAATAGAACAGAATTAGGATTTAGAATAGAAATAGGAATAGAATAGAGAAGGGGAGAAGAAAGAATAGAATAGAATAGAATAGAAGAGTTGGAAGGGACCTTGGAGGTCTTCTAGTCCAACCCCCTGCCCAGGCAGGAAACCCTACACCAGACAAATGGTTATCCAATCTCTTCTTAAAAACTTCTAAAGAGAGTTGGAAGTCAGTGCCTTCTTTCTTTTTCCTTCTTTACTCTATATTTTCTCTTTTTCACTCTCGCCCCCAGTTTTCTATTACTTTTTAAAAATTTCTCTTTATATTTTAGACTTTATATACCAAGGGTCTTCAAAACTTGGCAAGTTCAAGACTTGTGGGCTTCAAATCCCAGAATTCCTGAGCTAATATGACCAGAAGAGGAATTCTGGGAGCCGAAGTCTCCAAGTCTTAAAGCTATCAAGTTTGAAGACTCCTGGAATAGATAGATAAAGAGAGGTAGAATAGATAGAGAGAAAGAGAGAGAGATAGAATAGATGGATAGAAGGAGAGAGAGAGGGAAAGATAGAATAGATAGATAGAATATATAAAGAGAGGTAGAACATATATAGAGAAAGAGAGAGATAGAATAGATAGAATAGATCAAGGGTCTTCAAACTTGGCAACTTTAAGACTTGTGGACTTCAACTCCCAGAATTTCTGAGCTGACATGACTGGAGGAGGAATTCTGGGAGTTGAAGCCCACAAGTCTTAAACTTGTCAAGTTTGAAGACCCCTGATCTGTCACTTATCTATCTATCATCTCTCTCTCTCCGTACCTACCTACCTATTTACCTACCTACCTATCTATCATCTATGTATGTATCTATCATTTATCTTAAGGGTCTTCAAACTTGGCAAATTTAAGACTTGTGGACTTCAACTCCCAGAATTCCTGAGCTAACATGACCGGAGGAGGAATTCTGGGAGTTAAAGTCCCCAAGTCTTAGAAGTTGCCAAGATTGAACACCCCTGCTTTATACACAAATAAAATATATTTTAAAAAGAGAGAGAGATCAGGATGCTGGCTGAGGGAATTCTGGGAATTAAATTCTACCTGAATAACACTTGTGGAGGTTGAGAAAGGTCACTCTAGGGCCAACAGAGGACACAAATTCATATAATTTCCCTGCCACCCCACCCCACAAATCACTTAGACAAGCTCAGATTTGTTTTTCCAAGCACCACCACCCCAAACCTCCATGTATGGCCAAATATGAGTCCTTCATCCCTCCAGGGAAACTATTCTTATGCCTGCCACAGGTAACAAGAGAACACCTGATAGCAATCTCCCCCTGTAAACCAGGTGTGACAATTTTACTATTTTTACCCAATGGGCATGAAAGTGGGGAGGAGAATCAACTAACCACCCCACAACCTTCTAATTTCTACAAACACCCCCAGGGCAGGCCAGTTCCTGCCCCTATTCAGGAAGGTGATGGGATTTTAATTAACAGTTAACTCAGGTGGAAGCTGCCATTATGCAATTCCTGGCGCTTAATTTCCTCTCCCCCTGAAGGAAAAGAGATAACCCTTCCAACCCAAAAGGAGGAGTCCTGCAGAAGATGGCGGGAAATTGCTTTTGGCCAGAGTGGGTGGCCTGTTCCTGTAGAACAGGAATGTAGGAATGCTCCTATTTCATTGAATAGAATTAGATTAGATTAGAAATAGAATAGAATAGAAATAGAAATAGAATAGGAATGGAGAAGGGGAGAAGGAAGGAGAATTGAATAGAATAGAATGGAGAAAGGGAGAATAGAATAGAATAGAATAGAATAGAATAGAATAGAATAGAATAGAATAGAAGAGGAGAAGGAAGAATATAATAGAATAGAATAGAATAGAATAGAATAGAATGGAGAAGGGAAGAATATAATCGAATAGAATCAAATAGAATAGAATAGAAATGGAGAAGGGGAGAAGGAAGGAGAATAGAATAGAATTAGAATAGAATAGAATAGGAAAGAGTAGAACAGAATAGAATAGAATGGAGAAGGGGAGAAGGAAGGAGAATAGAATAGAATGGAGAAGGGGATAATAGAATAGAATAGAATTCTTTATTGGCCAAGTGTGATTGACACACAGGGAATTTGTCTTTGATGCAAATGCTCTCAGTGTACATAAAAGAAAAGATACATTTCTCAAGAATCATCAGGTACAACACTTAATAATAGTTATAGCGTACAATAAGCAATCAAATCATACTAGGAAACAGTCAATATAAATCGTAAGGATACAAGCAACAAGGTTTACAGTCATACAGTCACAAGTGGGAGGGGATGGGGGATAGGAAGGATGGAATCTTGATTTATGGGTGGGTTAGATGTACAGTATATCCTACAATTGACCAAGAGTTGGTCTCCTTCACTGGAATGCACTGTGTTGCGTCGTGCTAAGCCACGGATGGTTAAACCTTGGTCTTCCCAACTGAACTAAAGCATCGGGAAAACCACAGCTTCCATCAGCGATCCTCACCCTTGGCAGCTTGAGGATGGGGACTTCAACTCCCAGCGTCCCCCCAGCCAGCCAAAGATGTTGAGAGTCTAGAAAGAGTGCAGAGAAGAAGAACAAGACAATAAGGAGCCTGGAGGCTAAAATAGATGATCAATGGTTGTGGGGGAATTGGATATATATATATATAGAACTAGGGGTGACACAATAACAGTCTTCCAATATTTGAGGGGCTGCCACAGAGAGGAGGGAGTCAAGCTATTCTCCAAAGCACCAGAAGGCAGGACGAGAAGCAACGGATAGAAACTCATCAAGGAGAGAAGCAACCTAGAACCAAGGAGAAATTTCCTGACAGTGAGAACAATTAATCAGTGGAACTGCTTAACACCAGAGGGTTGCGGGTGCTCCAACACTGGAGGTTTTAAAGAAGAAATTAGACGGCCATTTGTCTGAAATGGTACAGGGTCTCCTGCTTGAGCAAGGGGTTGGACTAGAAGACCTCCAAGGTCCCTTCCACCTCCACTTCGATTGATAAGATAGCGTTGAGCGGTGGCAGTGCTGGTCAGGAGAGGAGGAGGGCATGATCTCACAGCATCTTAGCCAGGGGATGTGAGGGATGAGCCTTCAAACACCCCAAACCTGAAGCAGCAAGGAAAGATCCCAACGGGATCCTTCTTGGATCGTAAACAGGAAGAACGGCAGAGAGAAGCGGGGCAGGGCGGGGGGGGGGGGGGGAGGTTTCTCTGCCTTTTCCTTTCAGGAAGGGAAAGTGAACGGCAAGATTCAAAGGGTCGTCTTTGAAGTCTGCGGCTGCCTTACTCTTTGGTTCTGCAAAACACAGCCCACCCTCCCCATCATCACCTTGTGGCTTTCCTTTGTGGGTTGGGGGCTCCGGTTGCAAAGAAGAATCCGCCTGACATCCATTCGTGCCACACACAGAGAGACACAGAGCTGGTTTTGTGATGCTCGACCTGATGAAAACCTTGCTCTGGGGCTCTTGAGTGGAGGCTGTCCACTGGATAGGGTGGTCCAGAACATCACAGAATAGAACAACCGAGTTGGAAGGGACCTTGGAGGTCTTCTAGTCCAGCTGCCTGTCCAAGCAGGAAACCAGCATATACCATTTCAGACAAATGGTTGTCCGGTCTCTTCTTAAAACCCTCCAGTGATGGAGCATTCACAACTTCTGGGGACAAAGTTGTTAATTGTCTTTACTCTTAGGAAGTTTCTCCTTATTTTCAGGTTGGATCTCTCTTTGATTAGTTTCCATCCGTTGCTTCTTGTCCAGCCTTCAGGTGCTTTGGGGAATAGCTTGAACCCCTCTTCTTTGTGCCCCTTAAATATTGGGACACTGCTATCCTGTCTCCCCCAGTCCTCCTTTTCATTAGACATTAGACATTTCATTAGACATAGCCAATTCCTGCATATGTTTTAGCCTCCAGATTAGCCTCTAATCATCTTTGATGCTCTTCTCTGTACACTTTTTCTAATGCCTCAACAACTTGATAGCAGCATTCCAATGTTTGAGGGGTTGCCCCAAAGAAGAGGAAGGGGTCAATTTATTCTCCAAAGCCCCTGAAGGCAGGACAAGAAACAATGGATTGAAACTAACCAAGGAGAGAAGCAACCTGGAATTAAGGAGAAACTTCCTAACGGTGAGGACAATTAACCAGTGGAACAGCTGGCCTCCAGAAAGGTTGTGTGTGCTTCATCGCTTTTAAGTACTTACGTACCTTTTTCTCTGGTAATATCACACTGCTAACTAGAGCATACAAAACATTTGCTAGACCAACACTTGAATACAGCTCATCAGTCTGGAACCCAGATTACATATCTGATATTAGCACAGTTGAGAAAGTCCAGAAATATTTCACAAGAAGAATTCTCCACTCCTCTACTTGTTGCAGAATACCTTATGCCTCCAGACTTGAAATTCTAGACCTAGAAAACCTAGAACTACGCCGCCTTCGGTCCGATCTAAGTATAATATATAAAATCATACATTGCAATGTCCTACCTGTCAATGAATACTTCAGCTTCAACCATAACAACACAAGAGCACACAATAGATACAAACTCAAGGTTAATCGCACCAAACTCGATTGCAGGAAATACGACTTCAGCCACAGAGTGGTCAATGTCTGGAATACTTTACTTGTCTCTGTGGTTTCTTCCCCAAACCCCAAAAACTTTAACCTTAGACTGTCTACTATTGACCTCACCCCTTTCCTAAGAGGTCTGCAGGGGGCGTGCATAAGCGCATCAATGTGCCTACCGTCCCTGTCCTATTGTTTCTTTTATATTTTATTTTTCTTATATGTATCCATGTATTCATAACTATGTTATATTTATACCTATAAGCGATTGATAAATAAATAAATAAATAAAGAGGGGGGGCTGGACTAGAAGACATCTAAGGTCTCTTCCAGCTCTATTTTGTTTCTGAATAAATCATAGCATGTGAGATCATGGCTTAACATGACTGCCTATCTCTATTCTTTTTTTTTTTTCCTCTGTTCCCTTTTAATTCCAAAGCAATTTGCCCCGGGGAGAAAGATCTTGGAGAAGCTACAGGGGTGAAGAGTTCTGCTAAGCATCATCCCCGTTTGTGTATTCGGAATCAGAAAGTCCAGCCCTTCGAGACCTTATTGGAAGTTGGAACCAATTTGGGGGAAAAGTGGCCTGTTCCATCTCACCCTTGTCAGTTTTATATCTCAGGGGTTTGGGGCTGGCAAATTTTATCTGGCAGGATCTTTCAAGGAGCGGTTGGCTTGTTTAAGAAACCTTCCTGCAAAATAAACACACACTCGGGAGGGGGTTGCATTTTGGATCGAGCCAAGATTTCTCCATTCACAGGGCATGCTAAAGGTCTTCCCTAAAACGAGATACTCTCTCCTGCTTCTTAATCGGGATACTGTGTGAATCTGATCCGAGGACGGTTTGAGTAGAAAGAAGCACCAGAATAACTAGACACGAGGACAGTTTCCTCCTGAATGTGATCACTCTGCTGAACAACTAATTCCCATAACACTGTCAAACTATTCAGTAAGACCGTATCGCTATTATTCTTCTCATCCTTCCTATCCCTTCCAACTTATGACTATAATCGTGTTGCTTGTATCTTTACAATTTATATTGTTTATTTGTTCCCTAGTATGATTTGATTGCTATTAGTAACCTATGGCTACCACTAAGTGTTGTACTTTATGATTCTTGATGAATGTATTTTGTTGTTTATGTACACTGAGAGCTTATGCACCAAAGACAAATTCCTTGTGCGTCCAATCACGCTTGGCCAATAAAGAATTTTCTTCTCTCTTCTCTTCTCTTCTCTTCTCTTCTCTTCTCTTCTCTTCTCTTCCCTTCTCTTCTTTTTTCTCCTCTTTATTATATTCTACTCTATTCTGTATTTCTATTCCATTCCATTCTTTCTCATGCTATCTATTCTATTCCATTCCATTCTGTTCCGTTCCGTTCTGTATTTCTACTCTACTCTACTCTACTCTACTCTACTCTACTCTACTCTACTCTACTCTACTCTACTCTACTCTACTCTACTCTACTCTACTCTACTCTACTTTATTCTATTTTAATTCTATTCTATTCTGTTTTAATTCTATTCTGTTTTAATTCTATTCTATTCTTTTTAAAATTCTATAATATTCTTTTCTAATTCCATTCTATTCTATTCTATTTTGCGAGCTTTTTAAACCCAAGCGCAAAGGGGCGTGGGAAGTTTCCCTAGTTTTCTTTTTTAGTATTTCTTGAAAAATGCATCATCCCAAAAGGATCTTAGCTGCTGCTTTCTTCCTTCCCTAGAGCAGATGGGAAAATCTGAAGTCCTTGGAGGATAGGTAAGTTAAATTACCCCTCGTCCTTTCTCCCAGTGGTCCTTGAGCAAGATGAGAACCTGATTTTTCAACACCTTTACAACGAAGAGACCCAAACTCTCAGGCCAGTGGACTAAATTTATCTCTCTGCAGCTGGCTGAGGTGTGTGTGTGTGTGTGTGTGTGTGTGTGTGTGTGTATCTCTTTCTCGGTGTGTACTATATATATGCTTGTTTTTATCCCAGCAAATGCTCCCTGATGCTGGTTTATATTCTCAGCTTCCTTCTTCGCTTTCCACAAGAGACTTGACTAATTGTCATGCCTTCCTCTCCATGCCTCATCTTGCTTTCTTCTCCAAAAAGTCCTTCATCTTCTGCAAGATGTTCAGCGGAAAGGCAGGTTCCTGTTTATGCCTGCTGGCCCAGGGAAGGGTGACCTCCTGGCTCTTGGCTCCCCTGTGACCCTGGCTGGACTCTTCACTGCTTTGCAAAACATCCCTTCCCAAAGAACAATAGCCTGCCCCAACCCTGCGCCACCGAGGTGGCGGCCTTCGAGATGGGGAAGAAAGAAAGGGCCGATTGGCCCAGGAAGTGTGTACTCTCAAATGAGTAGCTTTCCCCTCCCAGAATTCCCCAGCCACTGGCATGAAGCCAGGTTCATTTAACAACCAGGTTTCTAATTTATCAGCTGCAGTGATTCCCTTAACCAACGCGGCAAAAAGTCGTAAAATGGGACAAAACTCACTGAACTAATGTGTCTCGCTTAACAAGAGAAATGTTGGGTTTTCTGGGCTCAGTTGTGCTCAATTTTCTGTGCTCAATTGCTCCACAGTAAGGTGACCGACTTTTTTACAATGAAAAGGAGGACAATAAATAAATTGAAGAAAAAAAAAACAAAGCCACTTGCGCGCGGCACACTCTCTCAAAACAATTCTCCTATGTGGAGCGCATGCGTCTCATAACCGCGTCTCGACGCACTGTACCGAGCCTTGACGAATCGTCCTGTCAAATGCAAATACGTCACGTCACACACAACGGATCGGATTGGCATGGATCAAATACAGAGATTTACCGATTAGTCTTCAAATATCAGAAAGGAGGACATGTAGTAGGGCACTTTTCGAGAGAGGACAGAACTTACAAAAGGAGGACAGTTGGTCACCTTATCAACAGAAACAGAATAACAGAAATAATGGAATGTGCAGAAATGAGTAGATTAACATTAGCAATTAGCAAAGATTTGGGATTTGTTTTATGGATGGTTAGAGAGAAGAGTGAGAAATTAAAGGAAATTGTAATAATAATGATAGATTATAACTGATTATTCTTGAATAAGTTATAGCATGAATATAATTTAGTAAGAACTGGGATTTGCCTTTAAGGATGGCTTGAAGTTGAAATAAAAAAAAATCTAATGATAGTATAATAATGATATGATGTGTAATGTTGATTAAAATATCAGATGAATGTCAACTTAAGAAGGAATGTATATAAATATTGCGCACATGATGTATATACCCAGCCAACACACTGTAGAAGGTTTTATTTGTTGTTTTTTTGTTATAAAAATTTAAAAAAAGAAAAAGAAACAGAATAACAGAGTTGGGAAGGGACCTTGGAGGTCTTCTAGTCCAGGCAGGAAACCTTATACCACTTCAGACAAATGCTTATGCAATCTCTTCTTAAAAACCTCCAGTGTTGGAGCATTTACAACTTCTGGTGGCAAGTTGTTCCGCTGGTTAATTGTTCTGACTGTCAGGAAATTTCTCCTTAGTTCCAGGTTGCTTTTCTCCTTGATTAGTTTCCATCCATTGCTGCTTCTCCTGCCTCCAGGTGCTTTGGAGAATAGCTTGACTCCCTCTTCTTTGGGGCAGCCCCTGAGAGATTGGAAGACTGCTATCACTGCTACCAATTGTGATCGTAAGTTGAGGATTACCTGTACAGCCTTTCCTCCCTCCCCCCACCCCCCGCAACCCCTGGTTTCCAAAATAACTTTCAAGTTTGGGTTGGGAATGGTATTCCAGGAGCTTCCCAGGGCGTTTTTTCCATTTCTGAATTTGGCCTGGGAGAAAAAGAGTTTGCCTTTTTTTAGCAACATCTTGGCACATGTGCGAAGCCAGACATACAGTAAAAAAACAGGACTGATCCTGGGAATGTAGAAATTCCTCCAATAATCATGTCTGCAGGAAAATGTTGATTTCTTGGGCCGGTGACTGCCTAGAATAGAATTAGAAAAATAGAATAGAGTTTAAAAAAAAAACAGAGTACAAATAGAAAAATAGAACCGAATTAGAAAAATAGAATAGAAATAGAAATAATAGATATAGAAATAGAAATAGAACAGAATTCTTTATTGACCAAGTGTGATCGGACACACAAGGAATTAAGAGCTGACATCTAATCGATGGCACAAATCAATAAATCAGTTTCATGCATTAAGTTATATTGTTTATTCCTCTGTGCTCTGACCACAGGAAGGACAGACAGCCATGCCACAGATATTGGGGAGGGGTATTTTTCACCTCCCTGCCCTCGTCTTCCACAGGAAAAAAAATTGCTAGGTAACTTCTCTTTACTAAAGCGCCTTACAAGCCCTTCTTCCATTTTTTCCCCCTGCCTGCCTTGTCGCCTGTGGATCACAACTGGATCTCTTTCGTGATGAATATCACCTTAAAGTCTCTCTTAATCGAGCCAGGGAGTTTGAGAAGTCCACGAGGAAGGAAACTTGAATTGCTGTTTATTTTTTTTTAACTCCCTTTTTCTCGTCATTCTTTGCATTTTTTCTTAGCAGAATGGTGAACTGGTTCCCCGTGAAATAAATAGAAAAATAGTAATTCATCCCCAGAACAGAAGACCCGCACAACTTAATTAAGAAAAATCAACGAAGCGGCCCCCGAAAGAAGGGATCCACTAAGAAACCCCTCCAGTCACGATCAATGGGGAGCAATTAAACCAAGTGCTGCAGGAAGAAGAAACCTTTAATTAAAAGAACAAGAGCCCAGGATTTTATCTTCCCTACCATCGCTGCAATAATAGATATATAATTGCAAACCCGAGAAAGGCTAAAAGATGTAATCCTTGACAGTCAAGTTACAATTATTTGGAACACTGTTAAATGCACACACACAAAAAAGTCGAGAATAAAAGACTTAATGGGATTGTATTTTACAGCTGTTTCCAGATCTACAGGTAGTCCTCAACTTACAACAGTTGGGATATCCATTATCGGACGCATCGTGAGTACATGAATATAAATAACTAGGTTCCACTGTTTGAATTCCACAAAACCAGATGGGGGCCATATGCCATGACATAACCTAACTATGTTATTTGTTTTCCAGCCACCAGCCCAGTGGTAGGGGGGGTGCATGTCAGCCCTGTTAGCCCTCCTAGCACAGGTTGACTCAGCCTCCCATCCTTCCGAGGTGGTTAAAATTGTTGGAGGGGGCAAGAGGCTGACTCTGTAAACCTCTTAGGAGAGGGCTGTAAAGCACTATAAAGCGGTCTATAAGTCTTAAGTGCTATTGTTATTGCTATAAAAGGCCTCCTCAGATAAAGGATGGCCCGAGTTCATCGACGCAAACTAAAATTGCATTGAGGGTTGTGACAGGGGTGTTTAGAACTCATGGCCTGCAATTCCTGCCTGCTAACCACATCTCCCAAACAGAACCCCCCCAAGTTTTGCCTCGAACCCACACTTTAAACCCTAGATATTCCAGGGTTTGAACTTGAGGTTGGAGGCATGCCAGTTGGAACTTGTGAAATCAAATCCCAGGCCTATTTGAAGTGGGATGGCGGTGGGAATGGAGTAGAAAGAACCAGCCATTTTAAATTGTTATGCTTGGAAAAGTGTGAAAGGAGGGGGGGGGGGCAGTGGGACGGCGCAACGATTACACAAACTTTTTTGGGGTTAGGGGAATGGACCCAACTGAGGAAGAGGGGGAGAGAGAGAGATTAGATATTTGGAGCAAACAACCACCCTTGAGCTTCCTGCCATTGTGTAGCCCGGGGCAGGGCGGGAGGAGGCTTTGGGGGGGGGGGCATGAAGAAAGGATAGGCCTGCATAAACACTTAACTCGGGTTTCCTTTGGATCCTTCTGCCCAGTCAACGCCCAGGTCTTACTGTAGAAAAAAAAAAAAATCTGGGAAGGCTGGAGCAGCCAATAATTTGCCCTCTAACCTTTAATCTTCAGAGCCAGATGGTAACTTTGGCCCAGAGGAAAAAAAGAAAAAGAAGGAAAAAGAAAGAAAAAAGAAAGAAAGAAAGAAAGAAAGAAAGAAAGAAAGAAAGAAAGAAAGAAAGAAAGAAAGAAAAGAAAGAAAGAAAAAGAAAGAAAGAAAGAAAGAAAGAAAGAAAGAAAGAGAAAAGACAGGGAGGGAGGGAGGTAAGAAAAAGAAAGAAAGAAGGTGGGAAGGAGGGAGGGAAGAAGGAAGGAAGAAAAGAAAGAAAGAAAAGAAAAAAGACTGAAGAAAAAAGGTTGGAGGGAGGAAGGAAGAAAAAGAAAAAAGAAAGAGGAAAGATAGAGAGAGAAAAGGAGAAGAAAGAAAGGAGGACGGAGGGAGGTAAGAGAAAGAAAGAAAGAGAAGAAGAAAGGTGAGAGGGAGGGAGGAAAGAAGGAAGGAAAAAGAAAGAAAAAGAAAAGAAAAAAGACTAAGAAGAAAGGTGGGAGGGAGGGAGGGAGGAAGGAAGGAAGAAAAAGAAAGAAAAAAGAGGAAAGACAGAAGGAGAGAATGAAAGAGAAGAAAGGCACAACCCTGCAGTAATTAAAAGTTTCTAATTTTAAAGAGGAGAAAAGATCAGACATAATACAGACAGACGGCTATTTTCAGCCAAGTTTTTTTAACCCCTCCGTCTGTGTGAATTTATCCTCATTTCCTGATTGAATTTTGACTCTGTGCATCTGGCAAGGAAAGCTGCCTGCGAAGGAGTTGTCCTGCAAAAGGTGGCAGTCCCTGTGCACTCCTTTAACAGAAATAATAAACTCAGTTGGAAAATCAGCTTGCTTACTTTTGATTTCTGGAAGGCCAGCCCAGCAGCTGGACACGAAAAAAGGCATGGAAAAAGGATATTTCTTAAAAACAACAACGCCAGTATGGTTTAAAAGAAAAAAAAGCAGAGCTGTTGTGAACGTCCCCTGCTTCGATTCAACAATACTGGGCATCAAACTGAAAAATCTTCACTTCATACTAGGTTGGGACGTCTAAAAACCTGGGAGGTCATCTAGACTAACCCCCTGCTCGAGCAGGAGACCCTATATATACACCATTCCAGACAAATGGCTGTCCAGTCTCTTCTTTAAAAGCTTCCAGTGATGAAGCACCCACGACTTCTGAAGGCAACTTCCATTCCACTGGTTGATTGTCCTCCCCATCATTGGCACCCAGGTGGCTGCCATCTTGACTTTTTTGACTGTAGTCTGAAGATGCAACGTTTTTCAGCTGTCCTTGAATGTTTTTAGCAACACAACGAGGGGCAGAATGGGAACTAAATTTGATGGCTTTTTCTTTTTTAATTTTTATTATGCTTTTTCAGTTTGCACACATCTTTAACACATTTTTGACAGCGCTGTGACATCACTGTTACACACACACACACTCATTCACACACACACATATGTTAAGTTTTCACGGGTATTTATATGTGTGGTATTCAGCTTTGTTCGGGTATTTTCCCACGTCAAAAGCACAACTATAATGACGTGGGAAAATACTCAAACAAAGCTGAATACCATACACACACACACACACACACACACAAACATCTATACATTCATATACATTGATCTTTATTTCTCCTTTTTAGCCAATTGTCCCTCTTGTCCCAGACCGCATAGTCTTCTGATTCTTCTTTGCCTTCTAATTCTAACGTGAGCTTGTCCATTTGAGCGCATTCCAACACTTTCTGTATTACTAACTCCTCAGACGTTATATTATCCCGTTTCCAACACTGTGTAAAAGCGTTCCTGGCTGCTGTTGCTATGTGCCATACGATATAAATGTGATATAGTTAGTCACTTTGCTAAACTCTCCTTTAATTATTCCTAATAGGAATAGTTCAGGTTTCAAGTTCAATTTGGTGTATTGTTGGGGTAGGGTTGGCCTTTCTACCGTCCTGCAGGGTGTCTCTGCTGTCCAGACAGTTTAGAGTCAATGGGATTTGGGATAGTTACTGAGGAATTGTGAGCTGTCCCCTTAAGGCAATGCATCATGATAAATGTAGTTAAAGGTATCCTGGGAAATGTAATCCATGTCACGTGACGTGACCACATCTGTAATCCTGATTGGTCACTATATTGACCCTTGTTGGGTTGGGGGAGGCTCCCTCACTCTTGCCAGAATCTATTACCATGCGGTTGCTTCAATCATCACAGGGTTGAGACCTTTTTATCTTTCTACACTACAAGACAGATATGCAAAGGATTGGACGTTAAGAAGAACTTCGTCACAAATGTGAGTTATGAGGATACCTGATGTACCAATAAAAAAGACTTTGTTATGGATGTTTTGTGGAGTTACTCTGCTTTATACATCCAGAGAATAATAAGCTGAACAGTCTCCAATTCACTGCTCAACCTGGAATTAAGGGAGAAACTCCCTATCGGTGGGAACAATCCATCCGTGGAACAGCTTGCCACCAGAAGTTGTTGGCGATCCAACACTGGAGGTTTTGAAGAAAAGACTGGACAGCCACTTGCCTGGAATGATCTAGGATCCCCTGCTTGAGAAGGGGGTTGGACTAGAAGACCTTCAAGGTCCCTCCCAGCCCTATTCTGATGGAAGCCTTCTTCCTCTTGCTGATTACTGCCGATTACTTGTCCTACCCAAAGGGGAGAATGTTAGGAATGATAGTCAACTAACAGTTGGGTTGGCAATATATAAACCAAGATAGTCATTTAATACTGTTGTATCTTTAAGAGAATGCTGTAATTGTAATTGGGTGTGGTTCCTCCAACAGCCATAAGATGGAGCCAGAAACCTGGTTTGTCCTTGCATTTCCCTATTGCCTTTTGCCTAATCGTCGTTCTGCTCGGATTGCTGTGAGTCTTGCAACTGTTAGCAAACTCCGTTTACTGAACTTTATTTATGATACTGGACTTTGTTTTTGGATTATCCCTGGACTGATACTAACTGCTTTAACCGTGTATGACTTGGACTGTTCGTTGGACTTTGCTTACCCGTTTACTGGAAGTAAAACCTACATTTTACTATTCAGTGCATCTGCGTGCTAGTTGTGCGTTACTCATCACTACTCTCACTACGTTTCCCTGAGTGCACTCATTCTCCTGGAAACTGTTAAAGGAACAAAGATAGCCTGGGTGAGAAATTTTGGATATAATATCCAATTAGAAGATTGGGGGGAATTGTGGAACTGTGAAACTCGTGTTTGAAAAGGGGGTTGGACTAGAAGGCCTCGAAGGTCCCTTCCCGCTCTATTCTGATGGAAACCTTCTTCCTCTTGCTGATTACTTGGCTGGGAATAAGGGAGCCAGCCGGCCTTTGGCCAAACTGCTTTCCCGGATCCTTTAACAAGAGGAGGAAGGAGGTGGTGGGAAGGAGACGGTCCAACCCTCAAGTGGGCAAATCAGAGAGGAAGCCCATTAAGACCCCACCCAGGAATGGGAAATAGTTCTGATGATTATTTTAAAAGAATGCAAAGTGGATGCACAAGGTTGGGAAAGTTTGAGCTTTTGTTACGAAGACCACGTTTTCTCCATCAGTGAACGAGTGGCCTGCTGCCCCTTCCTTAGGTCCATAACCTGGATTATTACTTACCCTCCGCCACCGTGGTGCCATCCCCATGTCCATTCTGACCCCTCCCAACCGTGGGAACATCGGTGCCTTAAGGCACAGGGGACGTTCTTTGCACAGATTGCATAGTTAGCCATCATTGTAGGCGTTTCTTCCCACCACCAGAAAAGCCCCTCCCTGCAAGGGAAGGTTTTCTTCATCTACCTCCTTTTGAGGAGGCTTGAAAATTTATTTCTTCTCCCCCCCCCCGGGATGTTTTCAAACTGGTTTAAATGGTTGGGAATGATGGGCTATTGTTTCCTACCGCCTCCTTTTCATTTCTCTGCAGCCTCCCTTTGGGCTCCCAGTTCCCAATCTGAGCATCCCTAAATAAGTTTGTGTTTAGTGTGTGTCTGTATAATATCTCTATATCTCTATAATCTCTTATCTATCTATCTATCTATCTATCTATCTATCTATTATCTATCTATCTATCTATCTATCTATCTATATCTATGTATCATATCTATGTATCTCTATGTTTCTATTTCTATTTCATATCTACCATCACTATCTCTCTCATCTATTTATCTCTATCTCTACGTTTCTTCTATCTCATATCTATCTATATCTCTCATCTCTCATCTATTTATCTTATGTATTTGTCTTATCTATCTATCTAAATCTATCTCTGTCTCTCATCTATCATCTATATCTCATATCTATTTATCTATTATCTATCTCTCATCTATCTATATCTATCATCTCCATTTATCTCTTTCTCATCTATCTATCTATATCTCTATCGTTATATCTTTATTATCTATCGCTCATCTATCATCTCTATCTCTCTTTCTTATCTACTCTATATCATTATATCTGTGTATTTATGTATCTCTCTCATCTATCTATCTATCTATCTATCTATCTATCTATCTATCTATCTATCTATCTATCCTCTCTCCATCCATCCATCCATCCAATCTATCTATCTATATCTATCTATCATCTATTTATTCTATCTATCTATCTATCTATCTATCTATCTATCTATCTATCTATCTATCTATCTATCTATCTATGCTCTCTCCATCCATCCATCCATCCAATCTATCTATCTATATCTATCTATCATCTATTTATTCTATCTATCTATCTATCATCTCTCTCTCCATCCATCCATCCATCCATCCATCCATGCAAAGAAAGGAGACCATCACTTATTTTTTTTGGCATCTTGGCCAAGTGCAACCTCTCCTCTTTCAAGCCATGCTCTGTTTGGGGGGGGGGGGGGGGGAAGTGCAGGATTTTGTGCACCAGGCTAATTACCAGACCTGCTGTTTTCTCTGTAACATGTGAATACACCAAAATAGCTTTGATCTTCAGCATCTCTGATAAGGAACAGAAAATTCCATTTTTCAAGGCTGCTCCACCAGGGGGGTTTCTTCTGGCCAAGAGGGTTTTAGTGCCCCCTTCTGGTGGATGATCCACAGTGCTCCCAAAAGTCTGGGAATTGAAATCCTCCCAATTTTAAAAGTTGCCAAGGCTGAGAAACACTGGATTTTTTTTTTGTCAAATCTATAGGATCTCTTCCAACTATGTTTCCAAAAGCAGCCTAAACACTGCATTTCCACCACACCAACTTCTACCTATGTATGGTGTAAAGACCCTGTCCATTAACAAGGATGATCTAAAGTTTCTCTTCAGGTTTTGCTCCTAAGGAAAATAAAACATCACTCTAAAATTTTGGACAATTATTTCCACGATAAGGAAGGCAAAAATCCTGATTATGCAGGTTCCATTATTCCCCTGGATATTATCCTCTCTAAACCATGGGCCTTGAACCTAGGAATTGTTTTTTTCACGGGAAAAAATGAAAGATAGCCAGTAATTAATCAACCAAGAAATCAATCAGTATTAAAATATAAAACTCCAAAGTTGTTTAGCTGGATGTAGGATGGATCATTGGAACTTTATTATTATTTTTTCCAAAAGCTTTCTGTAAATAAATACAACAATAGAATGCTTGTTAACATGTAAATAATATTCTTGGGGGAAATGGTGGGTTTTTTTTTTTAAACCACAGTACATCCCACATTTCTCTGATTGCATGACTGATGTAAAAGGTGGGAAATTGTTCCCTCAAACCAAAGGGGGGAGAATTAGATGCCCAGCATCACCTGCCAATCCCCCAAGTCAGCTTCTCAAAATTCTGCTATCGTAACAGTAGGAAAAAAAAATAATTATTCTCCAGTCATGTGTTTGCTGCAATTAATCTGTCCCTCCCCTCCCCATTTTAATTGCATTGAAATGTCAATAAAATAGTCCTCCTTCTATCCCTGCTCACTAATGATCTTGGAAAACAATTAAAAATCTAGATCACCTTTATCCAAATTTGTCTCACCATCAAGATGTCTCGTGTTTCTTTAATCCAATGGGTTGAGGCTGAAAAAGGGACCTGTGGGGGGGGGGGAGGTAATATTTTGCACAGGAAACTTCAGATCTAGCCATGCCTTTGCTGCAACCACTTAGTAAAAGATCCTATCACTTCAACCAAATTGGTCCTCAACACCAATAAGACCAAGGAGCTTATAGTGGACTATAAGAGGAACAGATCAGACATCCAGCCCTTGCTTATCCATGGAGACCAAGGGGAGCAAGTGGCCAGTTTTAAGTTTCTGGGTGTTACCCTAAAAGAGGACCTGACCTGGGGGTGATCACATTGCAGCCCTGGTCAAAAGGGCCAGAAAACAACAACTGAATGGAAAACTGCTGTTGACCTTCTACCGCTGCACCATAGAGAGTATCTTAACTTACTGCAACCTGTGTATGGTTTGCCAATTGCACCAGGGAAGATAGGATGGCACTCCAGAGGGTTAATGTCATTGCCCAGAGGATCATGGGTTGCCCTCTCCCCTCTTTGGAAGAACTTTAGAGCTCCCGCTGCCTTAAGAAAATTCAAAACATTCTCAAAGATCCATCTCACCCTAAACAACCCCTCCTTTCTTTTTGGAAACTATTACCATCTGGCAGCCGGTACAGGATAATAATAAAAACACGGACAAATAAGCTGAAAAATCACTTGTATCCCAAGAGCTCTGTTGAATTCTACTGTCTGGTGCAGTGTTGATGTGATGTGAGCGGTTTTCGATGCAATGTGTGGAGTGTGAAGGATGTGTGTTTGTGTTTAGTTTCATGGTCAATATTTGCACTGAAGATGGTGTTTGATTCCGTTGTACGAGGTGCAATGACAAGAAAGTAAACTAAACAAATGGAGTCGAGGGTCTTACTTTCCCAGGGTCCTGAGCTGGGGCAGGTCTGACACATGGTGGACCCAATTCAACTCTTGAAGTTGAAGAGATCCCAGCCCCCAAATGCCACCATGTGAGTCGGGTCACATCTGAGGCTGCCACGCATCGGGCTTGGCCTTGGCCCCGAGATCTCTCCCACGGTTGGAGTCTGGCAGGTTTAGCAGGAGCAGGGCGCCCCCCGAAGCCGTCTTCAGGCTGAGCACACTGGGCACGGTGTCCTGCCGCGTGGGCCGCCCTGAGCTCTGCAGGCAAGGCTGCCAGTCTGAGGCAGCCTCCAGCGTCTCGCCCTTCAAGCTGTGCATGCGCTGGTGTTTGAGGAGGTTGGCGCTCTGGCCAAAGGCCCGTTGGCAGTGCGGGCATTCAAAGGGCCCCTCCTTGCCCATGTGGATGCGCCGGTGCCGGATGAGGGTGGAGCCCCGGCGGAAGGTCTTCTCGCAATGGGGACACTGGTAGGGCTTCTCCCCGTCGTGCAGCCGCTGGTGGCGCATGTACTCCTGCCGGCAGGTGAAGGTGGAGCTGCAGGAGGCACAGGGGTATGGCTGCTCCCCGGTGTGGATCCGTTGGTGCCAAACAAACTCCTGCTTGTAGCGGAAGCTCTTCTCGCAGCCGGGACAACGGTAGGTCTTCTCTCCGGTGTGGCTCCTCTGGTGCCAGGCAAACTCTTGCTTGAAACGGAAGCTCTTCTCGCACTCCGGGCACTTGTACGGCCGGTCACCGACATGGGCCCGCTGGTGCCACATGAACTCCTGCTTGTACCGGAAGCTCTTCTCGCACTCCGGGCACTTGTACGGGCGCTCCACCGAGTGGGTCTTCAGGTGCCACGTGAGCTCCTGCTTGAAGCGGAAGTTCTTCTCGCAGGTGCCACATTTGTGGGGCCACTCCGCCGTGTGGGTGCGCTGGTGCCACGTCAGTTCCTGCTTGTGTCGGAAGACTTTGGCGCAGTCGCTGCACCTGTAGGTCTTTTCTCCGGCGTGGACCTTCTGGTGCCAGCTGTACTCGTGGGAGTATCGGAAGGTCTTGTCACACTTCCCGCACTTGTAGGGCCTCTCGTCCTTCAGGACACCCCTTGGGCGGACGCTCAGCATGGAGCAGTGCGTACAGGAGCAGGGCAACACCCCAGCTTGGCTCAAGGGCTGAGCAGGAGTCGAGGGGCTCTTAACACAGCTGTTCTCACATGCAGGGCACACCTGCCCCAATGCTTCACGGGGCACCACTGTCGGGAGAGCAGAATGAACGGGAAAACATTTCTGGCACTGAGTGCAGATCAGTAGCATCTCCTCGTTGGTGCCTGGCTGGGGAACAGCGATGCTCAGGGAGCAGCGATTGCTTTCCCCAGCCTCGCGAGGGACGGATTGAAATTCCACTGACAGAGTCTGTTTACCCACCAGGCTGCAGTTCACCCACTTGGACCCCACATCCCAGGGAGGCAGAACGGCCGCTCTGTTTACTGCGGAATCAGGCCCGAGGGAGCCTCCCGGCCACTGGAGCTGCTGCTCAGAGAGGGACCCGTGGTCCTGGCTCCCCTTCCGGGCTGGCGGGCAGCAAGGCAGTCCTGTCTCATCTTCATCCAGCGGTGGCTCCTGTTTGATGGCTGGCTGGCCACCTACTGGGACAAGAGAGCGAAGAAAAGCGCTACGCAAATGCAGGAGAGCAAAAATACCGTATGATTTGATGGGGCAGAAATGGTACATTACAAACTCCAAGTAGGGGAGTCCTCACACAATGGCCATCCATGGAGGCGGGGGGTGGGGGGAACTTTTACAAAACATCTGTCTCCATCGACGCGGCCAGTTGCGACTGGGAAGGTTTCTTACCAACCCAACGTGGCAAGTTCTCCTTTGGCTACCAAAGCTCCGGAACTGATCTAGGGGTTTGGATTAAGCGTCCTCTAAGATCCCCTGCCAGTGATGGGATTCAATTTTTTTTTACTACCAGTTCTGTGGGCATGGCTTGGTGGGCATGGCAGGGGAAGGGTATACTGCAAAATCCCCATTCCCTCCTCACCCTACTAACCTGCTTTCCAGTCCCATTCTCCTGTGCAGGGCAACCAAAGAAGACCCAGCCAATCAGCTGGGTCTCGGGAGGCGGAGAATAGATGGGAGGCGGGGCCAGTCAGAGGCGGTTTTGGCTGGTTCTCCGAACTACTCAAAATTTCCGCTACCGGTTCTGTAGAACCGGTCTGATCCCCTCCGACCCTTTGATTCTAACAAGGCGGTGTGGTGAGCTGGCCATCCCCAACGTTTCCCTGCCCCCCCCAAATTTATTCAAACTCCCACCGCAGAAATCCCCAACTTCTCTGGAATTGAAAACCACCCCTGATTTCTTCTCCTGCCTCCAAGGAAGATCAACCCTCTTCCGGGTTCCGCAGCTGCAGACGTACCCCTCAAATTGTCCTTCGAATCGTCTCTGGATTTTGGGAACTGTGCTCTCCCCGCATAGGGCTTCTCCCAGCCTTCGATCTGCAGGAGGACGCTGGGGGGCTGCGCAGCGAGACCTGGGAGAGGGAGGGCAAAAGAGAGAGAGACGGTGTGAATCCTGCCCCTTCACTGCCCTCCTTGGCGGAGCAAAGGCCCAGGAGGACTTTCTCTGAATTTATTGTTCTTTCCCTCTCCATTTATTTTCTATCTTCGTTGCAGGTAGTCATTCAGTTGTCACTGGTTGTCCTTGACTTACAGCCGTTCATTTAGTGACCATTCCAAGTTACCACGGCACTGAAAAAAAAGCGACTTACGACCGTCGAAGCATCCCCCATGGTCATGGGATTTACATTCGGATGCTTGACAAACTGACTCACATCGATGACGGTCGCAGTGTCCCGGGGTTACACAATCCCCCTTGGCGACTTTCGGACCAGCAAAGTCCAAGGGGAAGCCAGATTCACTTAACAGCCGGGTGACTCACTTAAGAACTGCAGCGATTCACTTAACCCCGGTGGCAAAGGAGGTCGTAAAACTCGCTTAACAAATGTCTCCTTTTAACAACATAAATCTGCGGCCCAATTGGGGTCGTAAGTTAAGGACCAGCTGTACTTGATCATCATCATCATCGAACGGCCCCGTAACTCTTTGCGGGGGGGGGGGGAGTCTGGGTAACTGAAAGGAGCGTTAATGTTGACTGGCCGGATGCTCCTCCTGTCACCAGTACGGAGTTTTGTTTAGCAGCTATATTCTCATTGTGCCCAGAGAGAGAGAACTAGCTGTACTGGATCCCTTTTGAAAAGTTCATCCTTCAAATAGTGTGTGTGTGTGTGTGTGTGTGTGTGTGTGTGTGGTTTTTAACCAGGAATCCCTCTCCCACTCCCCATGAAAAATAGCTACCTAGAGACACCAGGTTTTCGTAATTGTCCTTCATGACATCCAGGTAAAGACTCTTCTGCCAATCAGTTAGAGTCTCCCACTCTTTTGCAGAAAAGTAGATCGCCACCTCCTCGAAGGTCACCAGATCCTGGAAAAGGAACCCAAGAGAGGTCAGCGCTGACTCAGTTTCCCTTCTGGATCTCTTGGGGTGCTAGCCAAGCGAATAACGGCATCCGGCCATTCGCTGGGCTTCTCTCCTGATTTCATTCCCCCAATTTGCATAATTTATATTACATTTAGAAAAAAAAAATATTCTGCTATTCCACTAACACAAGTGGACTCCCTGAATTCCCCAGCCAGCATATCTGGTGTCAGAGAGTTCCACTGCTTCGTTCTGCCTTGGATCAAGAACATCTTCTTTTATCACCCCCTAATCTCCTTCCTCAGACTTTCACCACGCGTGCCTGGCATTTAATTTCTGCAGGGAAGGCAGGAAAAGGCTCCTTATTTTCCACACCATTAAAATCTCCTGAAGATCTCTCCTTTTTTCCCCTCCTCTTTCCTCTCAATACAACCAAATTTCCTTTTAATGTACGCCGATTAGCGTACATTTAAACTGGCAATAAAATTATTCTAAGTTTAAATCTAAGCCCAAGGCCTTCTGCATTTGCTGGGGAGCAATCTTTGGCTATGTTGGAGAGCAATTGTCCCAATGGTGCTTTTTTAAATAATGCTTTATTGAGTTTTTTTTCCATTTATACAGAATACCAATAGTCATTAAACAGCACGGTGACATTATATATACATTTATGTGTCCTATCAAAACTTACAATACACAATACTTTCATACCCTCTTATCTATTATATACATTATTTTACATTTTCTATTCTTATATCTATTATCAAGCCATGTTTCCCACATTGCATTGTATTCTGTGTCTGCTTTCCCTTTTAATTCCATAGTCAATTTATCTACCTCCACACACTTTAATTTTTTTTATTATTATTATTATCAAGGCTTCAGGTGGTGTGGAGTTTTTCTTCCAGTACTGAGCATATGAAATTCTTGCTGCTTCTTAATATATGTAATATATAAGATATTTTGTCTTTCTGTTATCTTCTCAAAAAAGATGGACATTCTCAGTTCTCCAGGTCATGGTTGATGTGCCAGAAAAGTGATTTGTTTGTTCAAGAGGCCACTGGACTTTCTGTTTTTTGTTTTGGAAGAGGTTTCACTTCTCATCCAAGGAGCTTCTCCAGTTCTCAGTTCAGTTCTTCCTCAGAACTGAAGAAGCTTCTTTGGACGAGAAGCGAAACCTCTTCCAAAGAAAAACCAGAAAGTCCAGTGGCCCCTTGAAAAAGAAAAAAAGCACCGTTGAGACAACCATGCCTCATGGAAGGCCTGGCACGTGCCCAAAGCAAGGGAAGAGGTGCCCCATAGTTTGCAGAGTTGAGCAGGAGCCTGGTGGAGCAGAGGGCAGGCCTACCTGCAAGGCGAGGTCTCCAGCCATCTCTTTCTCTCTCCAGGTGTGGCGTTTGCCAGTCTCGGTGCAATCCAAGTCTGATGTTCTTGCAAAGCATCAGTACAACAGCTCACCAGTGCAGTGCGGTTCCTTCTTCGGTATTTGGCAGGCCTTGGGTGGGACAGGCGAGTTCAAAACCAGGGGGTCCCCCAGGACGATTGCAAACCCCATCACCTGCCATAGGAGGCGGGCCTGTGGGGAGGGATGAGGGGAGAGGAGAGGGAGACATTACGGAGAAATTCCCTGACCGTGAGAACAATTAACCGGGGGGACAACTGGCCTCCAGAAGTTGTGGGTGCTTCATCGTCATTATATCGAGCTACAGATACAGATTGAACAGAGTTGGAAGGGACCTTGCAGGTCATCTAGTCCAACCCCCCCTCCCCCCCCCGCCCAAGCAGACCCTACAACCATAAATATTTTCAAGCCCACGACGCCTTTCGCACACAGGGAAACACAAGCAGGCACACCAGGCCGGACTCTTGACTTCCTATCACCGCATTTTAGACCCTAGAGGTGGATTCCGTTTGGTTATTAAGAGGCAAAAAGGAGATCATTTTGGAGATGCTGGTTTGATGTAGTAGGGAAGATAGAAGGCTCGGAACTGGGCGCCTGGGAGTTCTAGTCCCGCTTTGAGCATGAAAGCCGGCTGGGTGACTTTGGGCCGGTCCCCTCCCTCTCTCTCTCTCTCCCTCCCTCCCTCATTCTCCCTCCCTGCTTCTCTCTCTCACCTCCGTCCCTCTCTCTCCCCCCTCTCCTTCTGTCTCTCCCTCCCTCTCTCTCCCACTCCCTCCCTCTCTCCCTTCCTCCTTCCCTCCTTCTCCCTCCCTCCCTCCCCCTCTCCCTCCCTCCTTCTGTCTCTCCCTCCTTCTCTCTCCCTCTCTCTCCCCCCTCTCCTTCTATCTCTCCCTCCCTCTCTCTCTCCTTCTCCCTCCCTCTCCCTCCCTCTCTCCTCCTCTCTCCCCCCTCCATCTCTCCCTCTCCCTGTTCCCCCTCTCCTTCTGTCTCTCCCTCCCTCCCTCTCCCTCCCCCTCCCTATCTCTCCCCCTCCCTCCCTCCCTCTCCCTCTCTTTCAGCCCAACCCACCTCACAAAGTTGTCATTGCGGGGGGAAATAGAAGGCAGGAGCATTAAACATTGACTTGAGTTACTTATTAAAAAAAAACACAATGCAGGTGGGATAAACAAATATGAAATAGCCACCTTAAAAAACATGTTAAGAGATTTTCCTATTCAAAATATGGCTACACACATACACATATACCAGCAGGAAGTGCTGTAGCATTCAACCCCCTCAAAAGCTACAGGGGGGGAAGCATCTCATGCATGCAAATGTTATGCAAACATCATGCATAGATTAAAGCATGCAAATTAGCCACAACCTCTCGCTCATGGGAGGGTTTCCATGGAGGCTCTCCCAGCTGGCCTGGCCACCATTGCTACAATGGCCGGAAAATCTGTGGGCTGGACACCCCCTTCCTTTCCCTCCCTCTCCCCCAAATATCACACCTGCCTTCTGCAAACCATTATCAAAAGGGGGCTTGCAGGCTGGCGTGATGTCATCTAAAATTCACCCCTTCTGCTGCGTGATGAGTAAACTCCTTCATGTTTTCCCTCTCATCCTGGCTAGTGAATATGTTTTCCCCCCAAAGATTATCTTCACTTTTATTAATATCATGGACGTTTTAATGCCATTTTGAGGTTGAACGCCACCGAGAGTTATCTGAGCATGGTGGCCCGCCTGTTGAATAAATAAGCAGAGAATGAATTGCACCACAACCTGCTCTTAAATGCAGCCAGGTGCGTTCCAAAAGAAACGTATCAAACCATAGTAATAGAAATTTGATTTTTCTCATCCAGCAGGATTCTTAAATCACTTTTTATTAAAAAAAAAAAAACTTTTGAAAGTTAACTCTCCTCGCCTGATTTTTTCCTTGTTAACATGCCTTAAACGATCTCAAATATCAGCCTCTGAAAAGCATATAAAATTTATTTATTTATTGAATTTATATTGCCGCCCATTCGCCCACGGTGGCTCGAGGTGGCTTAGAGGATGTAAAAACCACATTTAAAGCCATAAAAACTAACAAAAAGAATCAATTCATAAAGTACAAAATCAAAATTCCTATTTTCCCGAGATTATATTTTTCGCACTGAATGATTTCAATCCCTTTGAACCGAGGCAACTCGGGAGTAACAGATGCGTTTTGTGGGTGGGAAAATAAATGGCGGATTTCTTTTGAATGGACTAGGATTGATACCCACACACCTTGCCAGCAGTCAGCTCGGGGATGTCAATGACAGCTGGCAGGGAAGCCTGGGATTTGTAGTCTCCCAAATTAGGATTGAAGAAGCCTGGCCCAGCTGCTCCTCTGCATGTAGCCCTTCCCTCCTGACCTCTGTCTTAGGGGCTTCTTGGGCCCTTGGCAGCCCTGAAGAACTGGGCCTGGCTAGTCTAGGGAAGAGAAGGACCAGGGGAGACAGGAGAGCAGCCTTCCAATATTTGAGGGGATGCCCCAAAGAGGAGGAAGGGGTCAAGCTATTCTCTAAAGCCCCTGAAGGCCAGACAAGGAATAATGGATGGAAACCGAACAAGGAGAGATTCAACCTAGAAATAAGGAGGAATTTTCTGACAGTGAGAACAATCAACCAAGAGAACAGGAGTTGCCTTCGGAAGTTGTGGGAGCTTCATCCCTGGAGGCTTTCAAGAAAAGACTGGACTGCCATTTGTCAGAAATGATGTAGGGCAAGGGTCTTCAAACTTGGCAAGTTCAAAACCTGTGGGCTTCAACTCCCAGAATTCCTGAGCTAACCTGACTGGAGGAGGATTTCTGGGAGTTGAAGTTCACAAGTCTTAAAGCTGTCAAGTTTGCAGACCCCTGGTCTATCGTCTGTCTGTCTGTCTGTCTGTCTGTCTATCTTTCACCTATCTATTTATCTATCTATCTATCTATCTATCTATCTATCTATCTATCTATCTATCTATCTATCTATCTATCATCTCTCTCTCTCTCTCTGTACCTACCAACCTATTTATGTATCTATCGATCTATCTGTCATCTATCACAAGGGTCTTCAAACTTGGGAAGTTTAAGACTTGTGGGCTTCAACTCCCAGAATTCCTCAGCTAACTTGACTGGAGAAGGAATTCTGGGAGTTGGAAGTCCACAAGTCTTAAAGCTGTCAAGTTTGAAGACCCCTGGTGTAGGGTCTCCTGTTTGGGGGGGGTTGGACTAGACTAGATGACCTCCAAGGTCCCTTCCAACTAAACTATTCTATTCTATATTCTATTATTATTCCTATTCCTATTCTTTCTATTTCTATTATTTCTAGTCTATTCTTTCTCTGGCTGAAGCCCCCAAAGACAACCAGTCCTCGACGCAGAACCACAACTGAGCTCAAAATCTATGTCGCTAAGCGAACCTCCCACGCCCGGAGGACCGACCGGAGTTCCCCACGCAGGATCCTCCTGGCCACCCGGGAGGGGGGGGAGAATCGCCGCGCCCGATCCAGCTGGGGCCAAGCCCAGCCGGCGCAGCGCTTACCTACCACCGGTCTCCATCCGAAAAGCGCAGCCGGGCGCCCGGCGTCTCCTGGCTAGCTGTGGCCGCCTCTCTCTCTCTCTCTCTCTCTGTCCCCCCGCGCTGACGGTTGGCAGGCCGAAGGCGCCGGGGAGCGTTCGCCAGCCTTAACCCCTGCCTCGCCGCAGGTAGAGGCAGCCGGCGATCCGCACACCGCCACCGCCTGGCAAGGAAGGCGGCAGGAGCCGCGCCCGGCGCCCGGCTGGGAAGGCAGGAGGACGGGCGCGGCCCGGGACTCCCCTCGGAGCCCCCGTGGGCTCGGAGCTTCGGGGCTGGCTGGGAGGGCCGGGCTCCCCGGAGCCACGCGCGTCCCGCGCCTCGCAGGGAAGCAAGGGGGTCTTTCCCGCTTCTTGTAGGCACGGCGGAGGGTCCGCGGAAGGGAAGAAGCTCCGGCCACGGTCGCTGCTGGCCGGACGCCGGGTCCGCGGCGTGGCGCGCGCCGGGGGGCTTTCGCGGCCGGGCGAGAAACCGCCGTGGAGTCCACGGGCGATGGCGGCTTTTATCGGGCTGAGCTTTGGAAAGAGGCGGCTGCTGCGGCTGCGGGACTCGGGGTCGGCGGCCAACTCCACCAACGGGAGTCACTTGGGCAACCGAACCGAACCCTTCAACCTGTGTGTGTGAGAGCGAGCGAGCGAGTGAGGGAGAGACACACACACAGAGAAAGAGAGAGACAGAGAAAGGGAGACAGGAACAGAAAGAAAGACAGACAGAGGGAGGGAGAGAAAGAGGAACAGAAAGAAAGAAAGAGACAGAGAGAGAGAGAGAGACGGAGACAGAGAAAGAGAGACAGGAACAGAAAGAGAGAGAGAGACAGAGAGAGAGAGGGAGACAGAGAGGAACAGAAAGAAAGAGAGAGAGACACAGAGAGACAGAGAGAGAAAGAGACAGACAGACAGGGACAGAGAGACAGAGACAGAGAAAACGAATTCCAGGGTTTGGTTTAAGCTCAAACTCGGTCGGCTGGTTTGTGCTTCACGATGTCACGCAACCCTAGGCGGAAGCTGACGCGAAATTAGGCGCCTGTTTTACAACCCAGTTGCTAGAGAAAAAAAGGGGGGGCAGCCACCCACTGCTCTTCTCCAAGGAACCCCTCAGGAACAAATCCAGCTTCAGTCGGTACAAGAACCGAGGAGGAGGAGGAGGAGACAGATTGGTTCTGTCAGGGTGGACTAGATGGCCATATGAGTTCCCTGCCATTTCATCGGAAGCCTACCACGTTGGGATGGCAACCTGGAGAGGGCAGACAACGCAAAAGAATAGAACTGCTGATCTGAATGTGGAAATACTCCAGTTCCCATCCTGCCCTGCGGCTGTGCAAGATGAGAAGGTAATTCTTCACACCAGGGGAAAAACATCTGCACTTTTGGGTGTGACTGACAACTTGAGCAGAGGAGTAATAATTATTATTATTATTATTGCATATTATATATCACACTATAAACATGCACACACATTCTATATACACATGTACATATTTATTTTTGTACGTAACTACATTTTGTATAACTACTAATACACATGCATACAATAGATACATACCATATACCTATGTACACACGTAATACATAAACATATACTACGTGGATATATCACATGTTAGGTTCTTGGGTAGAACTGGATGCAGTGGAAGGCCATCACCACCCGCTAAAGAACTGACAGTTGTGACTCCACATTGTTGGGTACAATGAGTACATTTGATGAAGCATCCTAGGAATTAGGCAGCGCTTCACCCTGCCCTGCATCAGTGGGGCCAGTGATAACCGGAAGAGAATGAATCTATGCGTGCTCTTATCTCCAGGAGTATTTCAGAAACTCTTTGTGGAAGCCTCCCCAGTATTTGAGGGGCTGCCCCAAAGAAGAGAGAGGGGGGTTCAACTTATTCTCCAAAGCACCAGAAAGCAGAAGAAGAAACAATGGATGGAAATTAAACCAGGAGAGAATCAACCTGGAATTAAGGAGAAACTTCCTAACAGGGAGGACAATGAACCAGGGGAACAGAAGTTCCCTCCAGAAGTTGTAGTCACTGGAAGTCTGAAACGGTATAAGGTCTCCTATTTGAGCAGGGGGCTGGACTAGAAGACCTCCAAGGTCCCTTCCAGCTCTATTCTGATGGATCCGTTGATGGTCTGGGTAAAGGCAATCCAGGCTCCAGAGTTTTCCTTTTGCTCAGCTGAGAATATCTCTTCTTCCCCCACCCCTTGTGGTTAACTCCTTCATTCCTGGCGGCTTCTTTCCTTCCCCCACTTCCAGATGGGGCTTTGCAGCGGATTTCCCCCGCTGGTTGGTTCTCTTTGAAGCCAGCCCAGCGCATTAGCCAGCACTGATACCTCCTACCTCTGCCTGGTGTGTGTGTGTGTGTTTTTTGGGTTACCAAGTCGTGTGAATGTCAACTTTCTGAAAACCAGCTGGCTGATTTTGGGTCAGTCCTTCTCTTTCAGCTCAGCTCACCTTATGTGGGTTGTGATTGTGGGGAAATAGGAGGAAGGGGATATTGTGTGTGTTTGCCACCTGCAGTTATTTATAAAAACAACAATAATAAAGGAGGAATATGAATGAATGAATGAATGAATGAATGAATGAATGAATGAATTCTTTATTTGGCCAAGTGTAATTAGACACACAAGGAATTTGTCTTTGGTGCAAATGCTCTCAGTGTACATAAAAGAAAAGAGACATTTGTCAAGAATCATCAGGTACAACACTTAATGATAGTCATAGGGTACAATAAGCAATCAAGTCATACTAGGAAACAGTCAATATAAATCGTAAGGATACAAGCGTTACAGTCATAGTCACAAGTGGGAGGGGATGGGTGATAAGGAGTGGTGATGAGAAGATTAATAGTAATAGTAGTGCACACTTTGTAAATAGTTGGACAGTGTTGAGGGAATTATTTGTTTAGCAGAGTTCGGGGAAAAAAAACATCCTTGTGTCTAGTTGTTCTAGTGTGCAGTGCCCTATAGTGTCGTTTTGAGGGTAGGAGTTGAAACAATTTATGTCCGGGATGTGAGGGGTCTGTAAATAGTTTCACATCCCAGTTTTTGACTCATATATATTATATAAATAAATGATATAAGTAAATGATAGGAACTTCTTAGTACCTATCTCTTCCCACTTATGACTAGGTTGCTTGTATCTTTATAATTTATAGTGTTTTATTTGTTTGCTATTAGTAACTTATGACTGTCACTAAGTGTTGTATCTTATGGTTCTTGCTGAATGTATTTTATTTTTACTTTATGTATACTGAGAGCATTTGCACCAAAGACAAATTCCTGGTGTGTCCAATCACACTTGGCCAATAAAGAATTCTATTCTGTTCTATTCTATTCTATTCCATATTCAATTTTATTCTCCTTCCTTCTTTCCTCTTTCTCTTCTCTCTTCTCTTCTCTCCTCTTTATTCTGCTCTGTTCTATTCTGTTCTATTCTTTCCTATTCTATTCTCCTTCCTTCTTTCCTCCTTCTTTTCCTCCTTCTTTCCTCCTTCTCTTCCTCCTTCTCTCTCCTCTCCCCTCCCCTCCCCTCCCTTCTCTCCTCTCTTCTCTTCTATAATAAATCTCCCAGAATTCCCCAACCCAGGGATACCGGATGCTGTAACTTATCTATACACATCAACCGCCTGGATTCGGAGCATGTGATCATGAAGATGGTGTGAGAGGGTGGAGATTCGTTCTCCAGGCTTGTGGGTTGGTTTACAAACATTTTGTTACCTGGCTAAGGTAGCATTTTCAGTGAGTGTGTCAGTGATGGGTCAGGTGTGTGTGTGTGGGGGGGGGGTGCCAGCTGTAACAAAAAGATTGCAAAACCCGGGCGTGACTCCCTTAAGCAGCTGGCTTAGCAACAGGAATCCTGTTTCCAATTGTGATTATAAGTCAAGGAATACCTCTACAGAAACGAGGGGCTCTCCATCTTTGCATCTGAAGCCCCCCCGCTCCCCCAAAGATGGCTCATTCGCTTTTCCTGCACACGGAGATGTGATTCCCACAATTCCACAACAGTCGCGATTCTCTGATTTGTTTTGTTCTGTTTTCCGAAGCAAAGAGTTGGCCTCTCTCAGAATTGGCAAATCATGGATGGAACGATCGAGGCTCCCTGGTTCCCCACTTTCTTCTCCGGGTGGATCCAGGGCTTACCCAGCCTTTGTGGAAGCTCCCCGGGGTGCCCAGGCCGCCCCCTCAAATACCTGCCGTTCTCGGCCCGCAGCTTCCGAATCCGGTTCTGCAAATGATGCAACACACCTGGGTTGGACGGACAGCTCTGGCTGGTGCCCAGGGAGGGGGAGCAGAGAGTGCCCAATGGGTGACACTGCCTCCATCCCTAGGGAAAAAGGGAGGGGGGACACACAGAAGGGGAGGGGTCAGAAGGCTTCATCAGCAGGAAGCCGAGCAAAATGACAGACGCAATGGTGCAGTGAAAGCCTATAAACTACCTTAGTATCTAAGTTTGCTCAAGTTGTGGGTCGCCGGCAGCAGGTTGCGGATGGCTGAGACCTCGGAGAGCGAGGCCTCGGATGAGGGGCCTGCGTGGGATGCAGGGATGGGGCCAGGACCATCAGGGAGTGGAGGGCTGCCTTCGCAGATTGTGGAGGCTGGCAGCAATGAGGAAGAGTTCCCCGAGGAGCCTGTGCCCAGTGCGTGCACACGCAGGGCTGCTTGTAGGAAAAAACAGCTGCAGCAGCACGGGCAACTCGGGAGTAAGGCTGCCAGGTGATGGCCCCTCCCTTAAGGGATAAAAGCCAGCCCTCAGAGGTGGGATTCTTTGCAGGAAGCAAAGAAGTTCTTGCTGGTTTGTGTTTAGAGACTTTTGGTTTTGATTATTTCCTTGCAATTTAATCTAGTGTTCTTGGCAGCCTTGCACAACCCTGGCAAAGCTCTGTTCTTATCAGAGACAATTAGTTTTTAATAGCAATGAAGGGAATTCACAGAGAAGCATTAAAAAAAGTTTTGCTTTTATCTCTGTTTGGTGTTTGTTTGCTTCCAACGAGCCAGAACAGGGTCAGAACAGCTCAGCTTATCAACTTATGGGACAGCTTCTCCTTTTTTCCCCAAAAGAGAAAGCTAAAAAACAGGGTCAAAGAACATCCAGATGTTTGCCCACAAAACATCAATCTAATCAGGTCCCCAGACCAACCCTTTTGGGGCAGGAAGCTCCAGCGCATCACCAATTTGGCTTTTTTTCAGTTTGGGCTCAAAATTGGGAGATCTCGAAGTCCAATATGGCCGACGGGCACAGTTGGCCACGGAAGGGTTGGTGCTACCGATGGTCTTGGAGGTTCTTCTGGCAACTGGTTAATGGGTCTGTCCCATCCTTTGATGCCTTGAAAACCTGGCTCTTTGACCAGGCCGGCTGGGGCAGATTTTAGATTTGGGTATTTTAATTTTTATATTAAATTTTAGGGTTTTAGGGAGGGGTTTTAATTGTTTTCAGCCAGGGCCTTTAGTTTAATTTAGTTTTAACTTTTATATATTTATTGTTTTAATTGTATGGCTGTGCACCATACAATTAAAACAATAAATATAAATAATAATAATATTATTATTATCCTTTGCCAACCATTCTGGCATTTGCAAAGTAAACCATCTGGATGTTGGCAATAGGGGAGTATCCTCCCTCCCTACTGGGGAATCTCTCCCGTTTACCATAGAGAAGTTTCTTCCTCCTGATGCGGAAGTTGCCAGATTCTTGCAGGAATTGCTGGATAAATATCTGGAAGGGAGACGAACAGTTGTGAGCATTCAAAGGGAGAAGCTTAACGAGAAACTCAGAAAACTTGTGAGTAGGACATGAAAAGCAACAGGGCCTAAAGCTACATCTTTTTTTTTTTTTTGAATTTTTAATTTGTTTTTATAACAAACAAAACAACAAATAAAACCTTTCAATTATATAGCGGGCCAGTTTGGTACATACATATGTCGTGTGCACAGTATTTATAAACCTTAGCTCTTCAGTTTGCTTTCATATTGTACTCTACTCAACATTCTATATCATATTGTGTCATTATTATATTATCATTATCAGACTAGGTTTTTAATTATTATTGTTATTTTAATTATTTTAATTTTTAAATACTTGTAGTGTGATTGTGATGTGGTGTTTGGGGCAGCATGCTGGAGTAGCTTTCAAATTTCACTGTATTCGTGGAATGCAATGACAATAAAAGTAAATTCTAAATTCTAAATTAAAGTCTTTATTTCAATTCCAGGCTATCTGTAAGAGCAATTCTCAACCCTTCCTAGATTATATTCATATTATATCTGATTCAAAAATAATAAATTACAATATATCATTACTATTATAATATACTTCAATTTCTTACTCTTCTTTCTAGCCATTCATAAAATAAATCCCAAAGGTTGGTATTACATCTAGGGAGCTACTGCCACATCCAGTCCAAAGTTGCATCATTGATCACACAACTGTGGAAAGCTGTGACATTCTGGAGCGCACACTTACAGATCTGTGAAAATGTATTTATCTGTCAGCCTTCAAGACTCCTTTCCGATGCTTATCTTTTTGGCTGCCATAGTAATGGGTGGAGGGTGAATCAATTGGGCTTTGTGGGGGTGGGAAGTGTGCTGGAGGCTTTAGAGAATGAACTGAATAAGTTGGGGAAAACTTTATTGTTTATGCTTACTTGTTTGCTTACTGGCAACTGCAGCTCTTTATCAAATCAGGCCAAGGTCAACGGCCATCACCATCTGAAGATGCCCCACATGACACTATATACATCTTTGATTGGATGGACTGTTTGAACTATTGTGGGTGGGAATGTTGCCATCACTTTGTATATGTGATTTCCATGCCTAAATTCTCAGATCTAGAATTCTTTTGATGCTACCACTTGATTTCCAGTAAAGGTCCTTTTCTCTATAACAATGAAGCCTAAGAGTGTCTTTCTTGGATTTTGAATGGAGCACCATCTGACATTACTACCCTTTGGATTTCTGCTGCTGACAGTAATCCAAGATTCCTGAGGCACCTGTGTTTTCATAATTTCACTTAAGAAATAGATGAAGCCCACCATAGTATATTACAAGGGTCTGCATGAAACTGATAACATTTGGTGGGAAAGCTGTACAAAAAAACCCAGAAATTCGAATAAGGGGAAATTTTCCTTCCCAGAGATCCAATTTCTGTGGAATGAATCTGAGTTATTTATGACTGATTTTTTCCCCTGTGGTTTTAATTATCCTGGTTTTATTCATTTTTCTTGAAGGACATGTCCATGTAGGCGCATTTACAAGACCCAGTCAAAAAAAAAAATCATTCATTTATGTATCAGTGGCAAATGTTGGACTACGATTCCCATAAATGCCAACCCAAGTCTGATCTGGTGCCCTTCCCATCCAGCTCTCAACATCTGGATCACAAACATGTTTTAGCAGTTGGAATCCAACCCAGGTGGAGGACATCAAGTTGGGGGCAACCAAGTTGTGTCCTCTCTTGCGATACTCACCCGTCTCGCTCAAGACCCTCCTTCGGTTGGTGGATGGGCGTGTGATCTGCGTCGTCTTTCTCGCAAGCCACATTCTTCTGGGCAGCACGCAACTCACCAACTCTCTCTTCTGGTGGTGGACTCCATCCAGGCTTGTCTCTTTCTTGTCCTTCCTTCAACCAGCTGCGCTGCAGGGCAAGGATGTCGTTCATGTGTTCCTACAGGGAAGAATAGAATTTGCAGGAACTCCTTTACCTTTTCTTAAAAAGCCTGTTTGGCTGCATTGTCCTCCAAGGTGCCAAGAGGCAACTGGACTTTCTGATTTTTATTTGAAGACATTTCGCTTCTCATCCAAGAAGCTTCTTCGGCTCTGACTGGATCGTGGGGAATGGAAGGATTTATACTCCTTGCATACAATGGTCATTTGCATTCTTTTTAGAGAGTCATTGAGGCCACCAGGAGGTTTGTCTGGGTCTTTAGGGTCAAAGAGGCCATCAATGTCCAAATTGAACAGCCCTCCCTCAACAGAGGGGGAGGGATATGACATCATCTATCTCCAGTCTACAAAACAGTCTTTTCAGCAGTTCCAAGAAGGCTTCATACCCATTTGTACCACTCAGGTGGCCCTGAAGACCCAAAGAAACCTCCAAGTGGCCTCAACGCCTCTCTAAAAGGATACAAATGACCAGCCGTTTGCAAGGAGTATAAATCCTTCCATTCCCCACCATCCAGTCAGAGTGAAGAAGCTGTTTAGAGGAGAAGTGAAACGTCTTCAAAGAAAAATCCAGAAAGTCTTGAAAAATAAATCACCTTTTAAGTCAACCATGACCTGGAGAACTGAGAATCTCCATAGATATTTGGCTGCATTGTTTTCCAAAGGGAATTTCCATCTTTTTTGAGAAGAAAATTGCAGAGCTAAGTGTCTAAAGTCGCCTGGAGTTACCCTAAACGCTTTTACCACGTACTTGTGTGCAACAAGGTATAACCACCCTCACCACTGAAACCACCTGTCATGCCCCTGGTGGAGACTGACTGTGAAGGAGAGGAAAAACAGCTGACAGGGAGTGGGAAGTGTGGCTCCAGAGGTTGTGGAGGAGGCTGGGGAAGGGCAGAGGCCAGCTGGGCAGTCAGACAAGGATCCAGGCCCATCCCCTCTCCATCCTAGGGTACGCATCCTAGGGTACGCAGGGAGGAGAGGATAAGGGAGAGATGTAGTCTACTGGGGAGGAGAGGGCCTTGATCCTCTTCATGGGCTGCAGCTGTGACAACTGGATAAGAGGACGGACATGCGTACGGGTGAGTGCTGGAAACAAAGCATGGAAATATCTCTAGTTTATGGTTCCTCTCTGAGTTTGGTGTCCTTCCCAGTGTGTGTTCTGATATCTATGGACGTCTTCAAGCTCTTATCTTGCCTGGTTTGCGTTGTTTTTTACTCTTTTATAATTTAAATGGCATTTCCTCCTTCTTGTAACAGTTTGTGTGGGAATTTTTTGTCTCCAGTCAAGGATAGTTGGAGCTTGGAAGCAAAGCGAAGGAATAAAAGGGGCTTCACCTATTTTTTTGCGACTGTGTTTATTTTGTATCCCACCCTGGGTCATCACAGCACCAATGCACCGAAGCAAGTCCCAAAAGCAAAGGTATCCCACGGCTTCAACTATCTGGGCTTAAGGACTTGACTCACCTGAACCAGCTGCTCTTTCAGGGCTTCCAGAACGGACCGACTTTCCAGGTGAAGCTGCTCTTTCTGCTGCCTCAACTCCACCTCCTGAAGCACGGGAAAATTCGAGCGATTACACGACTTGGGAAAGTCGAGAAGGGACAATAAAAAAGGAAGTGCTTCGAAGTAACTCCGCTAACCTCTCACGACAGACCAGACCAGCAACTGCCTCCCACTCACCTTCTCTCTCTGGATCTGGGAAATATGCTGCTTTCGCCGCTCAAGCTCATGGCTGAGATCCTGGACATAACTCTGAATTTCTTCCTTCACCTCTTGCAGGGCCTGGAGGGCAGCGCCGGAAGAGAAAGGAAGGACACCTCTGGGAAAGAAGGAAACACACGGCCGTGGAACTCGTCTTTTTGCAATTATGACATTGTGACGGCATTTCAGGGTATCTACAAGTGGTCCCACAATGACTATCTTGCTTAGATGGAAATTTGGGGCTCAGTTGTGGTTATAAATAGAGGACTACCTGTATTTGATTTCTTACTTGAATTTTGCATTATGCTAGATCTTAAGCAGGAGTACTTATATCCAACCTTTCCTTCCTCCCTCCCATTCATTCTATTTTCTCCTTCCTTCCTTCCTTCCTTCCTTCCTTCCTTCCTTCCTTCCTTCCTTCCTCCCTCCCTCCCTCCCTCCCTCCCATTCATCCTATTTTCTCCTCCCTCCCTCCCTCCCTTCTCAGATTGCTGGCGGGCAAGTGGCTGACTCTGTAAACCGCTTAGAGAGGGTTGTAAAAACACTGCAAAGTGGTCTATAAGTCTAAGCGCTATTGCCATTTCTGGAATCCCCTATTAAGAAGTACATCTCTAGAAAATTGGCTGCTCTCTTAAAACACCCCAGAAAAGGAAAACTCCACTATTCTACCTGCACAGCAGATGAAGCCGCAGGGCTGCCTTCTCAGGAAGGACCTCCTGGAGCTGTTGACAGGCTATGGCAACCTGAGTGGCCCAAAAATGATCCATCCGGTCAGCCTGGGCCTGAGCTTCCCGCTCCCGGAGGGACATCCGGCTGCATTCCGCTTGTAAATGTTCTTCACCTTCTTCCATCTGTCGCAGCTTCATCCTCATTTCTTCTCTTTCTTGCGTCCTTTCCTGGGGCAGAAGAAACACACAAGAGCCTGTTTCAGGAATCAGAGAAGCTCAGCAGACGGGTTTCTCACTGCTGCGACAGAGGTGATACTGGTTGTCACCTTTAAAGCCCTACCTGGCTTGGGATCGAGTGACCTGATGGGCTCTTCACCTTGCCATTCAAACGGGGGGGGGGAGGCGGAGGGGGTCAGCGGTCCAAATAATGCACCCACAGAAAGTAAAATTCCGAGGCAGGTAGATCCAGTTTTATTGGATACATCATACTGGTGTTTTGACCCAAACCCTTGTCCAATAAAACAAACAGGAACCAAAGGGAACAGAAACCTTTTAATGATTCTTACGAATCCCCGGTTAAAAGGTTGCTGCAAACTAATTAACTTTGATAAGCACGAGCACCAAAACTGTGCGAAGCTGCCAAGAATAACAGATAAGAAATATTTCACAACACAAGAGTCTTCAAATATCAACTAAGATACTGCAATGTCCACGAGGCTGAGTTTCAAAACATCTTTGCTTCCTGCAAAGAATGTCCGATTCACAGCTGGCTTTTATCTTCTTGAAGGAGAAGCCATTACCTTGCAGCCTTACTCCTGAGTCGCCCGTGCTGCTGGCAGCTGCTCTTTCCTGCGAGCAATCCTGCGTGCTTGGCACAGGCTCCTCGGGAACCTCCTCATCGCTGCTGCCAGCCCCCACAGTCTCTGAAGGCAGCAGTCCACTCCCTAATGGTCCTGGCCCCTCATCTGAGTCCTCACTCTCCTCAGCCGTCCACACCTGCTGCCGGATAACCATAACAATTGGTCAGCTAGAAAGGTTTGAGACCCAACAATGCCACGTGACCGGGTGAGCTCCCGTCCTCAGCTCAGCTCTTGCCCACCTAGCAGTTCGAAAGCATGCAGACACGAATAGATAAATAGGTACCACTTCAGTGGGACAGTACAGTGCTCCGTGATGTCATGCTAGCCAAATGACCGCAGAAATGTCTTCAAACAGAGCTGGCTCAACGGTCTTGAAACGGAAGTGAGCATCGGTCCCTAGAATCAGCAACCTCTAATGGAGTACAATCCGCAGAGACTCCTTTATATATATATAAAGCTTTATATATATATAAAGCTATATTTGAAACAAATAGCTTTCTGTCGGTATGGTCTCTGGTGATGAGCCGAAAGACAGAAAAGAAAGCAGTATGCTTTCTCCCTTAATTGGGGCTTAACAGGATGTTGTAATACAAAGTATATACTTATTCCCCTGCCTCAGCTGAACAGGATAGAGCCAGTGGTTTAGTGGCAATTACAACTGCCTCACATGTAATACTTCCCTGGTTCGAATCCCAGTAAGGGTATGGCTAGCTGAAGAGAGCTAACTAGCTCGAAATAGATCTATCCTAGTCTCCCTTGTTTAATTATTTATCAGCTCAAAACTTTAAACACACACACACACCCATATATATATACTTGGACCTTGGTCTCGGAATGCGGTAAGGGCCCTGGTTATTTGGCTTTACTGTTAGCTGATTAATAATCTCAGCTGCTGCATGTATTTATTTTCTGGATACTTTCAAAATTGTTTGTAATTGTTTTATAGCTTTAGAACTTCTTCCTGTGTGTGTGTGGGGAGGGGTTGTTGTCTCACCTGCTCCAGCTCCTCTCGTAGCCTCTGAAGAGCTTCGTCCTTTTCCTTCTGCAGCCCAACCTGGAGTTCTTCCAGGCTGGCTCGTTTCTCCTCTTCCAACAAACGGGCCTGGTTCTCCAAGCGCTCGATCTTCTGAAATACCAAATGCCCCCGATGGGCTGTTCTCACTCCTGCCTTGCTATCTGTCCCATGGGCTCTTTGGTTGAGTACCCCAAGGAGCCAAGGGATGCCTGGTTCTCTACCAAATTTAGGCAACCATGACTGTAGACCTCCTCTCGCCGTCCGGCTGGGCATTCAAAGGAAGACCCAGACCCACCCCGTCTGCATCCTAGGGCACATAGGGAGGAATGGAGAAGGGAGCAATGCGGGTTACAGGGGAGAAAGAGGCCCTGATTCCCTTCATTAGCTGAAGCTGGGAAAACAGGATAAAAAGGGCGTTTGCGCACAGCACCTTGCTGGAAGAAAACCATGCATTATCTTCATTGGTCAAGACTTATCTGGGTTCTGGCATCCTCTCAACTGTTTCGTTATCTTTTGAGTTCTGCAATTCCTTATCCTGCCCTGTCTCATTAATTGCTGCAGCTGTGGTTTGTGTTGGTTTTTATTTATAATTTAGATGTACTTTTGGTTCGGACTAAATTTCTTCCCTTGAAAAACTGTTCTTGGGAGAGTTTTTTTTCTTCTCCAGCCTATGATAACTGGACATTGGGGGCCAAGTTGGAGAAATTAAAGGGACTTTACCTACTTTTGTGACTGTTTCTTTTGTGCCCTGGGTCATCACACCTTGATCATGTCCTCATCAAGGACCATTAAGGAACCAGAGCGACACCATAACCTGATCAGAGTAGTGTCTTCATTGCTGCTTGCCTATTTACAAGAATCTTCCCGGATACTAACTACATTCTCTTGGGGACAAGCAGACAGAGGCTTCAGGGGTCTTATGGAGGATCTGGCCAATGTCTCTTCCAGCCTCTTTACTTCACCCGCTACTCTAGCTGGAGATTCCACCACGTAGGTGGAAGAATTACGACCCCAAACAAGTAATTCCAAACTCCCAGTACTCTTTTATTAAGGGAGTCGTTCTCCGAGCCTTTTCCTGAGTGATGTGACCCTCTTCTTCCCAGAATTACAGATTAACAAGTGTTGGAAGGGACCTCATAGGTCACCTAGTCCAACCCGCTGCCCAAACAGGAGACCCTACACTATTTCCAACAAATGCAGTCCAATTCCGTCCTGAAAGCCTCCAGGGATGAAGCACCCACAACTTCAGAAGTCGTTCCACTGAATATAGAATAACAGAGTTGGAAGGGACCTTGTAGGTCATCTAGTAGTCCAACCTCCTGCCCAAGCAGGTGACCCTACACCATTCCTGACAGATGGGAGTCCAATCTCTTCAAGTGGTGATGCTCCCACAACTTCCAAAGGCAACTTCTGTTCCATTGGTTGATTGTTCTCACTGTCAGAAAATTCCTCTTTATTTCCAGGTTGAATCTCTCCTTGTTCAGTTTCCATCCATTATTCCTTGTCTGGCCTTCAGGTGCTTTGGAAAATAGCTTGACCTTCCCTGTGGTAGCCCCTCAAATATTGGAAGACCGCTATCATGTCTCCCCTGGTCCTTCTCTTTACTAGACTAGCCAAGCCTAGTTCTTGCAACCGTTCGTTGTATGTTTTAGCTTCCAGTCCCCTAATCATCCGGATTGCCCTGCAGGGTTAATCTTCCTGATCCAAAGGCGGTTGGTACCTGATGCCACTCAACAACCTGGTGGCTCGGCTTAGCCCAAAAATGCTCACCTGACGGAGATCACCTGCTTCATTCCGCAAAGCGCCGTTGAGTTTCCTTTCCTTCTCCAGGGCTCTCTGGAGTTCCGTCCGCCTCCTCCGGTCCTGTTCTCCCAGGACCTCTCGTTGCATCCGGAGGGCTGCCTGGGCGTTGGCTTCCCATTTCTTCTGCTCCTGGTGCAGCGTGTTCTGCACCTGAGACAGGACCAACAAACGAACAGCGTAAGGTTGGGGCCCAGGAGGGACTGAAAGAGTTGTGCAGCCTTGGTGGCTTTCGGAGGCGTGGACTTCAACTCCCAGAATTCCCCAGCCAGCACGACAAACACCCGCACTTCCAGGTGTGACTGACAACTTGAGCAGAGGAATAATAATAATAATTGCATATTATATATCACACTATAAACATACACACACATTCTATATACACATTTACATATTTATAATTCTACATAAGTACATTTTGTATAAATACTAGTACACATGCATATCATATATATCTATGTACGCATATAATATAGAGACATATACTATGCTAATATATCTAAATATATAATAATATTATATAAAATATACAATATTTTTTTAGATATATATTTATTTTTAGTATGGTTTTATATTCTGTAAGCCGCCTCGAGTCACCATGGGTGAATAGGCGGCAATATTACTACCAACCTGCCTTCCATAGAGGACCTGTAGCCTGCACGAGTCAAAAAGAGGGCTATGAAAATATTTACGGACCCCTCACATCCTGGACATAAATTGCTTCAACTCCTACCCTCAAAAGGACACTATAGAGCACAGCACACCAGAACAACTAGACACAAGGGGAGTTTTTCCCCGAATGCCATTACTCTGCTAAACGAATAATTCCCTCAACACTGTCCAACTATTTAGAAAGTCTGGATTTCTATTACTATTAATTCTCCCATCACTCCTTATCCTCCATCCCCTCCCACTTGTGACTGTATGGCTGTAACTTTGTCGCTTGTACCCTTACGATTTAGATGGACTGTTTCCTATTATGATTTGATTGCTTATTGTACCCAATGACTCTCATTAAGTGTTGTACCTGATGATTCTTGACTCTTGACGAATGTATCTTTTCTTTTTATGTACACTGAGAGCATTTGCACCAAGACAAATTCCTTGTGTGTCCAATCACACTTGGCCAATAAAGAATTCTATTCTATTCTATTCTATTCTATTCTATTCTATTCTATTCTATATAAATTCAACAACAACAACAATCATCATCATCATCAAACTGAATGGCAACACTTGGGAAGTGTTTGACTAGTGATTTGTGATACGAAACCCAGCATGGTTATCTCATTTGCTGTGTATACTGTAATTTTTGTGTATAATAATAATAATAATTATTATTATTACTATTACTATTATTAATAATAGTATCATATCTTAGGTTCTCGGGAAGAACTCAATGCTTAGAAAGGCCATCACCACCCGCTAAAGAACTGACAGTTGTGACTCCACATTGTTGGGTACAATGAGTACATTTGATGAAGCATCCTAGGAATTAGGCAGCGCTTCACCCTGCCCTGCATCAGTGGGGCCAGTGATAACCGGAAGAGAATGAATCTATGCGTGCTCTTATCTCCAGGAGTATTTCAGAAACTCTTTGTGGAAGCCTCTCCAGTATTTGAGGGGCTGCCCCAAAGAAGAGAGAGGGGGGTTCAACTTATTCTCCAAAGCACCAGAAAGCAGAAGAAGAAACAATGGATGGAAATTAAACCAGGAGAGAATCAACCTGGAATTAAGGAGAAACTTCCTAACAGGGAGGACAATGAACCAGGGGAACAGAAGTTCCCTCCAGAAGTCGTAAGTCACTGGAGGTTTTTAAAGAGACTGGACAGCCACCTGTCTGAAATAATACAGGTTTCCTGCTTGAGCAGGGGGCTGGACTAGAGGACCTCCGAGGTCCCTTCCAGCTCTATTCCCATTCAAAGACAGTGGACGCCTGCAGAGACAGGGATTGGACTGAATGATTTCCAAGCTCCCTCTCCCTCTATGATTCTGGGACCAAGATGCTAATGAGGAAGAAAGCCAGAAACACGGCCTGCGATCCAACCTACCACCTCGTTGGCCTCCACCTTCAGGGCTGTTGCCTGCTTCTGCATGGCTTCCTGCTGCTGGAGGACTTCTGCCTCTCGCTCCTGGGATGGAAAGGAGAGAGAGAGAGGAAAACAAATACTATTCTGCCTGGATTCACACAACACGCTCAACCCAGGTTAAGGAAAGCCAATTGCTGCATCCACCCACCTACCTAATCTGCTTTGCTGAGGTGGTTCAGGTTCAGGGGACTAATTGAACCACTGCACTGATTCACTCAACCTTCCGCAGCAAGGAAGGTTGTAAAACTTGGTCCAACGTTTCTCAACAGCTGTCTCGCTTAGCAACGGAAATGTTGGGCGTAAGTTGAGAACTCCCTGTAATTACCTTTAGGATCTTTTGGAGATCTTCAATTTCCTTCTGGAAGATGACAGCTTGTTCCTGAAGAGCGCTGGCTTTAGCCACTTCTGAGCTCTCTACACACTGAGAAAGAACAAGAAACAATTAACAGATTCACAGAGTCGGAAGGGACCTTGTAGGTCATCTAGTCCAACCCCACCTGCCCAAGCAGGAGACCCTACACCATTTCTGACCGATGGCAGTCCAATCTCTTCTTGAAAGCCTCCAGGGCTAAAGCTCCCACAACTTCTGAAGGCAACTCCTGTTCCATGGGTTGATTGTTCTCACTGTCAGAAAGTTTCTCCTTATTTCCAGGTTGAATCTCTCCTTGGTCAGTTTCCATCCATTGTTTCTTGTCTGGCCTTCAGGGGCTTTGGAAAACAGCTTGACGACCCCCCCCCCCCCACTCTTCTCTGTGGCAGCCCCTCAAATATTGAAATACTGCTATCATGTCTCCCCTGGTCCTTCTCTTCCCTAGACTACTCAGACACAATTCCTGCAACCGTCCTTCGTATGTTTTAGCCTCCAGTCCCCTCATCATCCTGGTTGCTCTTCTCTGCACTTTTTCTAGAGTCTCAACATCCTTTTTATAGTGTGGTGACCAAAACTGGATGCAGGATTCTAGGTGTGGCCTTCCTAAGGCTTTAATTAAAACAATTAAAACAGCCTTGACCAATCTTTAGAAGACAAGCTGCCAACAACTTCTTCTTTGTCTCTGGATGGCCCATCTCTTCTGTGGCTTCCCTTCCTTTCCCAGCCTCTCCACCATCCCTCACAATTCCCAGAGGTTCAAGATGCCAGGTGGATACCTCTTGTAAAGCCTGCTTCTCTTGCAGCTGCATCTCTTCTCTTAGTTTGCAGAGCTCTTTCTCCTTGCAGAAAGGCAGGAGGGAAAAAAAAATTACTTTTCCCATTTGTGGCTGGACACAGAACATAGAATAACGGAGTGGGAAGGGACCTTAGAGGTCTTGTAGTCCAACCCCCACCCACCCACCCACCCACCCCCGGCTTGAGAAAACCCACCATTGCAAAGGAAGAATAAAGAGAACCTTTTTCTGGAATGCCTCCTGTTGAACTTTCTTCAGCTGTTGTTGATGTTCCTTTTTCAGGCTCCGGACAATGCCGTCCAGGGCTTCCTTTTCAGCCTTCAAGCTTGAGAGGGCCTCCTGCATCCTTGCTATTTCCAGATCCTTTTGGGACAGCAGAGCCTGCAAAATCCAGACCCTCAGTTCTGCGCCTAGATCTCAGATCCCACCTTGCAAAACATGCCAGCCCCTCCTGTTTGTCAGGTTCATTCCCAGTTCTGGAAAACCTCGGGGAACGACCAGCTCTAAGCTCCTTCGTTACTGGATCCAGAGATGGAAGCTGAGGGCTGGGCAAGAAGAAACGGGTGGAAACTCAAAGAGAGAGCCAACTTGGAAATGAGGAATTTTAAGAACAATTAACCCGTGGAATGGCTTTGCCTCCGGAAGTTGTGGGAGCTCCATCCCTGGAGGCTTTCAAGAAGAGATTGGACTGCCATTTGTCAGAAATGGTGTAGGGTCTCCTGCTTGGGTGGATGGGGGTTGGACTAGATGACCTCCAAGGTCCCTTCCAATCTGTTATTCTATATTCAATGGGACAGCTTGCCTTCGGAGCTTGTGAAAGCTTCATCCCTGGAGGCTTTCAAGAAGAGACTGGGCTGCCAATCTGTCAGAAATGGTGTAGGGTCTGTTTGGGCAGGGGGTTGGACTAGATGACTTACAAGGTCCCTTCCAACTCTGTTAATCTGTGTGTATGTCTGTCACTTTGGATGTCTATTTTTTTTTTAAAAAAAACCAAGTTTTATTCAATTTTTCCAAAACAAAGAGAAATAAAAAAGCTCTTTTCGGTGTACAACATAATTCCAGATCACCACTTTTACATGCAAATATGACAATGATTATCTATTCATTTTCTACATTCGACTTCCTATCTTATCCGTTTTTAACTTAATTCTGTTATTACCTTTCCATTCCAACTTTTACATAAGGAACAAATTAATCCTGTTCACTAATATCACTTTCATCCTAAACATTTCCTCAGTTCATTTCAATTCATTTCAAATATTTCTTAAACATTAGCGTTTCTTTTAAGCGTGACCTTTATCCGTGATACTCTTTTCTCATTTAAATCACTAATAATTCCCATATCTCCCTACTTATTACTTCTTAATTCTTTTATCTGTCAGATTTGCAATTCTATCGCGTATCCTTTCCATAGATTCTAGATTAATACAAGCTTTTACATACAAAATAGAACATAAATTTCCCCTCCCCTTTTAACTAATTTGGGAGTGTCACCTCAGTGGTTTAGATATTTAGAGACTTTGGGTGTCTATTGAGTGATCTAGGGATTGGGAAAAAATGGGACTTGGGGATCCCTGAAGCCAGTGGGTGTCCCCCTATTAAAGATCGTGGCAGGGGGCATCCCTGGCTGAAGGGAAGAGAGAAAAGCCCTCCCTCCTAGGTGTGCATCCTTCCTCACCTCCACCTGCAGGGCCCCGTTCTGCCTGCCCTGCCACCTGAGCATGTTGAGTTCTTCCTCCAGTTCCACAACTTCCTTCAGGTAGATCTCCCGCTTATATTCCAGCAGCGCCAGATCAGCCCTGCAACAGGGAAGAAGGACGTAACAGAACAATAGAATAACAGGGGTTGGAAGGGATCTTGGAGGTCTTCTAGTCCAACCCCTGCACAAGCAGGAGACCCTATTGTCAGCTCTGGAATTCATCGCTGCCACAAAGTTGAAGAATGTGAGAGCAGGTGATGTAATTGAATAGTTCTTAGAGGAAAAAAAGTTTAGCTTGAAAGTTCAAGGTTACTGTCACTACGTTTTTTTTTATTTATCTGCTAAGCGTCCAGAGCCTACTAGAATATTATTATCATGTTTCTATAGCAACTAAGATATGAGTGTCTTGTGATGTTTGATTTACGGCGCATGCTTGAAGGGGAGGAGTTCCTTTTTTTTCTTTTCTTTCTCTGTATTTCTTAGAATGTACTTCCTAGTTTTGTAATAAAAGTATGCGGCAAAGAAAAGCACGGTCCAGCACCTCTACTTTATGAAAGCTGATTTTTTTTTTTGCTTTGACTTTGGTAGCAGAGGATGGTTTGTGAATTTACAATGTTTTTCTTTGCCGGTTGCTTTGATAGTTACTGAGTGTGTCTCAGCAAGTAATTGCAGCTGCAGAGTAATGGGTTCACGTGGTTAATGAGGTGTAGAAAAGTGGGTGGGTGTAGGTTGAATTTTGTGGGAAGTCCGGGAATGATTTCAGTTCTGAAATTTCACAAACGTTGCCTAGATCCTTTTTTAAATAAAGCACTTTGAGATTATGTCTATCTCGGAGTTACTGATTAAACTGGATACATTCTGGAACCCTGACACCTATATCATTTTGGACAAATCTCTCCTTAAAAGCCTCTAGTGATGGAGCACCCACAATTTCTGGTGGCAAGCTGTTCCACTGGTTAATTGTTCTGACTGTCAGGAAATTCCTCCTTAGTTCTAGGTTGCTTCTCTCCTTGACTAGTTTCCATCCATTGCTTCTTCTCCTGCCTTCTGGTGCTTTGGAGAATAGCTTGACTCCCTCTTCTTTGGGGCAGCCCTTCAAATATTGGAAGACTGCTATATCGTCTTCCTTAATCCTTGTTTTCTCTAAACTAGACATACCCAATTCCCGCAACCGTTCTTTGTAACTTTTACCCTCCTTTATAGCATAACACTTAAGACTTATATACCGCTTCACGGTGCTTTACAGCTCTCACTAAGTAGTTTACAGGGTCAGCTTGTTGCCTCCAACACTCTGGGTCCTTAAGCCGTGTTTATTACCTTGTCGCTTTGGCAATGGGTGTCAAACATCTGCCTCAGGGTTGCCCTCTTCATTTTCTGTACTTATAATAAATATCGACTTATTGATACCTGGTCTTCTCCACTTTATCCTGATGTTCTTCCACTTCCAACTCCAGTCTCCTTGCTAGCTCCTGGCGCTCCTGTAGGGCTTCCTGAAAAACTTCCAGCTCCAGAGCCACATGCTGGGAGGAGAAAGAAGAGGAGGAGGAGGAGGAGAAGTTGGAATGGGTTGTTTGAGTAGAAGGAGGAGGAGGAAGGAGGAGGAAGAAGAAGGAGGAGGTGGAGGAAGAAGGAGAAGGAGAAAGGAGGAGGAGGAAGAAGAAAAATAATGAGAAGAAGGAGGTGGAGGAAGAAGGAGAAAGGAGGAGGAGGAAGAGGAAGAATAAGGAGAAGGAGGAGGTGGAGGAAGAAGAAGGAGAAAGGAGGAGGAGGAAGGAGGAGGAAAAAGAAGAAAAAGAAGAAGAAGAAGAAGAAGAAGAAGAAGAAGAAGAAGAAGAAGAAGAAGAAGAAGAAGAAGAAGAAGAAGAAGAAGAAGAAGAAGAAGAAGAAGAAGAAGAAGAAGAAGAAGAAGAAGAAGAAGAAGAAGAAGAAGAAGAAGAAGAAGAAGAAGAAGAAGAAGAAGAAGAAGAAGAAGCAGAGGAGTTAGCTTCATGTTGAGTCTACCTCTGTGATTCTTGAGGTACCCCCTTCCTCCCACTGCCAGCATGTCCTGAATAGACCTGGTTTAGGTTGTCGTTTCCTGCTGTGGCTTCCTTCCAGTTGGAAGCCCACCTCCTGAAGTTGCCAGAAGTCGTTCTTCTTTGGCCGGCCAGCTGGGCAAACCCCTCTTCATCTACACCAAAGACGTTGGACCTCGAGAACCTAAAAATCAGATCAGTACGGCATGATGAAGAGGTCTCTGTTAAGACCGACAAAGCTATTCTCTAAAGCACCTGAAAGGCAGGACAAGAAGCAAACTCATCGAGGAGAGAAGCCACCTAGAACTAAGGAGGGAGTCAGTTAAGGTTTGAATGCACGGTGTGTGGATCTCCAGCCTCAGAGGAAGTACACACACTTTGGCCTCAGCTGCTTCCACGGTCTCTGCTTTTCCCCTTTCCCAGGGATACTCACCTCCATGGATCCCTTGATGGCATCTGGGGCTTCTTCACATCAGGGCCATCAGCTGTTGGGGAAAAGAGGCCTGATTCAGTCCAGATTTCCAGAAAAAGAGAAAAGTTCCCAACCCAAGAACCGCCTTTGAGAAAGAGACTGGAAGGAAGACCCTCCAAAACACAGAGAGAAATCCAAAACGATCAGAACGCATCTTCTCCAGAAGCCAAGAGTCAGATAAGCAGGGATTAACACCAGACAGACAAGCAAGCAGAAAGCAATCCGAACCGATGAACTAGCAAGGAGAAAACCCGCATCAACACTAGGAAAGCAAACCACTTTATATACATAGGGAGCAAAAAAAAAAAAACCCACACTGAGTCACACTGATGATGTTACCTGGCTGGGTAATGAAATGTCTGTAAACAAAATTACTCAGCGAGCCCCAAGGATTCCACAGTCCAACCCACAGCTATAGGGATTCTCTTCTATGGGTATGATAAACAATGCCGGCCAAATTGTCCTGCCCAACTCACTTTCTCCCTTCTCTGGCACTTCACCATGGACGTCAGTGCTCAAAGCAACAGCCCAGGTCTCTCTCAGTCTTCTGGCCAAGGCTGGAGTCTTCTCGGCACCCCTTGGGCCATAAATGACTCCAGGACCCATCCCCAGTTCAGGCGGAGACAAGCCTCTCCTTTCCGCCAAGGAGTTTGGCTTTTGGAGGATAGAGAGAGCGAGGACTTACCTCCATCAAGAGGTAAGAAGTGATTTCTGTAGCATCCTCCAAGGGCTTCTCCTCCTGGGTGGTCCGATGAGGACTTCTCAGGATGGCTGGCCTTTGCTCTCCTCGGTGGGACGGTCCTTTTTGATGGGGTTCTTCTGGCCCTTTGCCAGGACGACACAGGATCTCCAACGACCAACTGATGCTTTGAGCTTCTACCGGTAGTGATGTTCTTCCTCGGTTCAGAAGATCCCTCTGGTCCTTTCCCTCCTCGCTCTAATTCCAGGAATCCACCATTCCTAGAGAATCCACCTTCTTCTCTTGCGCTCTGGAGTCTGGTATGATGGTTCTTCGTCCACGGCTGGCCTCCCCTTCCTATATCCGATCCACTGGAGCCCTTGACAGAACAGTTCTGCCTAAGCACAGAGCCTTTTTCTCGTGAGGCTTCCACGTTCTTAACTCCATGTTGAGGAAGACTCTGGAGGAGACCTTCTCTGGAACGAGGAGCCAATGCTTGGCTCCGTTTCTCCTTGGATGCTTCTGCTGGCCACCGCTGGCTTGTTGACTCCAATCTGGGAGAATCCAAAGCAGGGTGGAGAGATCTGAAACTCGGACAAGGACCAGCCATCTCAGGAAGGACGGTGGCATTGGATGTGGGTGGCCTCAAGTCTCTGGGGCCTGACGCGAGACCAGGAGGTGCTTCATCTTCATCGGAGCTCAGCAGCAGGTCCACCAGGCCTTTGTGGAACTCATCGGCCAAGTCTTCAGTGCAAATGGACTCTGATCTGCTCGGGGACTCCTTTGAGTCAGGGAGCTGCAGCTGCCACTCTCTGCAGTCCATCTCCCAAGAGGTCATGTCTCTGTGCCCACCTGCATTGCTCCCGCCTGGATCTGCAAGGAGAAGGAAGCAAATTGAAGACCTCTGTCTCTGTCAGGACTCATTCCCATGAAATCTGATCACATGAAGTGCCGATACCACTTTATGAGGCCTTGGTATATGGCATTCAGTTTTGGTTGCCACAATGTAAAAAAGATGTTGGAATAGAATGGAATAGAATAGAATAGAACAGAATGCAGGAATAGAATAGAATGGAATAGAATAGAATAGAGAAGGGGAGAAGGAAGGAGAATAGAATAAGAGTAGAAGAGAATAGAACTCTTTATTGGCCAAGTGTGATTGGACACACAAGGAATTTGTCTTGGTGCAAATGCTCTCAGTATACACAAAGGAAAAGATACATTCGTCAAGAATCATCAGGTACAACACTTAATAATAGTCATAGGGTACAGTAAGCAATCAAGTCATACTAGGAGACAGTCAATATAAATCTTTAGCATACAAGCAACAAAGTTACAGTCATACAGTCACAAGTGCCAGGGGATGGGTGATAAAGTGATGAGAAGATTAATAGTAATAGTAGTGCAGACTTTGTAAATAGTTGGACAGTGTTGGGGGAATTATTTGTTTAGCAGAGTGATGGCGTTCGGGAAAAAAACATCCATGTGTTTAGTTGTTCTGGTGTACAGTGCTCTATAGATGATAGATGATGGATAGATAAATAGATAATAGATATAGATACATAGATTTAATGATATAGATGATAGATAGAGATAGAGATGATAGATGAACGATAGATAATAGATAATAGATCTAATGATAAGAGATATAGATGATGGATAGATGAGAAAGAGAGATAAATGGAGATATAGATAGATGAGAGATAGATAATAGATAAATAGATATAATGAGATATAAAGAGATGATAGATGAGAAAGAGAGATAGAGATGATAGAGATAGATAAATACACAGATAGATAGATAGATAGATAGATAGATAGATAGATAGATAGATAGATAGATAGATAGATAGATAGATAGATAGATAGATAGATAGATAGATGCCCCTTTGGGACAACCGTGACCTGGATAGCTGGGAATCTCTACAGACATTAATAGGAAAAATTATCTCAGTTAATGGTCCGCGGGGAAGCACGGCATCCTGAGAATACCGGGCACAAAGGCGCAGAGATGCCGCTTTGGGACAGGGATCCCTCGGCTTTCCTGCCAAAGTTGCCCTTCAATTGCGGCTGGATCCAACTTCCTTCGGCCATCCCTTTCCGTCTCCAGGCCGAGTTTCTGTTTTTCCTCCTCCTCCTCCTCCTCCCCCTTCGAACTGCGCAGGGGGATTAGCAGCGCACGTGCGATTGGATCCGGTTCTCTGGGCTGGGCAACTTTTCTTCAGGATGGAGGCGACCGACGAGACGCAAATGGGGGAGGGGGAAACACTCGCAACAAGGGAGCAAAGAACGGAGGCGACTCACCGGCCGCCTGCAAGCCCCGCCGCGCATCGCTTCGCCCGGAGAAAAGCTTCGTTTGCAACCGTGGAACGTCCCGGGCCGGGGTTGCCTAGCGACCCTGGAACGCGCAGCAGCTCCGGCGCTCCCATTGGCGGAGAGTCTCGTCCGTTGCCTAGGGACGCCGCACGGCGGACTCTCCGAAAGAGCCGCGGGAAGCAACGTGGGGCTGCTGGGGGAGCGGTGACTGCAGACCCCCCCCCCCCCGCTTCCAAGACTGGAGGCTCGAAGAGACACCCCGGAAAGTTATGGGGAAAGTTGGAAGGATGGGAGGTCAACTATTCTCTTTGGGGTATTCTTGAAGGAAGCAAAAATCGCGGAGCGAGGAGTGAAACATGAATTCATCATCTATCTATCTATCTATCTATCTATCTATCTATCTATCTATCTATCTATCTATCTATCTATCATCTACCTACCTACCTATCTATCAATCATCTATCCATCCATCCATCATTTCTCTATATCTCTGTCTCTATCATCTCTTTATAATAATAATATTTTATTTATATACCGCTCCTCTCCTGAAGGACTCGGAGCGGTGCACAGCCATACAATCAAAACATTAAATATATAAAGTTAAAAAAGTTTATCATCTTTCTCTATCACCTATCATATATCTATCTCATTATATTATCTCTTTATCTATTATTTATCTCTATCTTTTCTCTGTATCTCATTTCTCTATCATCTTTATTATTTATCGTCTATATCATTTCTCCTATCATCTCTTCATCATCTTTATCATCTATCATATCTATCCATCCACCATCTACGTACCTACCTTCCTATCCTACCCCCATCATCTGTCCATCTTTTCTCTATCATATATCATCTTATCCATCTTTCCTTCCCTTTCCTTACTTTTCTTCCTTCCAACCCACCTATCCATCATTTCTCTATCATCTATCATTCCCTATCATATATCATCTCTTTATCTATTAATCATTCATCCATCTTTCCTTCCCTTTCCTTACTTTTCTTCCAACTCACCTATCCATCGTCTCTATCATCTCTTTATCACTTTCTCTATCACCTATCATCTCTATCTCATTTCTCTATCATGTATTTCTTATTTATCATCTATCTCTATATCTCATTTCTCTATCATCTATCATCTTTATCATCTTTCTCTATATCGATCTATCTATCTATGTATCTATCTATCTATCTATCTATCTATCTATCTATCTATCTATCTATCTATCATCTACCTACCTACCTACCATATATCTATCCATCATCTATCATCTATCCATCCATCCATCATTTCTCTATATCTATCATCTGTCTCTATCATCTCTTTATAATAATAATAATATTTATTTATATACCGCTCCTCTCCTGAAGGACTCGGAGCGGTGCACAGCCATACAATCAAAACATTAAATATATAAAAGTTAAAAAAGTTTATCATCTTTCTCTATCACCTATCATATATCTATCTCATTTCTCTATTATATTATCTCTTTATCTATTATTTATCTCTATCTTTTCTCTGTATCTCATTTCTCTATCATCTTTATTATTTATCGTCTATATCATTTCTCCTATCATCTCTTCATCATCTTTATCATCTATCATATCTATCCATCCACCATCTACGTACCTACCTTCCTATCCTACCCCCATCATCTGTCTGTCCGTCCGTCCATCCATCTTTTCTCTATCATATATCATCTTATCCATCTTTCCTTCCCTTTCCTTACTTTTCTTCCTTCCAACCCACCTATCCATCATTTCTCTATCATCTATCATTTCCCTATCATATATCATCTCTTTATCTATTAATCATTCATCCATCTTTCCTTCCCTTTCCTTACTTTTCTTCCAACTCACCTATCCATCCATCCATCATTTCTCTATCATTTATCATGTCTCTATCATCTCTTTATCACCTTTCTCTATCACCTATCATCTCTATCTCATTTCTCTATCATGTATTTATTTATCATCTATCTCTATATCTCATTTCTCTATCATCTATCATCTTTATCATCTTTCTCTATATCTATCTATCTATCTATCTATCTATCTATCTATCTATCTATCTATCTAAATCTATCATCAGTCTCCATCCATCCTCTTAAGTCAAAGGTCTCCAGAGTTGGCAATTTTACGACTTGTGGACTTCCACTCCACATAGCTAGCTGAGGAATTCTGGGAGTTGAAGTCCACAAGTCTTAAAGTCGCCAAGTTTGGGGACCCCTGACCTAGATGTTAAAACTGACTTGAAGGCACACCATCAAGACCAATGTTTGGTATTGGCTTCATGCCCTTATCCAGCCAGTTGCGATTATAAGAAAGCCAAGCAGCTCTAATTTGACCCGATTACTCCTCCGATGAGAGACCACCAGGAAATCCAAAAGCCAAAGATCAGCTTGGGAAGTTGGAAAAAGGTCTGAGTTATGAGTAGTTTGAGGTCAAGCCAGCAGAACACTGTCAGAGTTGGAAGGGACCTTGGAGGTCTTCTAGTCCAACCCCCTGCCTAGGCAGTTAATCCTACACTACTTCAGACAAATGGCTGTCCAATCTCTTCTTAAGAACCTCTAGTGTTGGAGCATCTACAACTTCTGGTGGCAAGTCATTCCACTGGTTAATTGTCCTCGCTGGCAGGAAATTTCTCCTTAGTTCTAGGTTGCTTCTTTATGGCAGCCCCTCAAATCCTGGAAGACTGCTATCATGTCCCCCCTAGTCCTTCTTTTCAATAAACTACCCAATTCCTGCAACCGTTTTTGATATATTTTAGCATCCAGGCTCCTAATTATCTTTTTTGCTCTTCTCTACACTTTTTTTTTCTCTACATTAAATTTCATTTTGTTAGATATGGCTCATTGTTCTGCCGAGATCCAACTGGATCTTGCGTCTTATCTTCTGGAGTGTTGGCTATTATATATGAGTTTGGGTGCGTCTCTTAAACCTAGTTTTTGTGTTTATTGTGTGAACCTGGAATGCTGACAGAGAACTGCAGGCCTTAAAAATAGAATAACAGAGTTGGAAGGGACCTTGGAGGTCTTCTAGTCCAACCCCCTGCCTAGGCAGTTAACCCTACACCACTTCAGACAAATGGCTGTCCAATCTCTTCTTAAAAACTTCCAATGTTGGAGAATCTACAAGTTTTGGAGGCAAGTTGTTCCACTGATTAATTGTTCTAATTCTCAGGAAAATTCCTCCTTAGTTCTAGTTCTTGATTAGTTTCCAACCGTTGCTTCTTCTCCTGCCCTTAGGTGTTTTGGAGAAAAATCAAGGGGAAATATATATTTTTTAACCTTACAACACATGAGACCAGTCGAGCAAAATTTCACCCCCGATATTCCAGTGTTAAAGAAGCCCAAGAAGTGAGCATTACCGGTCATCCAATAAGGCATTAAAGCTATTTCTTGCTTCCTTTCTAACGTATCCCACCCCACCTCCACTAAAAGAGGCTTTGAAAAAGACAAGACAAGCAAGAGAGCCCTGTATCTTTTATTGTTAAACATAATTAAAGCTGAACTGAGAGAAAGAGACAGGAAAACATCACATCCGCTTAAGTTTTTTTACAATATAAGAAGATCAGGATGAAAAAAACCAAAACAGAAATGCTACAGTTTGCGGCTCCGAGTTTTGGAGGATTTTTGGAGGGGGATGCTGGAGAGATGCAGAGGGGATCCTGTTGAAGAACACAATCCTTGCTTTGAAGGTCCAGATGTATGTCTTCGCTCCCGGACATATTGCATTGTCTAATGAGAGCCGTTGCAAAAAAAAATATATCCCTAGCTGGACACAGAACCAAATCAACACATGACCAAACCCATGTTTCTGCAATGTAGGTTTCCCATCCCATAATAAGCTCCGGACATATTGGTTAACCCCGTGTGTCTCAAGCTCGACAATTTTAAGATACGGGAGGCCCTCAACTGCCAGAATTCCCTAGCCCAGAGGTCTCCAACCTTGGCAACTTTAAGACTTGTGGACTTCAACTCCCAGAATTCCCTAGCCAACGTCGGGCATTGAAGTCCAAACATCTTAAAAGTTACCGAGGTCGAAAAACATTGGGTTCAAGGATGGAGGTGTTGCCGTTGTACAGAATACAGAATAAAATTGAGAGGCGAGCAGAATAACAGAGTAACAGAACAGATTTGGAAGGGACCTTAAAGGTCTTCTAGTCCAACCCCCTGGCTCAGGCAGGAGATCCTACACTATTCTGGACAAAACGCTGTCCAATCTCTCCTTAAAAAAAAAAACCTCCAGAAATTTTAATTTATTTTGTTTGTACATTGTCTAAACTGCCTTGAACTGAAAACATCCTTAGGCAGAATAACAGAATTGGAAGGGACCTTGGAGGTCTTCTAGTCCAACCCCCGCCCTGCCCAAGCAGGGAACCCTAAACCATTCCAGACAAACCAGCTGTCCAGTCTCTTCTTAAAAGCCTCCAGTGATGGAGGGCCCACAACAAGGCCATGAGCTTTAAAGAAACCAAATAAATGATTTCTTCCTTAAATTAAAACCCTGCCTGAGATATTTGGCATGCACAGCATTCAAACGTTATCAGGAAAATTCACTTTGTGCCATCATCCTTCTTTTTCTTTTCATCCCCAGGAACTGTTTTCCTTTCCTTTTTTTAAAGAGAAAAGCTTCCCAGTAGAACATCCCTGCCGACTCAATGATAAATTTAAGCAATGTTTACAATCATCTGCTCTTGTTTATTGGCCGTTGCAAATGGCATTGCTTGGTACGCCATTCCGGACAACTTCCTTTTTCCAGAACATTCCTTCTCTGGCAACATTTCCACTCATGCATGCCAGCGGACAAAAGGTTTTCCAAGCAAACCTTGGCTTGGAAAAACTCCAGCCTCCGCTCCATAAAGGCCTTCAGGAATCTGACACCAACCTCAAGCTGATGTTTTCCAGATGTGTTGGCCTACAAGCATCCCTCAATCCCAGCTGGAGTTCCTGTTCACCACGGGGAAACCCCTGAGAAGCTCAACACATTCAGAGAATGGGGAGCATAGAAATGAATTTTCTCTACAGCAGCATTTCCCAACAAGGGAATGGGGACTTCCAACTCCCAGAACTCCCCAGACCATATACCAGAACGGTTGCTCTAGAACAAGGCTCTTCAAACTTGGCAAGATTAAGACTTGTGGACTTCAACTCCCAGAATTCCTGAGCTGACATCACCGGAGGAGGAATTCTGGGAGTTGAAGTCCACAAGTCTTAAAGCTGTCAAGTTTGAAGACCCCTGCTCTACAGTATCTTCTATCTCTATTTCCATCTCTATCTATCTATCTATCTATCTATCTATCTATCTATCTATCTATCTATCTATCTATCTATCTATCTATCTATCTAATCCAAGGGTCTTCCAACTTGGCAAGTTTAAGACTTGTGGATTTCAACTCCCAGAATTCCTGAGCTGACATGACCGGAGGAGGAATTCTGGGAGTTGAAGTCCACAAGTCTTAAAGCTGTCAAGTTTGAAGACCCTTTGAATAGATAGAGAAAGATACAGAGAGAATAGATAGATAAGAGGGAAAGAGAGAGAAAGAATAGATAGAATAGATAGATAGAATAGATGGAATAAAGAGAGATAGAATAGATAGAAAGAGAGAGATAGAATAGATAGAGTAGATCAAGGATCTTCAAACTTGGCAAGATTAAGACTTGTGGACTTCAACTCCCAGAATTCCTGAGCTAACAGGACCGGAGAAGGAATTCTGGGAGTCGAAGTCCATAAATCTTAAAGCTATCAAGTTTGAAGACCCCTGCCCTAAATGTTTACAACATATAATAATCGAGTTGGAAGGGACATTGGAGGTCTTCTAGTCCAACCCCCAGCTCAAGCAGGAGACCCTAAACCAAGGGTCTTCCAACTTGGCAAGTTTAAGACTTGTGGACTTCAACTCCCAGAATTCCTGAGCTCACATGACCGGTGGAGGAATTCTGAGAGTTGAAGTCCACAAGTCTTAAAGCTAGAAGAAGTTTGGCCTAAACTCTTTTGTTTTTCATTCTGGGACAAATCACACCCAACAAATCTACCATCGGTCCCCCTTTGGCTGCAATCTGTCAGACAATTTTTGTGCATAGATCCTGAATTCTGTAAGAGGCAGCATAGTTTGTACTTCCAATCCCGCTATTTAATTTTACTTTAAACATCAACTACAGGGGGTGGAATGGGGTAGACGGAAGCCATTGTACCCTGAAAGGATCAAAACGAGTGGAACGTATCTGTACTATTAAAAAAAAAAGATTCAGACAGAGGGATTATTCTGTCTTCATTTCTCTTGTTTCTTCTAGTGACACACCCATACAAATTTAAACAAAATAATTTTATATATATTTATATATTTGTGTACATATATTATAGATATCATACATATAAATTAGAAACAAATAAATAAAGGTTAAAGGTACGCTGGCATCAACGGCGAGAGTTACGCCGATGTTCAGTCGCTATTGTTATTCCATATACAAGGGTTTTGTGTGTGTGTGTATGTTTGTACAGGTCTAGTTTGTATAGCTACCAGGTGCGAGTGTGTCATGAGTCTTTCGGGGTAGGGGTTTATATCCCACGTGGATCCTGCCGTGCCTTTCGCACACTGGAAGCCAGGAGAGGCAAGACGCAGGGGTTTCGGGAGAGCCCCCCAACTAAGATTCTGTGCAGTTGGGAGAACCCCCCCAAATCCACTCCTGGCTGGCCCCGCCCACCCCTCCCCTCCCCGGAGTCTCCGTGTAGCCCGTAAGTAAGTGCAGGGCACGGCCGGAGAGACTCGGGGAGGACAAAAAATGGGCCTAACGGAAGTTCGGGAAGGCCGGAAATGGGCCCGTTTCTGGCTTCCAGAGAGCCGCCGGATCCCAGGAAGGCCTTTTTTGACCTTCCGGAAACTCGAGGAAAAGCCCAGGAGTCCAGGAAGGACGAAAACACCCCAGCACCACCGTGGTGCAGGAGACCGACTAGGCCATGCCCACCCTGGCCACGCCCACTCAGCAACCGGGCAGAGAACCCGTTGCTAAAATTTGTGAAGCCCACCCCTGGGCAAGACGCCTTAGTAACCACCCCACCCATTATTGCTTGTTTTCTTCCCCCCCCCCAAGAGAAATGGACCGCTTCTCAAGGGGGCGGTGATGGGATGCCACCTTCAGTGGGGAGGGGGCTGTTTCCGCCCTCGGGGCCCTTTGGTTGCCTGTCCTGTTGGGCTCAAGGGGAGGGGGCTTCTCCAAGCACCAGATGTTCAGGGGGGGAGGGCCCTAAAGCAAGCTGGCCCCAGGGAAAGATCAGCTGGACAACTGGAAAGAGGAACCTGGACAGCAGGAGTCCTCGGCTTTAAGATGGGAAGACTTCAACTCCCAGAATTCCCCGGCTAGCCCTGCTGAGGTTGAGAAACACTGGATCTGGATTTCCTGAGCTGGGCAGGGATAACAACAGACGGCAATGGGTTAAAGAGTCCCAATGCACCAACTCTGAGCAAGCAGCCAGTGCCACCCGTCCCCTTCCCCCCTGGATTAACTGGGACCGCAGCCCCCCAGAATCCCCCCAGCCAGCAGGGATGCCGGCAAGACCTCTCCATGGGGCCAACTCTGAGCAAGCAGCGGATGGAGCTAAGTCTGCAGGGGAGAAAGATAAAAAGAAGCTGTACCTCAGTTCATCCGGCTGCAAATGGGATGTTTTGCTACGGAGGTAGCTAGGCTGGTGACCCCAGGATGCCTGAGCTGACCGGAGCCAGGAGGGTATTTTGCTGGATTTTTTGCCCTTGCCAGTTCCCTCTCCTTCATCTGAGGAAGAAGATCTTAAAACGGCAAGAGAGTTCTTGGTGCATGCACGCAAGTACGGGCACAAATGTGCTTTCTACATACGTCGTCTTTTAAACGACCTCAAAATCCCTTGCAGGGCGGAGTCTGGGCAACTAAATGGAACTGAGCGTTTCCTGGCTGGATGCCGTTCCTGTCGCCAGCGCGGAGTTTTGTTCAGCAGATATTTTCTCATTGTGCCCTGAGAGAGAAATATCCTCTATCTAGGATCGAGCTCACAGCCTCCTGATTGTGAGGCGAGAGTTACACCTCCAGGCCACCCCCACCACTGTGCTCTCTACACACATGGCATTTGCGTTTGCAAATTGCCCAGGACATCCCAAAGCTGGCTGGGCATTAGCCCAGCCTGCCACTCTCCAGGTGTCCTCTCTAAATCCCAATATTCCATGTTCGTAATAAGACTCGGCCAGCAGGACAGTGCAAACTAACCAGCAGAGATTTACAAGGTGCTGGAAAGGCAAAAACAGGCCATGATTCAACCGATTGAGGAATCCCAAGCGATTGGATCCTCGCCTGCGCTTCCTGGGCTGAGATTTCCAAAGCAAATGAAGGAAAAAGCAGCCAGAAGGCCCGAGGGAAGCCAGGTTCTGCTGTAGCTGCCTTCCCTGTTCTCCAAATGTTGAAAAACAAAAGAGAGAGAAAAAAAAAAACCCTTTAAAATCTTTCCTTGAAACATAGCCAGCCTGGGGACGGAAAGAATATTTCTCCACCCTGTGTTTAATACGTCTTCAAAATCAAACACCATATACTTCAAAGAAAGCCCAGCCGTGCACAGAGTCAGGGTTTGAATCCCTCCACTGGTGGGACTGAAATAATTTAACGACCGGTTCTCCACCCTAATGATTTCTTCCAACAACCAGTTCCCCAAACTGCTCAGAAAGTTAACAACCGGTTCTTCTGAACCGGTGTGAACCGGTTGAATGCCACCACTGAATCCCTCCCTGCCTGGAGAAGGACAGACTTCAAAAGGGACAAGCTGTTTCCAAAGACCCAGAGAAAGACGACTGGTTCCCCTCCCCTCCCCCAGCATCATTTCATCATCCCCAAAGAATTTTGAGGGTCCCCCCCAGAGGGTATACAAAGCTGCCTGCGACTTGGGAGGAACAGGGATTATCTGCAGATTAAAAGTAGGGTTAATAATTCCCACGTGGAAATGAGAAATCAGAGGGGAGGGATTCAAATAATTTAACAGCCGGTTCTCCGTCCTAATGATTTCTTCCAACAACTAGTTCGCCAAACTACTCAGAAATTTAACAACCGGTTCTTCCAAACTAGTACGAACCGGCTGAATACCGGCCAAAAAAATAGTCCTGAAACGCTGACTGTATCCAATACAAGAGGCTCATCTTTGGAACTCGGAGCCCCAGTTAGCCAAACCAAGGCCTCAAAAGAGAAGTTGACTGCCACCCCAGAGGCAGGTGTGTGAGAGTGTGTGTGCTTTTTTTAAAAAAAACAGTAGAGGAAAAAAAAAAACCCTGGCAAATGAAAAAAACCAAAACAAAAACCCACCCGTTGCGTCTCAATCCTAATTGGTAAGCTTAAAAAAGTCACTTAAAAAAATCATACGCCATTTTATTAGTGCATAAAAATAGCTTTCTTTTTCTTTTTTTTTGGAATCCCTGTTTGATTTGCCTCGTCTTACTCTCTCTCTCTCTTTTTTTTTTTTTTTTTTGTTTTGTTTGTTTTTCAACTCGAGATTTATTTGAATCTCTGCGCGTTTTCTCCGACAGGCGGCTGGGGAGGGGGAGGCAGGGGTGGGGTGGGGGCTACCCCAAAGGGTGCTTCAGCAACCCGGCCCTTCCCTCCTGCCGCTGATGTGGAGGCTTCACCCGGCACCCACGAGCCCAGCTCAGAAGATGCTGGGACACTGGCTCCAGTCCTGCTTCTCTTTGCTCTCCCAGTAGCCGCCCTTGTACACGCACATCAGCTCCCCTGTCAGCGGGTCCACCTTCCTCTCAAACCACAGCGGGATGTAGCCTTTGTAGTCCTTGCCTGCAAAGGAAGCAGCGGGACAGAGCCCCATAGGTTTCGGTGTTGACATGGCAAAGCCCAGAGGTCGACATCAACTGCCTGGGGTAATTACCATATTTTGGGGCTATAAGATGCACTCCTCCCCATCTCCCAAAAAGTGGGTGGAAATGTCTGTGCTTCTTGTAGAGTGAATGTTGCTGAAGCCCCGCCCACCCGCTGGCCCCCACCCTTTGGCCTATGACTCGCAGCAATTTGCCTCCTTGCAGCAAACGGCAAACAGCCTGGTCACTAAATGAACTGTTGTTTTAAGTCGAGGACTACCTGAGTAAAGCGATGCCCTGAGCCTGCAACCCCCCCTCCCCCCCCACAGCCTCGTATTCCTTCCTGCGAAGACATTCCCTCTGTAGATTTTGGAATTCAACTCCCATCTGCCCAACCAGCGTGGCTATAACGAGGGATGGATGGGATGTGTAGTCCGCAAACATCCCAGGGGTGTCTCCTTGTAACCCAGACCTGCTGATCTCAAGGGCGCCTTTCCAGGTACCTTCTGACAGGGCGTCAGCTGCCTCGACTTCCCGGTGCCGCCGTACGGCCCGTTGCTTTTCTTCCAGCCGCTGCTTCTCCATGTTGGCCTCGTCCCATTTCCCGTTCTCCATCAGCCTCTGGTCGGGTCTCATGCGGCTGTCCGTGGGAGCGACATCATCTTCTGGCTCGTTGAGGGTCAGCGCCAGTTTGGAGAAGAAGTACATGTTTTCGGCGTTCTCCCTGGAGAAGGAAGAGCCAGGAGTGGCCTTAGCGAAAGGGGTGGATAGGTGGCGCTTCCCTGCGTCAGAGTTTTAAGCTATGCATGGGCAACGTTCGGTCATTGTTGAGCCACCATAATAAGGTCAATGAAGATTCTCCGTCGTTCAGGTCGCGACTGTCCCCGAGGGGCTTTTTCAAGAGGCAACTGAGCTTTCTTGTTCTTCTTTGGAAACATTTCACTTCTCATCCATAAAGCTTCTTCGGCTCTGACCCAGATGATGGAGAATGGAAGGATTTATACTCCTTGCAGACAGCTAGTCATTTGCATCCTTTTCGAGAGTCGTTGAGGCCATTTGGAGGACTGATGGTTTGAAAGAGGAGTCAAAGAGGCCATCGATGTCCAAATCGAACAGCCCTCTCTCAACAGGATAGGACCTCATCTATCTCCAGTCCACGACATAGTCCTTTCAGCAGTTCCAAGAAGATTCCACACCTATTTGCACCACCCAGGTGGCCCCCGAGGACACGGATAAAGCTCCAAGTGGCCTCAACGACTCTCTAAAAGGATGCAAATGACCAGATTGACTGCAAGGAATATAAACCTTTCCCTTCCCCAGCATCCGGTCAGAGCTGAAGAAGCTTCTTGAAGCAGAAGCAAAACCTCTTCAGAGAAAAACCAAGAAAGTCCAGTTGGTCTCTTGAAAAAAAAAAAAGCACCTTTGGGACATCATAACAATCGGAACCTTTTCTGCAGCCCCAGAAAGCCCAACCCCACAGCTGGTCAACCCTTAATGCCCCAAGCTTGTTGGGAGGACTCACGGGAGGGGGTATTTCTTCCACAGGACCTTGGGGGATAAAGTCTGGTAGACTGTTTTCGGAAGCTTGCCTTCCGAAATGGAGTTTCCCTGGCTGGCTTCTATGACCTTGGAACACTCCATCTTCTCGTCCCATGTGCCGGACATGACGTATCGCTCGTTGCCATCGGCGTCCATCACCACTCCCGTCACCTGGGAAAGAAAGATCAGAAAACGGGGGGATTTGTGGGGGCCTGGTGGAAATCAACTCTATAGGTAACCTACAAGGACCGAGATGGGAAAAATACAAGTGTTTCCAGTGGTGGGATTCAATTTTTTAAAAAATACCGGTTCTGTGGGTGTAGTGTGGCGGACGTAGCAGGGGAAGGATATACTGCAAAATCCTCACCCCCACTAACCTGCTTTCCAGCTCTGTTCTCCTGTCCAGGGCAACCAAAGGAGACCCAGCCAATCATCTGGGACTCAATGGGAGGCAGAGAAGAGATGGGGTTGGTGGGGCCAGTCAGAGGTGGCATTGGCCAGTTCTCCAAACTACTCAAAATTTCCGCTACCGGTTCTCCACAACCGGTCGGAACCGGCTGAATACCACCTCCAAGTGTTTCTCAACCTGGGCAGCTCGAAGGTGGGTGGACCTCAACTCCCAGAATTCCTCAACCAGGACAACTCGCCGCAGTCAAGTTGCCGTGGGCAACTCGTCACATCCAACTCGCCGCATCCAACTCGCCGCGGAACAAGTTAACAATCCAATTTAATGATTTAAGTAATTTTTTTTTTTTGAAAACTATTTTCATTTTTGTCATTTGCATTTCATTCTGTCCCTTCTTTTCTGCATCCTTTCTTCAATGATTCCATTCCACCGTTTCTTGGATATTGGTTTAACTCTTGTCCCACAGTGAGTTGGCCGTGGCGAGTTGGTCGTGGCCAATGGTCACGAACCTTCCTGAGGTGAGGTTGCCAAAACCCTTTCTGCCAAGAAAGATGGAGACACACAAAAGCAACTCAGGAGCTCTTTCCTCACCCTCTTCAGCCAGGCCCATAACTTAGCTCAGCGGCCCCCAACTTTTGAGACAGAAGAAACCAGTTCTGTGGCGAGAGGCGTTTCCGCGGACCGTAAGGGACGTGGTTTTGTGTGCTGCCAGCATCTCACAGATGGGGCTTCACTTGTTTGCAAGGCCTGGTTTCTGGCATGCCGGGGCAGAGTGCTGGCCCACGGACCAAGAGTTGGGGACCCCTGAATTAACTGACCCCTACAAAGGCCAGTACAAAATACCATACAAAACCCCATACAAAGGGATGCGGTGGCTCAGTGGCTAAGACGCTGAGCTTGTCAATCAGAATGGTCGGCAGTTCGGTGGTTCGAATCCCTAGAGCTGCGTAACTGAGTGAGTTCCTGTTACTTGTCCCAGCTTCTGCCTGTCAACTAAAATAAAAAAATACTCCTTTGGTCTTTTTAGCTGCCAGCAGAAAGGGAGTGGAGGAAAGCAGTGCATTCCTTAAATGCTTCAAGATAATTACTAGGCAGCCAAAGATGTTGGCACGCAAGATTATTAATGGAGAACATGATTGATGACTCTTGGCTATGGATATGTCCCACTGGAGAATATACATCCAGGGGGTGGGGGGAAGACTAGGGTCAAGGGGGAAATGAATGATGTATTTTAGTGCCGGCTACACCCAGCTAACGCCAACATGGCCATTCCTAATAAATCATTTTTTTTTTTTACTCTGAGAGATGCGGCTAGAGATTTATGATTTGAACGGGGGTGGATGTCGGAACCCTGACGCTGCCAACTTAGCAGTTTGAAAGCACATAAAAAAATGCAACTAGAAAAACAAGGACCACCTTTGGTGGGAAGGGAACAGTGTTCCGAGCCCCTTCAGCAGCATTTAGTCCTGCCGGCCACATGACCACGGAGACATCTTCAGACAGGGCTGCCTCTTCGGCTTTGTAACGGAGGTGAGCACCGCCTCAGAGAGCCGGAAACGACTTGCATGTATGTGCCAAGGGAACCTTTACCTTGGCCAGGCCAAGAGGAAAATTACAAGGCACTTGTTCTAGTTGCATTTTCAAGCAAATGTGATGTTTACCTTCCGAGGGATGTCTCTGGAGAAGTAACTGTAGGGTGTGAATTTCAGGTGGCATTTGTCTTTCGATTTGTGGTTGAGAATTTCGATGTCTCCAGACTGGACAAAAAAAAGAGAATTTGCCCAAAGGGTTATTAATTATCCAATATTGACAGAAACCCAGAATCAAGAAATCAGGAAAAACAGTTTTCTTTTCTTTTTTCTTTTTAAATTTAATTTTTTATTTTTTTAAAAAAGATTAAAATACAATACTCCCAAAAATTAAACAGCAAAAAACAAACAAACCCACATTTGTGTCTCTTTATTCGGCTAGGGATTTAAGCAACTTTTTCTTTGGTAATATCACACTATTAACTAGAGCATACAAAACATTTGCTAGACCAATACTCGAATACAGCTCATCGGTCTGGAACCCGCATTACGTATCTGATATTAACACAGTTGAGAAAGTCCAGAAATATTTCACAAGAAGAGTTCTCCACTCCTCTACTCGTTGCAGAATACCTGATGCCACCAGACTCGAAATTGTAGACCTAGAAAACCTTGAACTACGCCGTCTTCGGTCTGCTCTAAGTATAGTATATAAAATCATACATTGCAATGTCCTACCTGTCAATGAATACTTCAGCTTCAACCATAACAACACAAGAGCAAACAATAGATACAAACTCAAGGTTAATCACACCAAACTTGATTGCAGGAAATACGACTTCAGCCACAGAGTGGTCAATGTCTGGAATACTTTACTTGACTCTGTGGTTTCTTCCCCAAACCCCAAAAACTTTAACCTTAGACTGTCTACTATTGACCTCACCCCTTTCCTAAGAGGTCTGTAGGGGGCGTGCATAAGCGCACCAACGTGCCTACCGTCCCTGTCCTATTGTTTCTTTTTATTTTTCTTATATGTATCCATGTATTCATAACTATGTTTTTACTTATACCTATTATCTTGTAAGCAATTGACAAAATAAATAAACAAACAAACAAACTTGCAGGATGGGGCCCTTCCTCCTTACCTGGTCGATCCAGAGTTTCCCCACAATAATATTGTGAACCGTGGATGTGACTTTTTGCCAGATGTAGTGATTGCCACTGGAGTGGAATTCGAGATGGATGGTGCCTGCAACGGGAGGGGAGAAAAAATGTTAACCTTACAGTTAAAATATAAGTTTTTATACACAGAGAAAGGGTTATTTCTGGTAAATCTTAATGGATATTTGTAGATTCGGATTGCACAATTCGTGCAATTGTGATTAGTTAATAGATAAAAGATGTGATACTGGATGTAGAGTTTTTCTTTTTTTCCTATCTTTCTTAGTTTGTATTAGTTTTCTTTTTTTTTAATTTTAGTGTGAAAAACCGATCGTAAGTCCCCTTTTTCAGGAGGCTGTTTACTCACCCAGTCATCATCTCCTTTTAATGACTCCATAATCCCTTGCGGGGCGGAGTCTGGGCAACTGAATGGAATTTTGAGTATTTACTGGCCAGATGCCTTTCCTGTTGCCAGTATGGAGTTTTGTTCGGCAGATATATTCTCAGTGGGCCCAGAGAGAAAAATATCCGCCTCTACCTAGGATGGAACTCATAGCCTCCTGATTGTGAGGCGAGACCTCCACCTCTAGGCCGCTGCTAAATGAACTGTTGTAAATCAGGTGACGCTGGGGATGCTGTCGTAAGTGTGAAAAATGGTCATAAGGGAGAAAAACAGGGCTAAGTCCCTTTTTTTCAGGGCAGTTATCACTTTGAACAATCACTAAATCATCATCATTTAACGACCCCGTAATCCCTTGCGGGGAGGAGTCTGGGCAACTGAATGGAATTTTGAGTATTTACTGGCCAGATGCCTTTCCTGTTGCCGGTACGGAGTTTGGTTCGGCAGATATATTCTCAGTGGGCCCAGAGAGAGAAATATCTGCTTCTAACTAGGATCGAACTCACAACCTCCTCATTGTGAGGCGAAACCTCCATCTCTAGGCCCCCGCAGCACTCCGTTTACTCACCCAATGGCAAGATGGAAAGGTATTTGCCACGGAACTTGCTAGCAATGGTGATCTCCTGCCACAGCGTCCAGCCTTTCCTGGAGTACACGTGATGAGCTGCTGCTGGGGGGTGATGGCTCACCTGGAGGAGAAGAAACACATCTTGAGGGTATCCGCTACCTAAAACTGCAGGTAATTTTCCAAGCAAGAGTCTCGAAGTTCTCTTTAGCAAGATTGACGGGTAGAAGATGAACAAGAATTCCAGGACGGGTATTCCACGGTTTACGACTCTCACGGGCCCCTGAATTTCTGTTGTTAAGCGAGACATTTGTTAAGTGAGTTCTGCCCCATTTTACCACCTTTCTTGCCATGGCTGGTAAGTCAATCGTTGCAGTTGTTAAATCAGTAAGACGGTTGTTAAGTGGATTCCCCACTGACTTGGCTTGCCAGAAGGTTGCAAAAGAGGATCACCTGGGGGGGTGAACGTACCCCTATCCCTCTTGCTACTGTCTCCAAAATAACAACCCTGTGAGATGGCTTGGGCTGACAGAGTCACCCAGCTGGCTTTCATGTCTAAGGCAGGACTAGAACTCCTGCCTCCTGGTGATTGGCGCAAAATCTCTCAGTTGGCTTTCATGCCTAAGGTGGGACTAGAATTTACAATCTCCTGGTGATTGGCCCAAAGTCATCCAGTTAGCTTTCATGCCTAAGACAAGACTAGAACTCACCATCTCCTGGTGATTGGCCCAAAGTCACCCAGCTGGCTTTCATGCCTTAGGCAAGACTAGAACTCCCGTCTCCTGGTGACTGGCGCAAAGTCACCCAGTGAGCTTTCATGCCTAAGCTGGGACTAGAACTCCCGTCTCCTGGTGATTGGCACAAAGTCACCCAGTGAGCTTTCATGCCTAAGGTGGGACTAGAACTCCCGTCTCCTGATGATTGGCCAAAGTCACCGAGCTGGTTTTTATGCCTAAAGCAGGACTAGAACTCACTGTCTCCTGGTGATTGGCCAAAGTCATCCAGCTAGCTTTCATGCCTAAAGCAGGACTAGAACTTCCGTCTCCTGATGATTGGCCAAAGTCATCCAGCTAGCTTTCATGCCTAAAGTGGGACTAGAACTCACCATCTTCTGGTGATTGGCCCAAAGTCATCCAGCTGGTTTTCATGTCTTAGGCAAGATTAGAACTCCCATCTCATGGTGATTGGCCAAACTCAGCTAGCTTTCATGCCTAAGGTGGGACTAGAACTCACTGTCTCCTGGTCATTGGCCAAAAAATTACCTAGCCTCTGCCTCCCCTTCCCCACCTTTTCCGTTTCATGGGGACTGTCTCTCTTTCTCCCTCCCCTTCTCTGCTACCATGCTGGTAAACTCTTCTTAGTGAAGAAGAAGCATCCTTGGATTAATCCCCTTTCCTGCCTCTCCATCATCTTCTGGGGAGAACAGAGGGGTGCAGAAGAAGGCAAACAGTGCACCCCAGTGAGCAAGGGGCCTGGACCCCAAACCCTACAACACCTGGCCCTCCCTCCCTCCCTCCGCACAGCCCCACCTCCATGCCGGTCCTTCTGCTCACCTGCTCGCAGAGCGAGCGGAAGCCGAGCTCTTCCAGACGGTCCAGTTCAAAGGTCTCGCCCAGGAGCGGGTTGAAGGGCTTGGCGGTCCGCTGGACCGTGGTCGAGTAGGAAGACACGGAAAAGGCGGCCACGAAGCACATCTGCTCGATGGCGTTCTCGCACTTGACCGCTCTGTCCAGCAATTCGTGGTACTCCAGGTCCTCCGTCAGCCTCTGCAGCATCGAGAGGGGTTCGTTGAAGTTGATCTGTAGGGGAGAAGGGAGAGGGAGAGGAGGGTTAGGGGGGCTCTCCAGCCCTGGGGAGGAAGAGTGGGGGCTTCAGTGACCCTTATCCCCCCCCAACACATACACACCCTCCCAGTTCCTAGTCCATAATGACTCTCGAGAGCATAGAGAGGAATCCCAATGCCCAGAAGGGCCATTGTTTTTATCCGGCATCAGGCCATGTCTGTGCCATGGTGGCGCAATGGTAAGAGTGCAGTACTGCAGGCTACATCTGCTGACTGCCGGCTGCCTGAAATCTGGAAATTCAAATCTCACCAGCCTCAAAGTTGACTCAGCCTCCCATCCTTCCGAGGTGGGTAAAATGAGGACCCAGATTGTTGGAGACAAGAGGCTGACTCCGTAAATCGCTTAGAGAGGGCTGAAGCAGTATATAAGTCTAAGTACTATTGCTATCCGAGCTTCCCCATAAGAGGCAGAAGCAGCAAAGGAGAGCCCTATACTTCTGGGGGACTGGGGTGGGTGTCTCCTCTTCAAATGGCTGATACAGGAAGCCCTCGACTTACAACAGTTCACTTAGCGACGGTTCCAAATGTACAATGGCATTGAAAGAAACATCAACAGCATCCCCATGAGTCACATGATACAGAATAGGAATAGGAATGGAATAAGAATAAGAATGGAATGGAATAAGAATAATAAGAATAAGGATGAATGGAATAAGAATAAGAATGGAATGAGAATAAGAATAAGAATGGAATGGAATAAGAATAAAAGTAAGAATGGAATGGAATAAGAATAAGAATAGGAATTGGAATGGAATAGAATAGAAATACGAAAGAATAGAATAGAGTGGAAGGGAATGGAATAGTTTACAGAGACTTGGAAGGGACCTTTGAGGTCTTCTAGTCCAGCCCCCTGATCAAGCAGAAGAATCTATACTATCTCAGATAAGTGGCTGTCCAGTCTCTTCTTAAAAACCTCCAGAGATGAAACACCGACAACTTCTTGAGGCAAGCTGTTCCGCTGATTAATTGTTCTCAATGTCAAGAAATTTCTTGGTGCCAGGTTGCTTCTCTCCTTGGTTAGTTTCCATCCATTGTTTGTTTTCTTACCTTTTGGGGCTTTGGAAAATAGCTTGACTCCCTCTTCTTTGGGGCAGCCCCTTCGATACTGGAAGACTGCTATCTTGTAACCCCCCTAGTCTTTCTTTTCACTAAACTAGACATCCCCAATTCCAGCAACTGTTCTTTCTATGTTTTTATCTTTGTTGATCTTCTCTGCACTCTAAAATTCAGGGGCGTGACAACTGACTTGCATTTACAACAGTTGCAGTATCCTTGGGGGGGGGGGTGTCACGTAACCCCCTTTTGCCACCTTCAGATGAGCCAAGGCAAGGGGGATTGGGAAAGCCAGGTTCACTTAACAACCGGGTGGCTCACTGAACAACGGCAGCGATCCGTTCTCACAAAGGCGCCAAGGAGAGTCGTAAAATCGGACGACGCTCGTTTGGCCCATTTCTCACTCGGCAACATAAATTCGGGGTTGGCATTGCAGTCGCACACTGAGTGTTGCAAAACCACTCGGTGCACGGGCTGAAAGAGCCATGGCGGCGGACGAAAAAGCGAGCCGCTGGTCGCAGCTGGATTATTCTGGCCCACACAAGGTCATTGGGAGGCAGGAGGAAGCGCAGGCTCTGGAAATAAATATACTTGCGCAAAAGAGACGTGCTCGTGTGGGCTGTGACGCTTCGTCGTCTGCACCGAAAGTCCGTCCCCTCCGCGGACCAGAAAGATTTAATGTCACGTCAAAGGGCTATTACAATTTCCAATACTTCCCAGCGTGGCTCCCTTAAATTGGCAGATTTAAAATGTTCTGCTTTGGCAGCTGCCCTGCTGATGTTTAACTGGGCTGCCAAGCAGAGATATTGGATAGCGGGATTATTTATGGAACGCAATATCGGTCCTCTTGTGGGGGGGGAAAAAAAACCCCACATTGTATGAGTCTTTTTTTTTTTAGAGTCGTTTTGCTGGATAATTGAAGGGTGAAGACTTTTTTTGTTCTTTAGAAAGGGAAGGGCCTGCGTTTCTGTTAAACAGTTGGTGAGTTTCACCTACCCTAAACCTCACTGAAAGGGAAAATTAAAAGTAATTTTGCAATTTCGCTCAATTCTCCTTTAAATGGCACTAGCAGTTAGACGTATATATCTGTTCACAGTGCTTCGCGGCCCTCTCTAAGCGGTTTACAGAGTCAGCCTCTTGTCCCCAACAATCCTCATTTTATTGACCTCGGAAGGAAGGACAGAAGGCTGAGTCGACCTTCAGCTGGTCAGGATCAAACTGCTGACAGTGAGCATTGAGTTAGCCTGCAATGCTGCATTCTAATCACTGTGCCACCACGGTCTCTCCTCTCCTCTCCTCTCCTCTCCTCTCCTCTCCTCTCCTCTCCTCTCCTCTCCTCTCCTCTCCTTCCCTTCCTTCCTTCCTTCCTTCCTTCCTTCCTTCCCACTTAGCTCTTAGACACATACTGCTTTACAGTGCTTTACAACACTTTCTAAGTGGTTTACAGAATCAGCCTCTTGCAAACCCCAATAATTTTGAGTCCTCATTTTACCCACCTCACAAGGACAGAAGGCTGAGTCAACCTTGAGCCAGGTGAGATTTGAACTGCCAAACTGCAGGCAGCCGGCAGTCAGCAGAAGTAGCCTGCAGTACTGCCCTCTCACCACTGCGTTACCAAGGCTCATATCACATCAAGCCTGACTTTTGATGTGTCCGTGAAATTCTCTTAGGAACAGTACGGATGTTGTCTCTGACTTCTTCCCAATTATTCCCCCCACAAACTATGGTTTAAGTCAAGGAATCTCTCATGAACTGCCATGCCCCCATCAGAGTCTGGATCCAAGGAGGAAGATGAACAGCTGATGGGAAGCAGGAGTGTGGTTCCATTGGCTGTGGAGGAAACTGGGGAAGGGCAAAGTCCGGCTGGGCAGAGCAGGGAAGAGGTAGAACAAGGGAGAGGGAGTTCAGAGGAAGACCTGGGCCCACCCCCTCTTCATTCTAGGGCACGCAGGGAGGAACGGAGAAGGGAGCAACGTGGGTTGCATGGCTTACGGGGGAGGAAAGGGCCCTGATTCCCTTCATTAGCCACAGCTGGGAATGAGAGTTTAAAAGAGATGCAAGCTGAGTGTGGCGTCTGCTCGGAACAAACGTGAGTTTATCTTGTGTTGACTTTGGTTATCTGCGTTCCTGGCATCCTCCCAACCATGTTGAATTATTACCATGCCTTCACGTCTGGAATTCCTTCTCCTGCCCTGCCAGATTAATGACCTCATTTTGCCTTGTTTGGACTTTAAGTTACAGTTTGTGTTGACCATATTTTGGACTTGATTCTCTGCAGCCGAAGGCTGTTCCTGGGAGAGTTTTTCTCCAGCCCAGAAGGTAACCAGGACATTGGGGGCAAAGTTGGAGCTAATAAATGAACTGTGTTGCCTTTGTGCCACGCCCTGGGTCATCACATGAACCCTCAATTTCTACTTCTTTTGCCCTGCTGTCTTTTGCCCAAAGGCCGAGTGGACTCATTCCACCCGTGTTGCTTCTCTTGTACGTTCACCAGGGCTAGGCTTCAGGTGGAGACTGGCCAGATGGTGAAGCTCAAGACCCCCAGAAGAAGCCTCCACAGAGATAAAAAGAGGTGGAAGGAACCACTTACAGGCATGGGGATCTTGGACAGTTCTTTACCGATGCAATTCTTCATGATGCTCCAGAGATTAAGGCTGTAGTTGGGCTTGTCTGGGATCTGAGTGCGCCTCTTCTTGAGAGCGACCCCATACTTGCTTGAAGCACCAAGGTTAGTGTGAGTGGAGGCATCAAACACCTGGAAGGGATCGAACCCAAGGTCATGACAAGCCAGGGTGGGATTTCCAGCGGACCAAATCACCCTGGCATGCTTGTACGCCAGAGGTGATATTCAGCCGGTTTGTACTGGTTTTTGAGAACCGGTAGCGGAAATTTTGGGTAGTTCAGAGAACCGGCCAATCCCGCCTCTCACTGGCCCCGCCAACCTCATCTATTCTCCGCCTCCCATTGAGTCCCAGCTGATCAGCTGGCTCTCCTTTGGTTGCCCTGCACAGGAGAATGGAACTGGAAAGCAGGTTAGTGGGGTGGGGAAGGAAGAGGGATTTTGCAGTAAGCTTCCCCTGCCACGCCCACCAAGCCATGTCCACAGAATACCACGCCCACCAAGCCACACCCACAGCTGATCGGCTGGGTCTTCTTTTGTTGCCCTGCACAGGAGAACGGAGCTGGAAAGCTGGTTAGTGGAGTGGGGAGGGAAGGGGGATTTCGCAGATATCCTTCCCTTGCAACACCCACCAAGCCACGGCCACCACACCCACCAAGCCACGCCCACAGAACCGGTAGTAAAAGCATTTTGAATCCCACCACTGCCTTTGATCCTCTTAGTTGCTGTTCTCGAAACTTTTTCCAAAGTCTCAACCTCTTCTCTGTAGTACGGTGACCAAAATTGGTTGCAGGATTCCAGATGTGGCTTTACTAGGGTTTTATAAAGCAGCACTAATACTTGATCTTGATTCTACGCCTCTGTTTATAACAAACCCAGAATTGTATTCGCTGTTTCGGCTGCCGCCGCACACCGCTACTGGTGATACTTACGTTACCGCTGAAGTTCCAATCCTCTGAACAGCCCTCACTGGCCACACTAATGTTGTTGCTGGTGTGCCTATGGGGAACACAAAAGTGACAGTGGCAATGCCAAAAGCTATGGGGCATGGTCTCTTGATGCGCTGGCCACCATGGCCAGGCTGCCCAGCAGGGCCCGTCGAGCGGGGGCCACTGAGAAGATCACAAACAGGGGTGGGGTTCCAATATGCAAATCAGCCACCTGACATTCTGACCCGGTCTGTTTCTCCAAGCTCTGGGTCTAGGCAACCAACGGGCACGTGGACAACTTCCTCTGCCGTGCAGGAAGGGCGGGGTGGGCTACTGGGGGGCTCGTGCAGTTCGGAGAACCCCCAAACCCAACTCCTGACTGGCCCCGCCCACCCCTCCCCACCCAGAAGTCCCCACGCAGCCCGTTTTGGATGCAGGTAAGTGCAGGGGGCGCATGGAAGCTTGGAAAGGGCGAAAAACGGGCCTCCCAGAAGTTCAAAAAAGCCGGAAATGGGCCTGCTTCCAGTTTCCAGAGAGCCTCCGGAGCCCGGGAGGGCAAAAACGCCCCCCCCCGGTCATGGTGCAGGAGGCCAACTAGGCCACGCCCACCCAGCCACCGGGCAGAGAACCCTTTGCTAAAATTTTTGAAGTCCACCCCTGAGGAGGGATGAAAACCAGGCGGGGTCAGAGGGAACCAGAGGACTGTAAGCAGGAAAGATCAGAAAGAATAGGACTTTGGAAGAAATCAGGGGTTCAGGAAGTGGGCAGCGATTCCTCTTTTAAAAATGCTGGCTGGGGAATTCTGGGAGTTGAAGTCCTCCCATCTCGAAGCTGCGAAGGGTAAGAAACCCTGGCTCAGTCCATAGACCAGGAGTGTCAAATTCTAGGCCTGGGGGCCGGATCCAGCCCACAGCGTGCTTAGGGGCCTGCCTAAGGACTGGGGCGTGGTGCCTCTGCCAGCAAAAACGAAGCTTGGGGTGGGGGATGTGCATGCCCAGCCCCCCCGCCCCCCACCGAGCTCCGTTTTTTCTAGCAGAGCAAAACAAACTCAAAACAAAACGAAAGGAGAAATGTTTCCCCTCTTGCATTTGAGCAAGCAAGAAAGGACAAGAAAAGAGGAAGAGGAAGAGGAAAGACAAAAAAAAAGATGGGAAGGAAGGAAGGAAAGAAAGGAGGGAGAGAGGGAGGGGAAGGAGGGAAGGAAGGAAGAGAGGGAGGGAGGAAGGGAGAAACAAGGGAAGGAAAACAGGGAAGGAAGAGAGTAGAAAGGAAGGAAGGGACAGAAGGGAGGCCAGGAGAGGAAGGAAGGAAGGAAGGGAGGGAGGGAGGGAGGGAGGGAGGGGAAGAAGGGAAGGGAGAAATGAGGGAAGGAAAACAGGGAAAGAAGGGACAGAAGGAAGGGAAAGAAGGAAGGAAGGAAGGAAGGAAGGAAGGAAGGAAGGAAGGAAGGAAGGAAGGAAGGAAGGAAGGAAGGAAGGAAGGAAGGAAGGAAAGAAAGGAGATTATAATGAGAGTGAGGGAGGGTCTCAGGGAAGTCTTGCCTTAGCACTTGGTCATCACAGGTGCCCCCAACACGAGTGAGGTCGAGCTGGCCACACCCACCACGATCACGCCTGCCTGCCACGGCCACGCCCGGCCCTCCGAGGTCAAACACAACCCAGATGCGGCCCTCAACGAAACCGAGTTCGACACCCCTGCCATAGACAGCGGCTCCAAAAACCTACCGGTGACGTTTTGAAGGCTCTGCAGCTACTGTGATGACAGCGTGAGCGTCTTCCATAGCATCGAAGTACTCCGTCTCCTCATCTTCATCACTGGGCTCTGATTTTCCGCTCTGCACGCTTCCTCCTGCAACAGGCGGGATAACCCGGATCAGCTCTTGCCACATTTACGCCTTCAACCCGCCCGACAGAAGCACCTCGTCTTGCCCGGATCGAGAAGGAAAAGCCACTCACCTCGGGACGTGTGAGCGGCGGGGTTCGCGGAGAGGCTGGGCGCCTCCCGACAAGCCCGTTCTAGGTTGTTGTGCTGCTTGGCCAGCTGTTCGATGGTCTCCTCCAGGCGGATGCGCTGCTCGCACTCATGCTGGAGAGCCCGCTGCCATTTTCTACTGTGGGCCTCTGCAAGATCCAGAAAGTCTCGGCAGGCCTGAAGAAGGGAGGGAGGGAGGAAAAGGGATCAGACAATGGTGGGGAACTCCTTAGGCGTAGACGGGAGAGAAGCTGGCACCGAAAAGAAAACCAGGGTGGTTTGTAAAGCAGACTTTCCTGGCGGAATGTTCCGGATACTTATCAATAGCACTCCGGCTTAGACTTAGATACTGATTCACCAGGCTCTCTCTAAGCGGTTTACAGAGTCAGCATATTTCCCCACCATCAAAAACAATTGGGGTCCTCGTTTGATGGAAGGATGCAAAGACGAGTCAACCTTGAGCTGGTCAGGATTGAACTCCTGGCAGTCAGTAGAGTCAGCCTGCAATACTGCATTCTAACAGGAAGGAAGGGAGGGAGGGAGGGAGGGAGGGAGGAAGGAAGGAAGGAAGGAAGGAAGGAAGGAAGGAAGGAAGGAAGGAAGGAAGAGTTAACCTTGAGCCAGTCAGGATCGAACTGCTGGCAGTCAGCAGAGTTAGCTTGCAATATTGCATTCTAACAGGAAGGAAGGAAGGAAGGAAGGAAAGAAGGAAGGGAGGGAGGGAGGGAGGGAGGGAAGGGAAAGGGAGGGAGGGAGGGAGGGAGGGAGGGAGGGAGGAAGGAAGGAAGGAAGGAAGGAAGGAAGGAAGGAAGGAAGGAAGGAAGGAAGGAAGGAAGGAAGGAAGGAAGGAAGGAAGAGTTAACCTTGAGCCAGTCAGGATCGAACTGCTGGCAGTCAGCAGAGTTAGCTTGCAATATTGCATTCTAACAGGAAGGAAGGAAGGAAGGAAGGAAGGGAGGGAGGGAGGGAGGGAGGGAAGGGAAAGGGAGGGAGGGAGGGAGGAAGGAAGGAAGGAAGGAAGGAAGGAAGGAAGGAAGGAAGGAAGGAAGGAAGGAAGGAAGGCAGGAAGGAAGGAAGAGTTAACCTTGAGCCAGTCAGGTTGAACTGCTGGCAGTTAGCAGAATTAGTTAGCTCGCAATATTGCATTCTAACCGGAAGGAAGGAAGGAAGGAAGGAAGGGAGGGAGGGAGGGAGGGAGGGAGGAAGGAAGGAAGGAAGGAAGGAAGGAAGGAAGGAAGGAAGGAAGAGTTAACCTTGAGCCAGTCAGGATCGAACTGCTGGCAGTCAGCAGAGTTAGCTTGCAATATTGCATTCTAACAGGAAGGAAGGAAGGAAGGAAGGAAGGGAGGGAGGGAGGGAGGGAGGGAGGGAAGGGAAAGGGAGGGAGGGAGGGAGGGAGGAAGGAAGGAAGGAAGGAAGGAAGGAAGGAAGGAAGGAAGGCAGGAAGGAAGGAAGAGTTAACCTTGAGCCAGTCAGGTTGAACTGCTGGCAGTTAGCAGAATTAGTTAGCTCGCAATATTGCATTCTAACCGGAAGGAAGGAAGGAAGGAAGGAAAGGAGGGAGGGAGGGAGGGAGGGAGGAAGGGAGGAAGGAAGGAAGGAAGGAAGGAAGGGTTAACCTTGAGCCAGTCAGGTTGAACTGCTGGCAGCAGAATTAGTTAGCTCGCAATATTGCATTCTAACCGGAAGGAAGGAAGGAAGGAAAGAAGGAGGAAGGAAGGAATAGTAATAGCACTTATATATCAATCTGCAGTGCTTTCCAGTCCTCTCTAAGCAGTTTACAGAGCCAGCCTCTTGCCCCCAACAATCTGGGTCCTTTTGCATACTCCACGGGGGAGACTTCTGATACATAAATAACTACGGATCTCTCCGTAATCCAGTGTTAATTAAAGCCAGAAATGACGAAGACCAACAGATGTCCAGGCTCCATCACAGACCAGGAACAAAGCACCTGCTCAGGTGCGCCAAGACTTCAGGTTTCAAGGCTGCTTGAAGCCTTCGTGGTTTGACCCAAGCGTTATCTTTCTCTCACAGCTCCTCTCTCAAGTGATCGATGGGCCATTGATCGTAAAACCAACTGAGACTGGTTTTAATATTCTACCGATCACCTCCCATCACGGCTCTGCTCACAGCTGCACCCAACTGGAGTAAGGATAGGTTGCAAAATTATCATTGTTTTATGGCTTCCACCGTAGACTGCCGGCAAAGAAATCAACGCTACGTTTGTGCCGTCAGCTCCAACGTTTCTGAATCATAACCTTTTGAAAGGAAAGGCTTAAAAAAGGGCTAAGCAGCATTCAGAGGGCATGCAGAGAGGGGAATTCTGGGAATTGAAGTCCACCTGCCTTAAAATAGCCAGGGCTGAGAAAGGTTGCTCTAGGGAACAGACTACAGGTATCACAAAAATAAACAACTGCTCCTCAACGCCATACAACCACACTGTAGGTTAGTGATGAATAAAAGTTTCCTGGTTTTTCTTTTTTTTAAAGATTCCTAATTGGGGGCTTCTGGGAAATGTCCAATATCTGCATTTTCCCAGCTCACAAGACCCCCTCTGAAGCTCACTTGATTTTATACTCCCCATGGCTGAACTTGAAAAGTCGTCACAATGGACACAGGACCCTGTCCAGGAAGGGGAGGGGAGGGAGGACACCGAACAGGCATCCTAGCCAGGCCTCCCCTCCTCCCCATATTCTGTACGCAGGTAGTCTGACCCACCAGTAGGGGCGCAAGCAGACCAGTAGTGGGATTCAAATTTTTTTACTACCGGTTCTGTGGGCGTGGCTTGGTGGGCGTGGTGTGGCTTGGCAGGTCTGGCGTGGCTTGGTGCGCATGGCAGGGAAAGGATATACTGCAAAATCTCCATTCCCTCCCCCCTCCTGGAGGAAGGTTATTGCAAAATTCCCGATCCCTCCCCACCCCACTAACCTGCTTTCCAGCTCCATTCTCCTCTGCAGGGCAACCAAAGAGGACCCAGCCGATCAGCTGTGGGTGTGGCTTGATGGGCATGGTGTTCTAAGGCCGTGGCTTGGCTTGGTAGGCATGGCAGGGGAAGGATATACTGCAACATCCCCCTTCCCTCCCCACCCCAGTAACCTGCTTTCCAGCTCCGTTCTCCTGGGCAGGGCAACCAAAGGAGACCCAGCCGATCAGCTGGGACTCAATGGGAGGCAGAGAAGAGATGGGGTTGGCAGGACCAGTCAGAGGCGGGATTTGCCGGTTCTCCGAACTACTCAAAATTTTCACTACCAGTTCTCCACAACTGGTGCAAACTGGCTGAATCCCATCTCTGAAGCAGATTAAGCCAAGGACCAAAAAAACCACAAACAAACCAGGAAAGAGAACACACCTGCCCTGTCTGGACGCTCTCACCATGCCTGTCTTGCCGTTCTCCAGTTGTACCCCCCCTCCCTGCTAACTGCTTCACACCTGCAATGGGGAGGGAACGCTTCACACCTGCAATGGGGAGGGAACGCTTTCCGTGGCATCAAGACACCACACATACACACACCCTTCCGAAATTCACCAGCAGCCAGGGTGGGCCGGGGGTCTCGCTCACATTTATCATAGCATTGGAGGTGATCCGGAAGAGCGTGGCTCGTTCGTTGACCGCTTTGATTTTCTCCCCGCTCTCAGCCGGCAACTTGAGGTTCTCCAGTTCACTCAGGGACCGCTGGAGAGCTGCCCCGTGCTTGGCGATCAGGTCGTTGAAAGCACTGAGGTCGTCCAGTTTTCCGGAGAGGTATTTCAGGGTGCTGTGCACTTCGCTCTTGTCGGACGGCGAGGTGGATTCCTCGTCGTCGTCGCCCGAGTCATCTGTGCAAGGGAGCAGCGGTGGGAGAGAAAGGAGGAGAAAGAGGAGGAGGAGAAAGAGAGAAAAACCATCGTTTCCATGGATACTGGCCGGACAGCACTTAAAAAAAAACACTGGGCAATACAAAAGTCAAACAACACCTTGAATTGCACCTGAATTCCCCAACCTGGTGCTTTCCAGACAACCACTCTTAAGGTCTCAATCGCCACGGAGAGGGAAAGCTAGCTGACCCCAGGATCACAACTCTGGGGCGAAGGACTGGCAACCCGGTTCAACACAAACCATCAATTGCCTTGTTGCCCTTTGTCGCACCCACACAGTTTCTTCCTAACCAGGTATCCTCAGACAGTCAAACTTCAATCCTGGCCCCCTCAGCCATGCAGGAGGGGGAATCCTGGAAGCTGCAGTCGTCCCACCCGGAGGAAACTCTCCTTCACACGCTCCATGTCCGCCTGGTTTTATTTCATATTTTTATTTTATTTTCAGTTGCTCTATCCAAACGGGGCTATTGATTCCTCCTCCTTCTCAAGGGTAAGGAGAAAGAGGCTAACACTGAACAAGTGCTCTTTGGATTTATGAGCTAAGTCCTGCTGATACCCAAGATAAGGATAAGTGGACAGGATAAAAAACACACACACACACACTAAAACAAAACGACAACAACCCTCTTGAATATTAATAGAGGCTCAAGGATCACCACAAAAACAGCTGAAGGCTGATGAAGCTTTAACCTTCATTAAGGCAGGCAGGTTGAGAAAAGGGAGTTGATTCACACAGGGAGTTGGAAACCTCATAAGCTCTCAGACAGATTTCTTTTTTTAAAAAATGTGCGAAGTGCACAGAATCTGCATATTATTCCAATCAATGGAGAGAGAGAGAGAGAGAGAGTGGTAGAACGATGTAAAAAACAAGAATAGAAAAAAAATTATCTGTGCAAAATACCCACACTGTTTATGCAAGAGCAGCTCAAAAGATGCCTTTTTAAGCAGTAGGGAAAAGATAAGTTTATGAAGGAAGGCTCCAGCAATTGTAACAACCAATTAAAAGAAAATCCAGAATCCGTCGCAAAATATCAAACACTCCCCCACACCGGCTATATCAGAGCTGTTTGGCACATTAATGCTGCATCTGTCAACCCAAACAGCAGCCTGGTAGCTCCGTGCACGGAGGGGGCCACTCTGGTTCTGCTCCCATCTCTGCCAAAAAGGAGACAAGGGGCTGCTTCTGGTTGACGTCCCACAGAAGCTGATCACGGGAGGTTTCTGTGCTTGTTACCTCTTTGCCGATAAAACCGAACCCATCACATTCCTTCCATGGCTCCCTTTCTTCCACCTAGCTCAAGCCTTCTCCCAAAGCCCCTTTTCTGACCTAGGCCTCACAAAAACCAGGAAGCAAATTCCTCCCCCCGAAAAAAACACCTCTTTTTTTATTAGGCTAATGTGAATTCCTCTCATTCACATTCAGCAAAGTCCCAGGAAACAGTTTTTCAAAGGTGAATTACAACCACAGACCTTATCAGGCTTGGAGAGTTGACAGGTCGATAGCTTCCAAGGACAAAACTGTCCAAGGAAATACTTGGGAAGGGATTGAAGGCGTCAAAAGATAACGGAACACACACACTGGAGAGGACGCCACAACTCAGAGAAGACTTGACAAACCAAAATAATTTCATGCTTTGCTTCCAGCATCTTTGCCATGTGCAGTTTGGCCTTTTAAACAGTCTTCCCAGCTGCAGCCAATGAAGGGGATCAGGGCCCTTTCCCTCCCCTGTAAACCATGCGACTCACGTTGCTCCCTTCTCCGTTCCACCCTGCGTGGCTTAGGATGAAGAGAGCCTGGGACTTCCTCTGAATGCCCAGCTGGACTGTGCCCTTCCCCAGTTTCCTCCACAGCCACCAGAGCCACGCTCCCACTGTCTGTCAGTTGTTCCACCTCTCCCTCAGAATCAGGTTCCAACAGGGGCATGACAGGACGTTTCAATTTTTGCTTTTGATTTATTGCACACCGCAAAACAGTCCTGGGAGCTGCTGCGTCTTTGGATGTCAGGGCAGCTATTTTTAGCCCCGTGTTGTTATTTATTCTCTTGTATAAAAAGGATCAGAAGTTACTAGCCATATGTTCCTCTAAGATCCAGCTGGTTGGCTTAGGGAGAAAGGCCAGAGTCAGGCCGAGAGCTGCTGAGGACAGCGGTCTTAATGCACCGCGGGTTGCATTTTTAAAAATACCCCTTTCTGCTCCTCTATGGGATTACCTTCCTTCCTGCTGAATGCAAATTCATGCAGCAGCCCAGAAGGGTTTTGTTTTTTTTCCCCAGCTGATTCCCAAACAAGACCAGCTCTGGATTTTGAATTATAAACATACATCTCGCCTTTCAAGCATAAAAACGATGGGGCGGATTTGAAACCCCATTGCTGTTTTCTGGAAAAACAACCACACCCTACTGTTTTTTGTTTTTTTAAAAAAAACAACCTGTTAAATCTTGGGTTTTTCACAAGATGGTAAAAGAGAGAGAGATAATTTTTCCACAGTCTATGCTTTTGCACATACAAGCCTCTAATTATATATCACGGGTAAAGAAAACCTTTGGGAAACCTACATCAGCTATTCCTGGATAGCTTTTCTTTTTTTTTTCCCAGGCAGAACAAAATATCATCCAGGTTTAATTGCTGACCGGGCAAACTGGAATATCAAGAGAAAAGAAGGTTGTTGATTTCAGAGGCTAATGAGATGGCACCATGGAGAGTTTCACTTCCCAAATGCAAAGCATAGATTGCATTAAAGAGAGAGCCTCTCCACCCCCCCCCCCCTGGGGGTGGGACACAATGTGCAGATTTTTTTTCTCAATCTGGCAACCTTGAGTTCTCCTAAGGCAAAGGCTTCCAAACCTGGCAACTTTTAAGACTTTGTGGACTTCAACTCCCATAATTAGCTGGCGGAGGAATTCTGGGAGTTGAAATCCACAAGTCTTAAAGTTGCCCAAGTTTGGGGACCCCTGACTTAAGCCTACGCTTTCTGTTGTCCCCAAGCTGCATGGCCCATGGAACGGCAAGGGTCAGCAGACAGATTAACCTGACAGATCTTGGAAGCTAAGCAGGATCAGCCCTGGTTAATGCAAAGACGATGGATCGCCTGGAACTACACGCCACTTCACAATATTGCAGAAGAAGAAAAAGAAGAAGAAGAGGAGGAGGAGGAAGAAGAAGCAGAAAAGGAGGAAGGGGAGAAGGAGGAAGAAGAAGAAGAAGAAGAAGAAGAAGAAGAAGAAGAAGAAGAAGAAGAAGAAGAAGAAGAAGAAGAAGAAGAAGAAGAAGAAGAAGAAGAAGAAGAAGAAGAAGAAGAAGAAGAAGAAGAAGAAGAAGAAGAAGAGGAGGAGGTGGAAGAAAAGGAGGAAGAAGAAGCAGAAGAGGAAGAGGAGGATGAAGAGGAAGAAGAGAAGAAGAGGAAGAGGAGAAGAGGAGGAGGAGGAGGAAGAAGAGGGAGAAGAAGGGGAAGAAGAGGAGGAGGAAGAAGAAGAGGAAGAGGAGGATGAAGAGGAAGAAGAGAAGAAGAGGAAGAGGAGAAGAGGAGGAGGAGGAGGAAGAAGAAGAGGGAGAAGAGGGAGAAGAAGAGGAGGAGGAAGAAAAGGAGGAAGAAGCAGAAGAGGAAGAGGAGGAGGAAGAAGAAAAGAAGAGGAGGAGAAGAGAAGAAGAAGAAGAAGAAGAAGAAGAAGAAGAAGAAGAAGAAGAAGAAGAAGAAGATAACAACAACTATACGGAGCTGGAGTTTGGATGGATTCAAATGTGTTGACCACACATGCCAACTGCCCTTTGGTCTACATGTGAAGAGAAATGTAATCCAAAGAGGGCAGCAGGTTGAAGAACATCGAAAAATGGGCAAATGGGTTGCAACACAGACCCTTCCCCAAGGTGCTTTTTCAAAGGGCAAGTCTTCCTTGAAGAGGTGTTGATTCTCATCCAAGAAGCTTCTTCAGTTCTGCAAGAGGGAATCAAAGAGGCCACTTAGGTTGACACTGAGCAGCCCTCTCTCAACAGAGGGATAAGACACCACCTGGTTCCTGTCTACAACACAGACCTTTCAGCACTTCCAAGAAGATTCCAACCCAATACAGGAGACCCTGAGGACACAGATAAACCCCCAGGTGGCTTCAAGAGCCCTCAGGGAGAATACAAATGACCAGATGACTGCAAAGGAACCTTTGGCTGGAGAAAAACTCTCCCAGGAGCAGCCTTGAAGTGGAGGAAATTCAGTCCGAAAACAAAGTACATACAAACTGTAACTAGAAATCCACACAAACCACGCGGCAGTAATTAACTTGACAGGGCAGGAAAAGGAATTGCAGATTTGAAAGGTGAGCAAAACACAGTTGGGAAGTCGCCAGGAACTCAGATAAGCCTCGACAATACCAGATCATTCACAATTTGCTCCCAGCAACTTGCTGTGGGCAGCTTCCCTTTTTAAACACTGTGTTCCCAGCTGCAGCTAATGAAGGGAATCAGGGCCCTTTCCTCCCCCGTAAGCCACGCCACCCATGTTGCTCCCTTCTCCGTTCCTCCCTGCGTGCCCTAGGATGAAGAGAGGGTGGGCCCGGGTCTTCCTCTGAACACCCTCTCCCTTGTTCTACCTCTCTCCTGCTCTGCCCAGCCGGACTTTGCCCTTCCCCAGTTTTCTCCATACTCCCACTCCCTGTTAGCTGCTTGGCCTCCCTCTCCGAATCAGATTCCGACAGTTGCACGACAGAGTGCCTTTTTTTCCCAGACAATTTGTGGCGAAGGAATTCACAGGAAGGATCCGGGCAAACCGAGGTCTGTTGACGTAAACTACAATCTGTCAAAGCTGAAGAGCACCAGGGTGGAAGAAGAAGAAGCCGCCCCACAAGGATCTTTTAGTTTCTCTGCTGAGCTGGGGGGTCTGGAGGAAGATCAGCCATTTATCCCCAGAAAAACCTGGCTCTTTAACGGCACCAATTTAACAGCAATGAATATTAAAGGCAAACTTCCATCCATATTTAATAGCTCTTCCGGCTCCCATATTTATGACCCAAAGCCTTCCTTTTAATGGAAGCTTGCAAATAAAAGCTGAGGTAGCAATTTTTATTTTTATTTTTCCATTTTTCAGAGGGAGCGAGATCGTTAATGAAACCGGCTAACAAGACGAAATGCAATCTATTTCGTTGGCGCAGTCTTCTTTTTTTTCCTCTTCTCTCCTTCTTCACAGCCAAAGCATCAAAGATGTTCTTTTTATAAATACGTAACGCAAAAATAGGGGGAAACCCCCCTCCCCCATGTCCCCTCTTTGGCCTGAAGTACTGCTTAAAATTCAGTCTTTTTCTTCTTCTTTTTTTTTTGCAGCATAAAAAGCTTCAGAAGAATGATGGACACTTCTGTACGAAGTGACAAGAAGGGAGTTTGCAGGAAGTCATTCATTAAAATGGCACCAGATTCCTTCCTTCCTCCTTCAGTTTCCCTTCCTTCCTTCCCTATCCTTTCCTTCCTGCCTGCCCTTCCCTGCCTGCCTTCCTTCCTTCCTTCCCAATTCTTGCCTGCCTGCCTGCCCCTCTTCCTCCCTCCCTCCCTTCCTTCCTTCTTTCCCAATTTCTTCCTTCTTTCCCTCCTTCCCTTCCTTCCCAATTCTTTCCTGCCTGCCTGCCCCTCTCTTCCTCCCTCTCTTCCTTCCTTCCTTCCTTCTTTCCCAATTTCTTCCTTCCTTCTTTCCTTCCTCCCTTCTCTTCCCATCCTTTCCTTCCTGTCTGCCTCTCCCTCTCTCCTTCTCATGGAAGGAAATACTCCCATGGAATATTGACCAAAGGTTCAATATTCTTTATATTCCATTTCTTCCAAGTCAAAACTTTCGTTTCCGCAATTGCCTGCAGGATTCAGATCTTTGTGGGTGCAGCCAATTCGCTGCATCTGGAACAGAAGAACGGAGTTGGAAGGGATCTTGGAGGTCATCTAGTCCAACCCCCTGCTCAGGAAGGAGAATCTATAGTGTATATATATATATATATATATACTTTGTGTTACAACACCCTGTTAAGCCCCAATTAAGGGAGAAAGCATACTGCTTTCTTTTTCTATATATATATATAGTATATAGATTCTGTACCATTCCAGATACTGAGTTTTGTTGAACTAGCCTTGGACAGAAGCATCAACTCTTGGTCCTGGTCATTGAGGGATGTGAATTGCTACCTAGCCAGTTATTTCCTGGGTGATCAGCAAGGATGGCCTTGAAATGGACTTTTTGTATTTAAAGGTGCTCACACTGAACAACACACAGAACAACAGAGCTGGAAGGAGCCCTGGAGGTCCCCCAATTTAGATAAATGTCTGGTCAATCTCTTCTTAAGAACCTCCAGTGTTGGAGCACCTACAGCCTCTGGCGGCAAGTCGTTCCACTGGTTAATTGTTCTCGCTGTCAGGAAATCTCTCCTTAATTCCAGATTGCTTCTCTCCTTGATGAGTTTCCATCTGTTGCTTTCTCTCCTGCCTTCAGAAAATACGAACTGCTGGTGTTCCTTTTGTAACAGACACCGCACTTAAATTACACCCTTGCCAAATGCAAATCCACTTTTAGCCCACGCAAATCTGACACGATTGTCATGCTCTTCAATTACCACACAGTAACAGAACAACCTGTGTCTCTGGATACGGAATCCCATTAACCCAAACAGAGTCAAGCTCATTCAGGAAGGAGGGATCCTGGCTTCAGGAAATCCCTTAATTTAAAAGAAAAGAGCAATCCATTAATAAGGGAAGGATACTTCTTAAAATTTTAATTGCCTGGTAAATTTCTCTTTCACAAGAAGAGTTCTCCACTCCTCTACTCGTTGCAGAATACCTTATGCCTCCAGACTTGAAATTCTAGACCTAGAAAATCTAGTACTACGCCGCCTTCAGTCCGATCTAAGTATAGTATATAAAATCATACATTGCAATGTCCTACCTGTCAATGAATACTTCAGCTTCAACCATAACAACACAAGAGCACACAATAGATACAAACTCAAGGTTAATTGCACCAAACTTGATTGCAGGAAATACGACTTCAGCCACAGAGTGGTCAATGTCTGGAATACTCTACCTGACTCTGTGGTTTCTTCCCCAAACCCCAAAAACTTTATAACCTCAGACTGTCTACTATTGACCTCACCCCTTTCCTAAGAGGTCTGTAGGGGTTGTGCATAAGTGCACCAACGTGCCTACCGTCCCTGTCCTATTGTTTCTTTTTATTTTTCTTATATGTATCCATTTCATGTATTCATAACTATGTTTATACTTATACCTGTTATCTAATAATCGTTTGACAAAATAAATACATACATACGTACGTACGTACATAAAAAAATAAAATTAAAAGCGAAAGAGACTTTCTCCAAAGGAGGCATGGGTAAGTTTTCTGGCAGCCTGGTTAACCGAAGACGAGAGCTCCCTTCTGCGCATCTGGTCTCTGTTTTAACCGGCAGCCGTTTTTTATCCTTCAGGGGGAAAAAAAACAGCATCTACCTTTAGCAGTATTCCAAGTATTTGAGCAGCTGCCACAAAGAAGAGGGGGTCAATTTATTCTCCAAAGCATCAGAAGAAGAAATCCAACAATTTTGGAAACAAATCAAAGAGAGAAGCAACCTGGAATTAAGGAGAAACTTCCTAACAGTGAGGACAATCAACCGGTGGAACAAAAGCTGCCTTTAGAAATCCTGGGCACTCCATCACTGGAGGGTTCTAAGAAGACACTAGACAGTCAACTTGTCTGGAATGGTATAGAGTCTCCTGCTTCAGCAGGGGGCTGGACTAGAAGACCTCCAAGGTCCCTTCCATCTCATTCTATTGTTTCTCATTCTATTGCATTCCATTCCATTCTATTCTAATGTTCAGTTCTATATTCTGTTCCATTCCATTCCATTCTATTCTTTCCTATTCTATTCTTTCTCATTCTATTCTATTCTATTCCATTCTTTCTCATTCTATTCTATTATTCTATTATTTATTCTATTCTAATTTTCTATTCTAATGTTTTATTCTATTCTATTTTGATTTTCTATTCTATTCTAATTTTCTATTCTCTCTTCTCTTTTCCTGGGGTGTGGGTTGGTGTATTGGTGGGGGAATGGGGTTAAACAGACAAAAGGAAAAAACAACAACAACAATAGGAACTCGGCCCTTCTATTAAGCTGCAGAAGAGCCACAATATCTGAAGACAAAAGCCCGGAGAAGAAACCAGCTGACATGCAGGGAAAAAAAAGGCTAGTCCAACCCCATTGTTAGAGAAAGAAAGCAACCCGCCAGTTGCTCCCTTTCCTTCACGGCCACACAGAGGTATTTATATCTCTCTCCATGAAAGGGATTTGCAATCGTTTCCTTGGGCTCAGACCCAAACCAGCACAGCTGTGGCTGCTGGGAGAGAAACCAGCAGAAAATCAGATTTTACAGAGAGAGGCTGCAGGCAACGTCTCCCCATAAGGATGGGGTATAAAGGAAGAGGAGAAGATTCTGCTAGTTTGACAATGGTTTGCACTGCCAAGCTGCCCCGTCCTAGGATGCAGATTAAAGAGCTCCCGCCAAGGTTGTGCTTGACTCTCCTGGGCTGTCCATAATCCGGATTTACAAGTTTTGAGCCCTTAATGTCATGCATTTTAAATTAAATTAAAGCTTGCTTGCAGAAATCGTGGGCGCCCCATCACTGGGTGTTTTTAAGAAGAGACTAGAGACAGTCCCTTATCTGAAATGGTACCATTTGTCATCCTCAAGTAGGTAAAGCAAAATATTTAGATTGAAGTCAAGTTTGTCTGCCACATACAGTGTGGCCTTGGATCAGCTAGCACTCACGAACACCAAACAGGCATAAATAAATTAGTATGAATAATGTGATTATTCATAAGCCTTTAATATCTGCCTAAGGAATCTGCCTAAGCAATGAGCTCAAACAAAGAGCAGGAATCCCAGGTCACAGAGATGAGAGGATCAAACTATTTTCCAAACTTCCAGAAGGCAAGACAACAATGGATGGAAACTAACCAAGGAAAGAAGCAACTTAGAACTAAGGAGAAATTTCCTAACAGTGTCAACAAACAACCAAGAGAACGGCTTGCTTTCAGAAGTTGTGGATGCTCCATCCACTGGAGGCTTTCAAGAAGAGACTGGACAACCACTTCCCTGAAATGGTATAGATTCCCCTATTGGAGCAGGGGGCTGGACTAGAAGACCTCCACAGTCCCTTCCAGCTCATTCTATTTTAACCCAGTGCTTCTCATTTTCAATACAAAGGCTTTTTGCAAGAGGAGAGACACCGTAAGAGGGCATCTAAGTTAAAAGTGCAAATGAAACACAAAAACCCAGAACTTATTATCTTCCAGTTTCTAGTTTGGTGCCTAAATCACTAGATCAAACTGGACAGAAAAATAAAATGAAATAAAAAGTGTAATAAAAACAAAATAAAAAATCTACCTCTTTCCCTGATCTGACGTCAGCCACAGGGCAACAGTGCTGAAATGGATGGATGCAAGAAACCAGAGACTTTATTCACACATTAGGGAAATTGTGTTTTAATGAAAAAACATGTAAATAGTGGGCTTCTCACAACACACTAAGCCACAAACACAGGTTTGCCAACTTGGATGGGATGTTGGCCCACAGTGATGGCTTTAACAACTAGGATGTTAAGTTGGCCAGGTTGACTATCTATGATAGCTTTGGCCAAGCCGAAGCCAAAACACCCATGGCTGAATACCCTTCTCTAATCTTATCCATGGAGGTTTTCAGTCATCCAGGTTGTCCCAAAAGGTGTTGGAGTTTCTGGTTTATCTTTGAAGACGTTTTGCTTCTCATCCAGGAAGTTCCTTCAAGAAGAGCTGAAGAAGCTTCTTGGATGAGAAGCGAAACACCTTCAAAGAAAAACATGGAAGTCCACTTGCCTCTTGGAAAAAAAAAAACAACACCTTTGGAACGTCTCGAATCCTGTGCCCTGGGAATCATGGGAGCAGCTGATGTTTGACACATCTGGAAGCATCCCCTTGGAACAAGGGGGTTTAATTCATTCTGCTGCTTCCAAGCAACCCCAGAGAGAGCAGCTTGGCGTGACCTTCCCAAAATGCCCATTTCTCCTCCACCAAATGGCTCAAAGGCAGCTGAAGCTCTGAGCGATCACTCTGCAGTTGAGGAAGGCGACAACCAGAAGTTCATTCCGGCTGCCAAGTGGATGTTAGTTCCTCTGGCCTGCTTCCCCTTCCTTGCCTTTTCTAAGGATGTCACCAAAGATAAATTTTTAATCGTTATTTAAATACATTTTCCATTCTCAGGTCTTTGCAAGGTTTCACCGTTCCGTGGGCAGGGCAGGCAACAAAGCCAGATTATACCTTTCTTCCTGGGGCCCCATAAAAGGTAGCTTTAATATTAATAAGGCTCAACTCACAACCAATTTCTTGGGTGTCCAAGGACTTTACGCCGGAAGCTTCAATAGCTATCCCAGCTCCCGTTGGGAGAGGGGGCAGTATATGAAATAAATAAATAAATAAATGGTTGACAGTGATTAATAACCGAGCTCGTAAGTCACTGGCCTTAACTGGACTCCCAAGGTTTGGCCTTAACCGGGCCTCCCAAGCTTTTAGTGCCCACGTGAACATTTTGAAGTCTGAGAGCAGGTTATGGGACACTCAGAGAAGGGGGTGTTATTTTGAATAGAGGCAAACCGTCCTATCTCAAAAGATGGACAAATCCCTGAATCTCCTAAGAGTTCCTGGGGGCATTAACTGTACCTGTAGAGATCAGAGATTTTACCAAACAAGCAAAAAAAAAAAAATTTGCTGGACGCTAAGGCCTTCCCTCAATGGCAAAGAATTTTATTTTATTTTTTAAAAAAGGAATTTGAAGGGCATCAAAGATCCTGAAGGGAATTGCACACTCATGCCTGCAAACATTCTAGCACCCAAAACTCACTTTGTAACCCACCCTTTATCACACCCAAGATGCCGCAACTCAACCGTGCTGTGGAAAAAACAAACCATCATCCTCGCTTACACCTTTTCTAGATTTATCGCTAAGAACTGCGCTCGTGGCAATCTCTGCAGCACGATGAAATTTAAAAAGGGGAAGAAAGAAATATCTTACTAAGCGTTGTGGCAACCCAAACGGACCCCGATTCCCACATCGGCTCCATTTCCCAATGCAGAAGTTTTCATTTAAGGGGCTTGCAGCTACCAAGTTCAACCCCTCTTTACGGAACTCAACAAGCGTCAACTGCAAAAATGAAGTGGTTTTGCCTCTTGCATTCACCAATGGAGAAGGAAGGTGGGGGAAGCAAATGCTAACTGGGCCAAACATGTAACACAACAGAGTTTAACAGCTTGATCTTTTTAACACATACCAGTGTTGTAAACATGATTGTGAGTCATTCTTCCCATTAACCCCCTCCACTCATGACAACTTCCGAAATATATTGACTGAAGTGCAAGAACGCACTGTGATTCTAGAATACCAGTTAGGCACAATCTATACCAAGTGGTCGCCAATCGGTGGGCCAGGGACCGCTGGTGGTCCATGAGAAAATTTTGGTGGTCCGCAATGTCACCCCCAAAGCAATTAATCCAGGCTGCGCGGGAACACAAGGCTTGCGTCGCTTGATTGCGAACAACACGAGGTAGCGAGGGGAGGGGGGGAAGGGTGGAGGAGGGGAACTTCTCAGCACAGCACTTCTCAGCACAGCAACTTGCCATGGCCAACTCACCACTACCAACTGTAGTGGGACAACTTGCTATGGCCAACACTGCACTGCACTGCTCTGCACAGCGCTGCACAGCACTGCACAGCACTTCTCTGCACTGCACTGCAGTTCTCAGCACTTCTCAGCACAGTAACTTGACATGGACAAGTCACCAGTGCCAACTTTCAGTGGGACAACTTTCAGTGGGAAAACACACCACTGCCAACTTGCAGTGGGACAATTTGCCATGCCCAACACTCACTGCACTGCAGTGCACAGCACTGCACTGCAGTGCACAGCACTGCACAGCAGTGCACAGCACTTCTCAGCACAGCACTGCAGTTCTCAGCACAGCACTTCTCAGCTCTTCTCAGCACAGTAACTTGACATGGACAACTCAACATTGCCAACTTTCAATGGGACAACTTTCAGTGGGAAAACACACCACTGCCAACTTGCAGTGGGACAATTTGCCATGCCCAACACTTCACTGCATTGCAGTGCACATCGCTGCATTGCAGTGCACTGCACAACAGTGCACAGCACCACTCAGCACAAAACCTTAGCACTTCTCAGCACAGCAAATTGCCATGGCCAACTCACCACTGCCAACTTGCAGTGGGACAACCCGCCATGGCCAACACTTCACTGCACTGTGCAGTGCTGCACTGCACACATCACTTCACTGCACATCACTGCACAATAGTGCACAGCACTTCTCAGCACAACACTTCTCAGCACTTAGCACAGCACATTCTCAGCACAGCAACTTGCCATAGCCAACTCACTACTGCCAACTTGCAGTGGGACAACTTGCCATGGCCAACAAGTCATTGCACCGCTCCACACATCACCGCATATCACTGCATTGCAGTGTACAGCCCTGCACATCACTGCACATCACACACTGCACGCCACTGCACATCAGCGCACAGCACTTCTCTGCACAACGCTGATTGCAGTGCACTGCACACCACTTATCAGCACAGCGCTTCTCGGCACTCAGCACAGTAACTTGACATGGACAACTCACCACTGCCAACTTGCAGTGGGATAACTTGCAGTGGGACAACACAACACTGCCAACTTGCAGTAGGACAACTTGCCATAGCCAACAAGTCACTGCACTGCTCTGCACATCACTGCACATCACTGCATTGCAGTGCGCAGGCCGGCACATCACCGCACATCACATACCGCACATCACTGCGCATCACTGCACAGCGCAGCACTTCTCTGTACAGTACTGATTGCAGTGCACTGCACAGCGCTTATCAGCACAGCACTTCTCAGCACTGAGCACAGTAACTTGACATGGACAACTCACCACTGCCAACTTGCAGTGGGATAACTTGCCATGGCCAACAAGTCACTGCACTGCTCTGCACATCATTGCACATCACTGCATCACAGTGTGCAGCCCTACACATCACTGCGCATCACTGCACATCAGCGCAGAGCACAGCGTTTCTCTGCACAGTACTGCATTGCAGTGCACTGCACAGCACTTACCGGCACAGCACTTAGCACTCCTCAGCACAATAACTTGATATGGACAACTCACCACTGCCAACTTGCAGTGGGACAACTTGCAGTGGGGCAACACAACACAGCCAAGTTGCAGTGAGACAACTCGCCACGGACAACACTTCACTGCACCGCAGTGTGCCGCAGTGCACAGCGCTGCACAGCGCTGCACTATGGTTCACTGCACTGCACTGCACTGCACATCAGTGCGCAGCACTTCTCAAAACAGCACCGTTCTTCTCAGCACCGCACTTCTCAGCACTTCTCAGCACAGCACCACACTTCTCAACACAGTACTTCTCAGCACAGCAACTTGCCATGGCCAACTCACCACTATTAACTTGTAGTGGGACAAGTTGCCATGGCTAATGCTTCACCGCACTGCTCTGCACAGCACTTCACTACACTGCAGAGCAGTGCACAGCACTGCACTAAACATCAGTGCACAACAGTGCACCGCAATTCTCAGCACAGCAACTTGCCATTGCCAACTCAAAACTGCCAACTTGCAGTGGGACAACTTGCCATGGCCAACACTTCATTGCACTGCTCTGCACATCACTGCATTGCAGTGTGCAGCCCTGCACGGCCCTGCACATCACCGTGCAACAGTACACAGCACTTTCCAGCACAGCATTCTCTGCGTAGCACTGCATTGCACTGCACGGCAGTGCACAGCACTGCATGGCAGTTCTCAGCACAGTACTTCTCAGCACAGCAACTTGCCATGGCCAACACTTCACTGCACTTCTCTGCACAGTAGTGCACAGCAATGCACAGCACAGAACAGCACTGCACAACAGAGCACAGCACTTCTCAGCACAGCACTTCTCAGCACCTCAGCACTTCTCAACATAGCAGTTGCCATGGCCAACTCACCACTGCCAAGTTGCAGTGGGAAAACTTACCACTGCCAATTTGCAGTGGGACAACTCACCACCGCCAACTTGCAGTGGGCCAACTCACCACTGCCAACGTGCAGTGGGACAATTTGCCATGCCCAACACTCACTGCACTGCAGTGCACAGCGGTGCACGGCACTGCACAGCAGTGCACATCACTGCACATCACTGCACTGCAGTTCTCAGCACAGTACTTCTCAGCACAGCAACTTGCCATGGCCAACTCACCACTACCAACTTATAATGGGACAACTTGCCATGGCCAACACTTCACTGCACTTCTCTGCACAGTAGTGCACAGCAATGCACAGCACAGAACAGCACTGCACAACAGAGCACAGCACTTCTCATCACAGCACTTCTCAGCACCTCAGCACTTCTCAACATAGCAGTTGCCATGGCCAACTCACCACTGCCAAGTTGCAGTGGGACAACTTGTCACCACTGCCAACTTCCAGTGGGAAAACCTACCACTGCCAATTTGCAGTGGGACAACTCACCACCGCCAACTTGCAGTGGGCCAACTCACCACTGCCAACTTGCAGTGGGACAACTTGCAGTGGGACAAGTCACCACTGCCAGCTTGCAGTGAGACAAGTCACCACTGCCAACTTGCAGTGGGACAACTTGCCACGGCCAACTCACTACTGCCAACTTGCAGTGGGACTTGTCACCACTGCCAACTTGTAGTAGGCCAACTCACCACTGCCAACTTACAGTGGGACAACTTGCAGTAGGCCAACTCACCAGGGCCAATTCTCCACAGCCAACACACCACGGCCAGCTTGCATGTTGGCCGTGGCCGCAGAGAATTGTCCCAGACCTAAATACTGATGGGCCCTGGGGAAGAGTGGATGAGAGCACGAAGCATGGATTGGCTATTTATGAGGGCCTGGCTTTTGACAGGAATTTTTGCTTGACTTTCTTCCCTGTGTCATGATGTTCGAGTCAAATAAATGCATAAAATAAAAATACGCCTGTGTCTTTAGTTTTTAACCTATTAAAAAAGCACCCTCCACATGACCTTCCAAAGCCAGGTATCCTACACTTTGGATTACAAAATCCATACTGCCTCTTGGGCATCTGGGACCAGCGAAGGCAGCCTCAAAACACTTCTGCCTTCCCAAGATCCATGGCGGTGAGCAAAATTCTGTTCCCCCTCACGGGAAACTAGGAAAGTTTCCCGTGAGCCCCCTTTCCAAAGCCACCTTGTGTCCTGAAAACACTTTCTGACTTTTTAAAGGATTTGTTTCACTTTTCGTGACTTGACCTGCTTAAGTGTCTCTTCCGCTTCCCAAAATTTCAGGCCAGATGCTGAATTTACAGGAGACAATAAGTATTTACGACCTGCGATTGTGGGCCGGGCATTCAGAGTCTTCCAACATTATTCAAAGTCTACCAACAGGGACGACCCAATGTGACCGTTGGTGAAAGGGCTTGTAATCTTGGCATACCCCAAAACCAGCATCCTTGTGTTAAGGAACTATGGGGCTCTTGGCCCCTGATTCTTCCCCTTCCTAGAAAAAAATTAGAACCACATACTTCCAGGTCTGTTTCTGTTGTTGTTTGTTAAACGTACACTCGGTTTCGTCCAATGCACGCTAAACTCCCCTTGGAGTGATTTCAACGCAGAGTTCACTCTTCGTGGGACCAGAGATGCGCCCCCAGAATTGTGCACCCCTTATAAAAGGTTAAATGCCTTCCTGCTCTCAAGATTTTGCCTTGATTGTTGTCCCAACTTTTTTGTGCCCTCCTCGTCTTAAGAAGCCAGAAGCAATGCCTTCCAACCCACCCTGTCTCCCAACTAGGAATAACTCCTCCATTGGTTGGTGTGTGTGTGTGTGTGTGTGTGTGTGTGTGTGTGTGTGTGTGTGTGTGTGTGTTTATAGCAAACCAACCCTGGGCCTTTCCAACATCACCTCTGTTGGACGGAGCTGATCGTGTGGCAAAAACTGAGCCCCCCCCCCAGCCAGAAGGGGGAAGGGACCTCCCCGAGAAACATCCGCGGGGGAGGAGGACCCACCAAAGGCCCAACTAACCCTTCTTAATTTTATTCAGGCAGCCAGAATTGCAGAAGGAGTTGCCAGATCCCGTCTCCCAACAGCTCCGACTCTTCATGCCCGCGGCTGGACGGCGGTGGCGGCGGCGGAAGCTACAGCTCCGGGCATGGCTGTTGGAAAATCAAACCAAGCCAAATACCAGGAGTGTGGAGCAGGAAGCATCCTGGTTTAGCAGCCCAGGAGCCTGGTTTTCCTCCTCTTGATGCTGTTGCTGTTTTCTTCCTTCCCCATTACAGATTCTGGCCATATGCTGAGCCCCATGGATCTCCCGGCAAACCCCACTCTGGTAGGAAAAGATGCCATCCTTTAACTCCCTCCATGCTGGCGAGGACCAGCGGGGTCTCCCCAGACAAGGGGAGAAAAAGCAGCTCGGAAACTCGACTACCGCAAGGGTGGTCGGCTTCAACGCTGTTCTTGGGGTCAGGAAAGCCACCAGGAGTCGAAGGAAGGATGAGAGCACTGCCTGGAAAGGAAAGCTAAAAAGGCTCCTGTCTCTTTAAATCCTCCTGGAAGGTTGTTTGCAGGACAACACTGCCTGAAGTGTGCATCAAAGCTTTAACCCTTCCCTTGCCTGGGTCCTGCAACTGCATTTCCCAGATTTTAACAGCTTTTCAAGGGCTTGAAAGTCCAGACAAGGAATAATGGATGGAAATAAACGGATCAAGGAGAGATTCAACCTGGAAATATGGAGAATTTCTCTCTCTTTCTCCCCCCCCCTCCCCCCCCGACAGTGAGAAGAATCAACCCATGGAACAGAAGCTTCATCGCTGGAAACTTTCAAGAAGAGACTGGACTGCCATCTGTCAGAACTGGTGTAGGTTCTCCTGCTTGGGAAAAGGGAGGGGTTGGACTAGATGACCTACAGGGACCCTTCCCACTTTGCAATTCTGTTCTCTTCTGACTTGAAAAGCCCAAAAAAAGAATGTATTCGTTCAGTTTTAGTTTAGGTTAAGTTTACTTTATTGTCATTGCACCTCGTACAACAAAATTAAATGCCACCTTCAGTGTACATTGTAACTATAAAAATAAAACACAAACACCCATCCTTTGCATTCTATCACAACTGAACTGGAAAAAAACAACCCCTGATATTAAACTGGGCAGAAGGTTTGGACTTTAAATCCTGCAGGAGAGAAAATACTGGAGGAATGGATGGTCTGTGTGGGAGGATTAATGAAAAGCATTCATTCCTTCATAGAGAGAAAATATTGTATTTTGGACAAGACTGATTTTACAAGGGGTTAAGGGTGAGAAATCTGGTACTTTTCCCCAGCCTGCCCTTTGGTAGTGATTACAGTCCCACAAGAGACAAGCAATCCTATATATATAACAGATAATCAGAATTGCAAGGGACCTTGTAGGTCATCTAGTCCAACCCTCCGCCCAAGTGGGAGGCCCTACACCATTTCTGACAGATGGCAAGCCAATCTCTTCTTGAAAGTCTCAAGTGATGAAGCTTCCACAACTTCCAAAGGCAACTTCTGTTCCATTGGTTGACTGTTCTCACTGTCAGAAAGTTTCTCCTTATTTCCAGGTTGAATCTCTCCTTGGTCAGTTTCCATCCATTGTTCCTTTTCTGGCCTTGGGAAATAGCTTGACCTCCTTCCTCCTCTCTGGGGCAGCCCCTCAAATATTGCAACACTGCTCTCCTGTCTCCCCTGGTCCTTCTCTTCCCTAGACTAGCCAGGCCAGTTCCTGTAACAGTTCTTCAAATGCCTTAGTCTACAGTCCCCTAATCATCCTGGTTGCTCTTCTGTGCACTTATAAACTGCCAGAGGACTTTACTCTCCCTTGCACCTGGTGATGTTACTTCACCTGGTAATGAAACGTCTCCAAGAAGAAAAAACACACTCCAAGAACCTCACAAGACCCAACGGTTCAACTCTTGAGTTTTAACTACCCAGCTCTTTGGTTTTAGGCAACAGTGGTATCGAAGTCAAAGAGGAACAGCGACATAACTCTGCAAACACCAGAATGAGTTCCTGGCGTCTTTAAAGAAAATGTTTGCCTTCTCAGTCTATTCCCAAGTCTGCAGAGAGGAGCAGAGCAAAGAAAGGGAGAACCTAATTCCTCCCTGTACAGTCATCTGGGGCTCATTCAGGAACTAATTATAAAATCATCAATATGCATGTTCCTTATGAATAAATATTAATAAAAGCCCAGCATATGGAGCCTTAAACTAACTTCGCAGCTTTGTTTAATATTAACACAAACAGGATATCCGTGGCACCCCCTCGTTCTGTCACAGCAAGCTGATATAAATGAAATCACCGCCCAATATTATGTTCAATTATTGCCTTTTATCTTTTCACATTTTTACTTACACTCATTGGGCCTTATCTCCCCACCCGTTTCGAGCAGCCATTAGGATTAAAACAGAATAGAACTGGAAGGGACCTTAGAGAGCTTCTAGTCCAACCCCCTGCTCAATCCCCAGGACCATTCTGGACACATGGCTGTCCAAGCTCTTCTTATAAGCCTTCAGCGCCCACAACTTTGGTGGTAAGCTGTTCCCCTGCTTAATCGTTCTCACTGTTAGGAAGTTTCTCCTTAGTTCCAGGTTGCTTCTCTCCTTGAATAATTTCTATCCACTGTTTCTTGTCTTGCCTTCCGGTGCTTTGAAGAATAATTTGACCCCCTCTTCTTTGTGACAGCCCTTCAAATAATTCAAACACATAACCACCGACTTACTAACTCAACAACTGCAGTGGTTCACTTAACAAATGTTGTAAGAAGAGTTGTAAAATAAGGCAAAACTCACTTAACAAATGTCTCACTCAGTCACATAAATGTTGGACTCTCTTGTGATCGTAAGTCGAGGACCACCTGTATGCAGGTAAGACTCAACACCAACTTGACAGCACCCACCAACCCACCCACCCACCCAAGCAATCAACCATTCAACCAATCAACCATCCATCCAATCACCCAACCAATCAACCATTCAACCACCCAACCAATCAAACATTCAACCATTCAACCAATCAACTATCCATCCAACCAACCAACCATTCAACTACCCAACCAATCAACCATTCAACCACCCATCTATTCAACCATCAACCACCCATACAACCACCAACCAACCATTCAACCACCTAACCACCCAATCAATCACCAACCAACCATTCAACCAATCAACCATCCAACCGACCGACCGACCGACCGACCGACCAACCAATCCTCTAATTCACCGCAGCAGATGGCAGCACTCCAAGAACCATGGTTGAACTCAGGAGCTAAGGAGAGTCAGTCCCAGCTAATCCTTGGATGGAAGGATCCCCCCAAAATCCCAACGCTGTAATCTGGGAAGATGAAACAAGAGGAAAACAGTGACAAAATTAGCTTTATTACCAAATGAACCCCTTGGCAGGTGCGCCTATGAAGATACAAGAATTAAACTCAATTCCAAAAGCCTTTATCTTCCTCAGAGCCAGTAACCAGCAACCTGCTGACCATAACAACCTACTGAGAAGAATACGCAAAGTCAAATCCTGGTTAGTAGTTGGATAGGGCAGGGGAGGACATTGAGGGTCACTTTGTAACCTGTAGACTTCAACTCCCAGGCCATGCTGTGGAGCCCACAAAAATCTCTTAGAAGAAGTCAATGATAACCATCTCCTCTCAAAAGAACCTTCAGAGTCACATCTGTGGATACATTTACATTTATCTATTATATGCTGCAATCTAACACCTCTCAGTGTCTTACATAATGTATAAGACAGCACAAAAATATCCAAGACAGGATTAAAATGAAAAGTAATCACAATAATCTCCTCCGTTAAAACAATAACACCATCAGCAAGGAAATTAGTAGATGTTAGAAGAATTATCAGAAGGTAGTATAAGAAATTATACTGGAGCCACTATCAAGCAGCGATTGTTGACATAAAAATTAGTTTTAAAATCTGCTATTGTGTCTCCTAAATAACACCAGTTAAAAGATAATCTTGATTGTCATTTTTCCTCCTGTGGGCACTCTGGCACATATTAAAAATGAAATTCTGTTATCTTAAATAAAACCAACGAGTTATGTGGATAGCAACCGTATAATTTATTGCTACTGTACAAATGCTGAAGTTTGGAGCTTTCAAGGAGAGACTGGGCTGCCATCTATCAAAAATGGTGGAGGGTCGCCTGCTTGTGCGGATGGGGGTGTGTGTGGACTAGATGACCTACAAGGCCCCTTCCAACTCTGCTAATCTGTTATGCTAAATTATGGAGCTTTAGAGATGTTTTCTGAGTTGACCCCATTGAAAAACACTTTATGTTTTGCATATTGCTAGATGCCAGTCTGGGAATGAAAGCAATTTATTAAAAAGTTCTTTCAAAACTAATATACATTTATATAATATTAAATTCCATATAGTATTATACTGAGATAGGATTAAAAATATTTTTCTGCCTCTATTCCTGTATACATGTGCCTTTTTTCCCCACATTTTCTCACATATTTATCTTCCTAATTTAAAAAAAAAATACAATGAACTTCAGCAAAATTAGAAAGGCAATAAGTATTTGAGTGATCTTGAAAGAAATTGAATTAAAAAAACTAATGTCTTAATATATTTCAGGGTTTGTAAATATCCAAGTGTGGAAAATATGATACATGCACTACAATTAAAAAATAATATATATCATTCAGATAAATTTTAACACTCCTAGATATATGACAGACATCAGATATATGACAGATATATGAAGCCATCAGTATTTCATAGTGAAATACCTTTTAAAAAGGGGGAAAAACCTTTTAAAAATTATTGAAGGTATTAATAACTGCTTCAAACCCCCCAAACGGTGTTTTAAATAACCCCACTGTAATTTAAAAAAAAAAAAGAAATTTAGAAGATCACAAGAGTGTCTTCAGTTTTTGGAAATAATATCAAGTTACCTTTGTATATAACATTTTGTAGAAATTTATGTAGAAATCTAGCAAAATGTACAATCATTTTGCTAGATTTCTGAATCCATTAATCTCTTGAAAACAACAGCACAAAAGAACCAACCCTTTCCTTGATATATCTCAAGGGGCAATCAGCAAATGGCCTCCAACATGCCAGCAAATTACATTTACAGAAAAGGGTTTCTTTCTGGTTAAAACTTACTTCGCAAGCCTGGTTTATTTAACTTTTAGAAACTACTGGAGTTAATACTGATTAAAAAAAAACAACACACACCACCCTTAATAACAGCAATTATCACATGATTTGGGAAACAGCCATAAAACCTACGGAGCCACTGCCAGCTCTCCAAATACTCAACTCTTAACTCCAGCCACAAATCCTTCGAGTCCTCAATATTAACATTCTGAAATAAAATTAAAAATAGGGTCAGTGCCTTCCCTTGCATTATTTTAACGTAACCTACCACTTCTCCCTTATTTTCAGTCACTGGACAGAAGGAGACTTTTAGCCTCTCTGTTTTTAAATCCTGCCCATTGCATCAGTCCTACTTGTTGGCTTTGGTCACATGTACAATAGAATAGAATATGGAATAATAGAATAGAATATGGAATAAGAATAGAATAGAGTAGAGTAGAATAGAACAGAACAGGAGAGAATAGAATATGGAATAAGAATAGAATAGAATATGGAATAATAGAATAGAATAGTATGGAATAATAGAATAGAATATGGAATAAGAATAGAATAGAGTAGAGTAGAATAGAACAGGAGAGAATACTCTGACACCCCCTCCCCCAGCCCAGCCCAGCCCAGCCCCTCAGCCCACCTTCCGAGCTGAGTCCTTCTGACCTTGCCAAGGGATGGAGACCTCGCAGTGATGGGGCCTTAAGCAGAGGTGGCCCATAAGCTTAAGGCACATCTCCCCCATGGAGAGCTGGCAGGACAGGGGCGGTGGAGATGGGAGGGAGGGAGGGAGGGAGGGAGGGGGCTGGGCTCTCGTGCAGTCCACCTTCCCTAATAGGCGGGGAGTAAATGCTTACTCAGAGGCGCAGCCCAGGCTGAGCAGGGAGGCAGAAGAGGGGAGTTTGGAGGGAAGGGGGAGAGAGAGAGAGAGAGAAAGAGATGAGGGTCTGTCCAGGATAGTGCAACTTACCCCTCACCCAGGACAGTCAAACTTTGCACAGCCCCCCCCCCCCCCCCGAGAGATCAAAATCTGCTTCTCTTTTTAGTTTTAAAATTCATTTAAAAATTTTAAAATTTAAATTTCGAATTAAGATTTAAAAGGCGAAGCACTTCAAAGCGGCTAGCAGCCCTCAACAGGGTTAGCCTTCCCTCCCTCTGCACTTTATAGGCATGGGGGTGGCGAAAAGGCACTTGGGGGGTGGAGGGGTTGAAGGAGGCCAGGATAGCGGGTGTGTTTAAGCCTGGAATGCAAAAAAATCCCCAGGAGGCAGAGAGGGAGAGAGGAAGAGGAAGCCACCTCCCTGCCGAGAATCTCGCCTGTCAAAGCTGGGCTGACCTCACCCCCCCCCCCAAACACACACACACCCCCTCTCTGCCCAACGGATGGGTGCCCGTCACCTGCTCCGCTTAGAAAGCAGGACAAGGAGGGGTGAAGGAGGGGAGGGGGAGGAAGAGGGGGAGAATCCTGCTCTCTTTTGTTCTGTCTTCTAGGGGGAGAGAGACCCTTTGCCAAGCCACCAAAGGAGACCACCTCCATAATGCCCCTACTCACCACCGCGCCATTCCTGCCTCAGTAGCCAGTGAGAAAAGGACAATTCTTCACACGCTCCCAGGCACCACCTGGAGTTACAGGTCTCCGTCTCCCTCCTCCTCCCTCCCTCTCCCCCTCCTTCCTCCTCCTCCTTTGCTTTCTCCTCCTCTTCCTCCTCTCTCCCCCCTTCCTCCTCTCCTTTACCTTCTCCTCTTCCTCTTCCTGTCTTTCTCCTCTTTCTCTCTCCTCCTTCCTCCTCTCTCCCCCCCTCTTCCTCCTCCTCCCTCTTCCTGCCTTTCTCCTCCTCTCCCTCCCTCTCCCTCTCCCCCCTCTTCCTCCTCCTTCCTCTTCCTACCTTTCTCCTCCGCCTCTTTCTCTCTACTCCTTCCTCCTCCTCTCTCCCCCCTCTTCCTCCTCCTCCTTCCTCCTGCCTTTCTCCTCCTCTCCCTTCCCCCCTCTCTCCCCCTCCTCCTCCTCTTACTGGAATGCCTTCCGCGGGCTGACAGGTCCAGATGGAAAGGCGGTTCTGGGTTTAGGGGTCTGGTGGCAGGAGCCAGCCGATCAGCACCACGGACAGAGGCTGGGCCACTCCCGCTCCCCCGCCCAGCGCTCCTCGGAAGACCCAGGCGCCCTCCGGGGCTGATCACTCCTTAATCGCCCGGCTCCTCTGGCCCACCCAGTGAAGAAATGGACCGGACCGTCTCTTCGGTTTTCAGTGGGAATTATGCATTTTTCTTTTAAAATAAAAAAAGGCTTTTATTCTCCCCACGATCGCTTTATCTATCCAGATAGGTGTTAAAAGTGTGTCTAACCCTTCCTTAAATGGGCTTTTCTACCTGCATGCTCTCCTTTACAGACACCTAAAGATCTCCTGATGGCACCTTTATTAGGTCACCAAAGGGTGATTTTTCTCCAGGGAAAAATACGATTATTATTATTTCTTTGCACCACCTTAAATCCTAGAAAGGCAGCCTCGACTGTTGGGCTGCAGCAGAGAATTTTACCAAATGAGACCCAATTATCCTCACCCCCCAAAAAGAAAGAAAAAAAGAAAATTCCAGGAAGGAAACCACACCTATAACCGCTTTGTTAGTATACTAGTTCCATCTGTATTATTACCAATATCATCAAATGGAACTGTTTTAATCAAAACCTGCAAAGAAGCAGACAAACATCGAATCCCATCGGTCAACCGACCAGCAGAGGAAATTGGGCTGTGGTTGCGTTTGATGTCAAAGAATGCATCGCAATTTCCCCAAAGTCATCGTGATAGCTAGGTTACCACCACATAGGGTTTTTTTTTTTTTAAATTTTTTTCTCATTCCTTTGTATAGTCAGCATACGTATAAAACTAAACGCCAGCAAGACCCAGAACTGAGAAATCCTCGTTTTTCTCACCTGCCTTTTCACAGAACAACGATAGAGGTTGTGCTAGCTAGGTGGCATCCCGGTGGGTTGAAATCTAATTGTAGCCTGCCATTCAGCTCTTTGTATCAGCAAGCAACGTGCTTGAATTAGCAAATTAGCAACGGAAACTGATCTCCACTGACAGCAATGGATGAATTATGTCCAAAATCTCTACCATTCTTAATCACTGCATAATATGAGGGATTTACATGAAAAAAACCCAAAAACCTGGCAATTTAGTTGAAGCCATTACAGGATAAAATCCTTGCCTTTTTCAGGTTCACTCCGAGGAAGTAAAAAGTCACAGAATGAACAGTAATTACCTATTACCCTTTGCTGCTTTAGGATTAGGTTAATACATTATTATTATTGTTGATGTTGTTGTTGTTGTTATTATTATTATTATCTGCCAAACTGTGTTCAGAAACAAACCATATCTGATTAAATGAACAAGCTTGAAGTGACTGTAAAAGGAGATTTGTGTTAGTCTATAATAGGAACAAAAAAAAAAAAAACCCAGGAATTTAGCAGCAGCTTTTCTAACGTAACAAATTTTATTAAAAGGAAAAAGCCTTTAGGGCTGCATCTTTTTAAAACAAAAAAAACCAAGGTATCATCTGGCTCCCTTGATCAAGTTTGCATGAAAATCGAAAAGAATAAAAAAAAAAAATCCAGGCGTGCTTCTTTTAAAAGATTTAAAGAGGTAGACCTGTTTTGGTTTTTTTTTAGAAACACGTCTGAAAAATATATATTCTGCTGCTGGTTCGTCTCATTCAGCAGGTCAAAGCCAGAGGCCATCAGAGTAAAGGGACCCAGAAGGGAAGTGATATCCCACGCGCCCCTTGTTGAAATGCTTTCAAAACCACATCCTACGTTTTTGTCATTGTTAAGGTAACTGCCAGAAACAGAGTTTCACACATTAAAGTTAACCCATCATGAGGCCTGTTTGCTCGGAGTTTTGCCATCTGGGGGAAGTTATTTATCTCTGGTGTCTTGTAAACTAGGGTTTGTTTGTTAGCAAAGGCCCTGCTAAGACACAAAGAACCAGAAGGCAGGACGAGAAGCAATGGATGGAAACTAATCAAAGGAGAGAAGCAACCTAGAACTAAGGAGGAATTTCTTGACAGTCAGAACAATTAATCAGCAAAACAACAATCTGTTTCCAGAAGTTCTGGGTGCTCCAACACTAGGAGTTTTTAAGAAGAGATTGGACAATCATTGGTCTGAAATGGTATAGGGTTTCCTGCCTAAGCAGGGGGATTGGACTAGAAGACCTTCAAGGTCCCTTCCAATTCTGTTATTCTCCTCTATGCTATGCTATTTTATTAATTCCTATTATATTCTATTCTTTCTCATTCTATTCTATTCTAATTATTCTATTCTATTCTTCTATTCTAATTTTTTATTCTATTCTATTCTTCTATTCTAATTTTTTATTCTATTCTATTCTTCTATTCTAATTTTTTATTCTATTCTATTCTTCTATTCTAATTTTTTATTCTATTCTTCTATTCTAATTTTTTATTCTATTCTATTCTTCAGCAAGCCACATTAAGGATGTGAAGAGAAAACCAACCTCGCCTGGGGAGGGGAGAAGGGGGGGGGGGAGGGAACACGCAAGGTTTTTATCTGCATGACAGTTTTTATTAGCATCCTTCCTCTCCTGCTGCTGCTCAGCGGGGCATCCTGTGTTCTGCACTCCTGTTAGTGATGGTCTCTTGATCAAAGACCAAGGAGGCGGATTAAACAAAAGCTGACTGCAGCTCAGCTCAGCTCAGCAGGGCTGCTAGGACCCACTGCAAGGTCACCCATGGGCTTGTCAGATGGAGAAAGAAAGAAAGAAAGAAAGAAAGAAAGAAGAAAGAAGAAGAAAGAAAGAAGAAAGAAAGAAAGAAAGAAAGAAAGAAAAGAAAGAAAGAAAGAAGAAAGAGGGAGGGGAGGGAGGGAGGGGGGAGGGAGAGGGGGGAGGGAGGGAGGGAGGGGGCGGGAGGGAGGGAGGGGAGGGAGAGAGAAAGAATGAAAAAAGGAGGGAGAGAGGGATAGAGGAAGGAAGGAGAGGGAGAAAGAACGAAAGAAAGGAGGGAGGGAGGGAAAATAAAGACAAGAAGGGAGGAAGCAAAGAGTGGTAAGGAAGGAAGGAAGGGAAGGAACGAAGAGGAAGAAAGGAAGAAGGAAAGGAAAGGAGGGAAGAAGAAGGGGGGAGGGTGTGAGGAGGGAGAGAAGAGCGGTGGGAGAAAGAAAGGGAAATAGGGGAGAGAGGAAAAGAAAGAAATAGAAAGAGAAAAGAAGAACGAAAAAAGAAAAGAGAAGAAAAGAAAGAAAGAAAGAAAAGAAAGGAAGGAGAAAGAATGAAAGAAGGAATAGGAGGGAGAAAGAAAGGAAAGAAGAAAGAAGTGAGGGAGAAAGAAAGTAAAGAAAGAAGAAAAAGGAGAAACAGGAAAGAAAGAAAGGAGGGAGGAAGGGAGAAAGAAAGGAGGGAGGGAGGGAGAATTTCTAGAGATGACTTAAAGGAGTTGTGTTTCTGCCCCCCTTCTGATGAAACGAGGCCCCTCCCTCCCAGAAATTAAAACGATTCAGAAGAGCTGCCAGAAATTATGACATCGGCAGATAAAAGTACTTAACACACTTGCACGTTTTTTTTTACTCCCACAAACAGGAACACAACAGCTCCACCCTGTGGCTGCCAAGATGCTGATCTATACACAACACAAAGACAAGCAACAACAACAGGGTTGTTTTTTTTACTTCCTTCCCAAAATCAGATTCGAAGTGGAGAAGGTGAGCAACGCTGATTTAAACAACAAAGGCTGACTTTCGCCAAGGAGTTAAAAATGGTTTACAAAGAGTTGCCAGTAGGGGGCACTAGTCACTCAAAAAGAAAATCATATTTGAAAGGAGAGAGAGAGGGGCAGCTACAGAATAAAATCGCCAACTCTCTATGGTTGTGTTTTTCGACCTCGGCAACTTTTAAGACGTGTGGACTTCCACTCCCATAGCCGGCTGGGGAATTCTGGGAATTGAAGTCCACAAGAACAGTTGCAGGAATTGCTAATGAAAAGAAGGACTAGGGGGACAGGATAGCAGTCTTCAGAGGTGGCATTTTATTTATTTATTTTATTTATTTATTGTTGTCAATTGCTTACAAGATAATAGGTATAAGTAAAAACATAATTATGAATACATATTCAGCCGGTTTTGACCGGTTCTAAAGAACCGGTAGCGGAAATTTGGAGTAGTTCGGAGAACCGGCCAATCCCGCCTCTTGACTGGCTCCACCAACCCCATCTCTTCTCTGCCTCCCATTGAGTCCCGGCTGATTGGCTGGGTCTTCTTTGGTTGCCCTGCACAGGAGAACGGAGCTGCAAAGCAGGTTAGTGGGGTGGGGAGGGAAGGGGGATTTTGCAGTATATCCTTCCCCTGCCACGCCCACCAAGACACTAAGCCACGCCCACAGAACACCACGCCCATCAAGCCACACCCACAGCTGATCAGCTGGGTCTCTTTTGGTTGCCTTGCATAGGAGAACGGAGCTGCAAAGCAGGTTAGTGGGGGTGGGGAGGGAATGAGGATTTTGCAGTAAGTAAGTCACGCCCATATAACACCACGCCCACCAAACCACGCCCACATCTGATTGGCTGAATCTTCTTTGGTTACCCTGGACAGGAGAACGGAGCTGGAAAGCAGGCTAGTGGGGTGGGGATTTTGCAATATATCCTTCCCCTGCCATACCCACCAAGCCATGCCACGCCCACAGAACTGGTAGTAAAAAAAATTGGAATCCCACCACTGGCCGTCTTCCAATATTTGAGGGGCTGCCCAAAAGAAGAGAGATTCAACTTATTTTCCAAAGCACCTGAAGGTCAGCCAAGAAACAACGGATGGAAACTTATCAAAGGAGAGAAGCAACCTGGAATTAAGGAGAAACTTCCCAATAGTGAGGACGATTAACCAGTGGAACAGCTTGCCACCAGAAGTTGCGGCTGTTCCACCAACACTGCAGGTTTTTGAAGAAGAAACTGGGCAGCTGTTTGTCTGAAATGGTATAGGGCCTCCTGTCTGAGAAGGGGATTGGGCCACAAGACTTGGTTCTATTTTGAGGGATGTCTTCGAGCCACTAAGACTGAGAAACTCTATACCAGATAAAGAGCAATGCACAAGGTTTCATATTTCCAGAATGCCTACATGGCACATGGTTATCAAGCAAAGGAGGCAGCGACATTAATTTAGACAACTGGCAAATATTATGGAAAAGAAATTTAAAAAAATGGCCTTAGCTATACCGTTTAAGGAAAATTTGTATAAATTGTTTTATAGATGGCACATAGCTCCATCAAGATTGGCAACAATGCCAATATTCAAAACTTTCCCCCACATGCTGGAAATGTAAGAAAAAGGAACTTACTAACTTTTGTGGTGGAGTTGCAAAGAGGCCCAAAAATATTGACAAAAATTACATTAAGTGGCTAGAAGAAATATGTGGGATGAAAATAGAACACAGGAAGGAAGGGAGGGAGGGAGGGAGGGAGGGAAGGAAGGAAGGAAGGAAGGAAGGAAGGAAGGAAGGAAGGAAGGAAGGAAGGAAGGAAGGAAGGAAGGAAGGAAGGAAGGAAGGAAGGAAGGAAGGAAGGAAGGGCAATAGCACTTAGACTTATATGCCACTTTACAAGTGCTTTCCAGCTCTCTCTAAGCAGGTTACAGAGTCAGCCTCTTACCTCACCCAACAATCTGGGTCCTCATTTTACCCATCTTGGAAGGAAGGAAGGCTGAGTCAACCTTGAGACGGTCAGGATCAAACTCCTGACAGGAGGCAGAGTTAGCCTGCAATCCCACATTCTAACTACAAGGAGGAAGGGAAGGAAGGAAGGAAGGAAGGAAGGAAGGAAGGAAGGAAGGAAGGAAGGAAGGAAGGAAGGAAAGGAAGAGGAAAAGGAAGAGGGAAGGAATGAAAGGAAAGGAGAAGGAGAAGGGAAGAGGGAAGGGAAGAAGGGAAGGGAAGGAAGGGAAGGAGGAAGGAAGGAAGGAAGGAAGGAAGGAAAGGAAGGAAGGAAGGAAGGAAGGAAGGAAGGAAGGAAGAGCAGTAGCACTTAGACTTATATGCCACTTTACAAGCGCTTGACTCCCCTTCTCCCCTTTCAGCCTATTTGTCCTTGTTTTTATTATTATCCTGTATCGTCTGCCAGATGGTAATAGTTCAAAAAAAAAGGGGGGTGCCCAGTCTGAGATGGATCCTTAAGAACGTTTCAAACTTTCTTAAGCCAGCGGGAGCATAAAGCTCTTCCAAAAAGGGGAAGGCCTCTTCAGAAACCTCCCGCATGCATGCAATGTCTACCTGACTGGTTTGCTCCTGATTCGGATGGCCCGGGTTTTGGCCAGCTCCAGGGCGGTGACCCAGCGCTGCCGTTCCACTTCCGAGCTCGCTTTCAAGTGGTATGTCTCCCAACCGTTAAAAAGGACGTGTTTCAAGATCCTCCCGTGTCAAGTGCGCCCATGGACAGTTTTGGTTCCATCTCTC